>OX401920.1:672749-1012749 GCA_947859195.1 Drymonia ruficornis
TAACACTAAAATCCGACACGGACAAGTACAACACGACAGTAATTGTAAAATCATTTTATAAATAGGGGTTGGAGATACCAAGCCGCGGAATCCAAATGAAAAGATGGACTTATAAGAGGCTTTAAAAATCCATCGTTTTAAAAGAACAGCAGACCTACTCTAAGGGGGCTATGCACACAGGCAACTTTTGCTGCAACTGGCAACTAGCAAATAGCCGTTTTCATATAAAACAATTGCGAAACAGTTGCGGCAATCGCGGCAACTGTTGCTGCAAGTGGCAATCGTTTCCTGCAACTGCCAAAAAACTATTAAAAAGTTGATAGTGCCGGCAACTAAGTTGATAGTTTCGGCTACTAAGTTGCTAGTTGCGGCAACTAAGTTGCTAGTTGCGGCAACTAAGTTGCTAGTTGCGGCAACTAAAGTTACTCCGTGTGCATAGCCTCTTAAGCGCTTCGTACGAGTACTTGACTACACTTAAGTATTGTCACAAGGTATGATGTTATTATCATGGCTGTCAATTGGGCAGAGGCCTCTGAGGTATTAACATAAAACTGTGAAATCAGATAACATTCTACTTTCATTTCGCAAGTATGACTCCAAAACTCTAAAACACCGCGTTGTACAAATCTGTGTAAGTACTAATTTTAGTGTTATTTTTTATCAACATTCATTTTACAAACAACCGCTGAATATATGATATTCGTTTCGTCTAATAACTAGATTAACTAGATTGATGTCATTAATCCAATAACATAATTATTAAATACAGTTTGTATATTAGTAGGTACTTATTTGGGAACATGTTTGATTAAATTAAAGAAGCTTGTTATGGCTGTTTGAACGCAAATACTTCGCACTTGTAAAAAAATTGCATGTTTGCAAATCCTACATAAGATTCTTGGCACATGATACGTTACGGAGACTGAACGGCATGTTTCGGTTTAAAATTGAACATGGGTCGTGTCGATCGATTCCACACACGACACGAGCGCCGCTAGTGGACTAGTCAGTAACTTGACAGTAACTGCTAACTATTAACTCATGAAATGCATGAAATAGCAAATAATTTTAAATCTGCAAATATTATAAACATACTTAAAGACTCCAAGGTAATGGAGACGCCGCTGTTCACCTTTGCTGTGTAGTGCTTCGATAACTGATGACTATTTTGAAGTATAATAAAATTCTATTGTAATAAATTACTTAGTTCTATTGTTAATTTTAACAACACGACTAGATAAAGAAAAATATATCAAAGACAAATAAATGAATACCTATCTTAATACATTTATTACTGTACCTACCTAATTGGAAGATTTAATTTTATTTCTGTCAATATTTACTGTTGTTTTGTCAGACATCAAATTTGAGTAAGTATCCCATTTTTGAGATGATTTAAATGGGAAGATACTTATTATAATGTATTATTAAATTCACGTTGCATAAAATAAACCTACATCAAGGACTTCAATATTATCAGTCAAAAACAATACCTACATGGGAAATTCTCAAAGACTAAAATGGCTTTCTTAAAATGTATCCAAAAAAATATGCTGTCCTAACCTAAAAAAAAATATTCAAATATATTTTTTTAAAATACATTGCTGCTCCGAAAAAAAATATAAACACAAGTGTTCGTTAATAAAATGGACATGGCTTTAAGCTGTGGAAACTTCAAATATATGTCTTACTCATCTTACTTATTGCATCGCAACAAATACATTTTATGCGTGTTTAACATTTTATCCCTCTCTATGATAAGAAAAATAGTGCTAACATTAACATGTTGAATGCCAAAATAAAATTCCCCTCAATTCAATCCCCCAACAATCTGCTAATTCAAAAATTATTATTATATTTTTGGAACCACTGTGAATAACTGTTTCAATGATGTAAGGCCATGCTGATGACTTTGTATTCTTTTCATATTATTTCATAAATATTAGCTTCCAACTCCCAAATAGAATATGGCAAATCAAACAACATTCAACATGTTAATCTCAGTTTACAGTCTTCACTAAGTACACACATGTTATTAGAACACTTTGGTAACAACCTTCATTATGAGAATTACCAACTTCAAACCATACTATCATAATACAGCCGATTTAGTGTCCGTTCACACAGACCGGCTCGGAGAGGAGAGCCCATTTTTATCGCGTTTAAAAAAGTTTTTGGTCATTGAATAAGGTTGATTTTTTCATTTCATGTAATGTAACGTCACGACTTTTATCCCCGTTCGGGGGTAGTCAGAGGCTTGAGTGGCCATACACCACCACATTGTGGAGGTATTAACCAACTCAAAGTCCACGTTTCACTAGATAGTCAGAACCCAACGTGACAGGTTTTCATTTCACTTCTTTTTTAAATGAGAATGCTTAAGAGCCGACCTAACGCGCTCAGTGTATGAAAAAATCAACCATATATCAATGACCCAAAACTCTTTTTTAAATGGGATAAAAATGTACTTTCCTCTACAAGCCGGTTCTGTATGAACGGACCCTTAAGGAACACATCATGCCTATGGCATATATTCATTCTATATTTGTTATACTTTAGAGTAAATAATAACCCCCAAATTTATAGAAAGTCATGTTGGTCACACTGGCATTACAAATCACTTTTGTTTTTAGAAAAGCTTTGTAAACCCATTGTAATCTGCCAAAAAACTCTATAAATTTAGTGGTTAGGGTTTAATTTTACTGCATAATCCAACAAGAGATTTAAAAATGAATTGGCAGTATTCAGGGATAGATATACAAAATATGAGTAACTTTAAAAATAAATTCTGGCAGGTTACCATTTCTTTTACACTCTTGGTTGCTTTATTTACATAAATGATCCCAACTATTATTACGTATTTACATTAAAATACTACATATTATTTAAAATTTAATAATTGTAAAGAGACATATTGATTGGATTTAAAAACTTATTGGAGATATCATCTCTGTAGGGCTATTATTAACTAAAACATAAATGTAATCCTCTTATGTTCGTGATTGAAATGCTGAGCCTGGCCCGGTGGTACTTGACCCCCCAAGCAGCTCAAGTAAATGTAAACTGTGTATCCCTGAATAAAGTCAAAGAGTAAAGAGTAGCTCCCAGGCCGACCGCTCCGACCATGCGGGTGGGACAGATCATAGCTGCGGTGCAGTTAATGTACAATAGCGCAGCGGCTTGGCAGTCAGGTGGTGTGCTGCTCCGGTTTGTCTTCTTCGTCCTCATCATCCTCTTGGGCCAACAACTGCCTCGCCAGTTGTAATGCCTGAAATCAAAAGAAATTATTTATATTTTTTTGTTTTGAACTTTTTAAACCCTAGATATATGGGAATGTCATTTGGTTAAATATCAGGAGATAGTAAGCCCTATTTCCAGTAATAAGTCGTCAGGTCAGCCTTCCAGTCCAAGCTTCTTTACCACTAATAATAAACAAAATCTATTTGAAGTGATAATTTGAGTTATTCTGTTTATTGAAGTGTTATTCTATTTCTTGCCATGCATTATAGCTAATAGGTAGCCATTGGCTATAGAAATAATGTCAATAAAGTTATTTTGGTTCAATTTAGTTTATGTACCTACACCAAATTAGCACCAAAAATAATACACCAATTAAATTAGTTAAGTTTCCTCAAAAAGTTAGTAAATAAATAAATAATAAATACTTATAGCCAGACTAACATGCCAGCTGTATGGTCCCAAACTAAGCAATGTACATACTATGTACAGCGACCATAGAATGTACTGAGAACTGTCCCATTAACCCCCAGTACAGTTAAGTGTTGGTTTCCCTAAAAGGACCAACCTTTTAGAGTGACTTAGCATTACCATTCAAAATACATTTTTTTTTATAATAATAATAATTTAGCCCTTATAGCGTCCCACTGCTGGGCACGGGCCTCCCCTCAATGCGAGGGGGATTCAGGCCATAATCCACCACGCTGGCCCAGTGCGGGTTGGTAGATTTCACATGTCTAAAGACATAAGTGTATTTTTTTATAGCCTATTTTTTTCCCACTCAAAATACTATTACAAATTAATAAAAATAATTATAATATTATAAATAATATTGTAACTATAACACTGGGCAATCTATAGAGACTGCTCCAGTGCGAACATGACTGGAATACTAATGGGCTCATTGTTCTATCTATGAATATAAAATGGTAATCAATAGTCACTGTAACGGCTATTGTATATCATATCACTGCTATATCAAATCATCAATTGAAATCAATGATTAATTTCATTATCAGCCTACATCTAGTAATAAGGTAAGGCCAAGTTTAATAGCTAGCCTTACAAAACTATGTATAATATGATTGTGTTGGTATGCAACCAATTCCAGTTCCGATTATAATAGCGGTGATCTAATCACACCATCACACCCAAGCAATTACTACTGACTCACACGGAACGAACCTGAAACTCATTGTAATGCATTTTCCGTTTCTTCTCGAACTCGTTCTTGCGCCGGCGCACCTCCTCGGGCTCCTCCATGTCCTCGTCGCTCTCGCTCGCCTCCACGCACTTGGGCGGCCTGTTCATACTGGCCGCGAGCTTCGCCGCCAGGATGTTAGCGTCCAGCTCGTCGGTCGGCTCCAGATTGCCGTCCACGGCCTCCGAGTACGGAGTCTTCGGCTCGTCCACCTTCATATGTCCGTAATCTTTATTCGCCGGATGAAATGTCTCCATAATATTCATCTCGTCAAACCTTTGCTCCTTCGGCCGCTTGCTCGTGGACGGCGTCCCCTCATCTCCGTCTACGCTTCTCGAAGTCTTAAGAATGCCCTTCGAGGGCTTCTTCTGTAAATTCTGCGCCATCACAACGGTTTTACATCAACATTTTATTGCTGTAGGCTTGAGATTTTATTTTTTTCTGCAAGTACAGATGACAAGCGAACAAATACCATTCTTGTTTGACTTGTGGTGCGTTCCATTCACTGTTAATTTTGTTATTTTCGTTATTTTTGTCCACAAATCACGTTCCACTCGCACCAACTTGTACTGAAAGTGATCATTATTATCGTTTTTAACACTTTTTGTGGACGAAAATAACAAAAATTACGGTGAATGGAACGCAGTATTGTTGAAGTTGATTGATTGACTTGACAAAACTGATTTGACGGAAGTAGTGATGGAATTTCAAAAAAAGTCAAAATCTGTCAATGTCAAGTGATGAAATTTTTTTTCAAAATTAATTAAATTGTTATAATCATTATTATTGTACTATTTTTCGGGAGTTTTACTGGCATTATCTACTGATAACGTTGTGGTATCGTTGTGAACTCAAACTTACATTTTAACAAATACCACCCTACGGCTTAAATAATATAACGATTTAAAATGGTTATGTCCTGTGCCGCTTGCACGAAAACCATCAGATCCTCAGCCCACCAACTAGTGTGCACCACCTGCACTAGCACATATCATCCGATCTGTGTCGACATGGCGCCGCGTAAACTGTCAGATGAGCTGAAACAGCACTGGTCTTGCCCACCCTGCTTGAACGCTCCCACCAGCTCTTACAGCGAAAACGAGTTATCCCCTGTGTTGCCCCCTGCAAATGATGCAGCAAGTTCTCTCTCTCCAGATCAATTATCACTAAACTCCATTGCCACGGAAATGAAGCTACTCCGCGAATACGTGCGAGAAATAAAAACTGAAATGAAGTCGCTTACAGCGCACATCACTCAATGCAACATACGGTTGGACGAGCATGAAGCGAAATTGACCCGCACTGAGGAAAAAATACTTTCTCTTGAGAAAACCGCCACCCTTGTTATAGAGCTACAAAACACGGTGACCCAACTACGGGAACAGGTAAGCTCTCAGGCCCAAGTAGCTCTCAGAAATCATATTGATATCTCGGGTATCAATGAAACTCCTAATGAAAACCCAATACACGTTGTCCGTCTGATCGCACAGAAAATTGGAGTCCCACTCGACGATCAGGATCTGGACTTTGCATCTCGTGCTGGTCCTCGCCGCCAATTGAATGCTAGCTCTTCTGAAGTAGCCAACGGCAACACTCCCCGCCCAATGGTGGTACGATTTGTGAGACGGGCTAAAAGGGATGAATTTTTAGTATCTGGTAAAAGCAGGAAAGGCCTCACCAGCCGCGATATTAACAACTCCGGCGAATTAAACAACATCTACTTTAACGAACGCCTGTCCATTGAAAACCGTCATTTATTTCGCGCGTCCCGGAATCATGCTAAACAAGCGGGATACAAATTCTGCTGGGTCAAAAATGGCATTATATATGCTCGAAAGCAAGAAGGCCACCCGGCGTCACCTATTAAAAATGTGGCGGACTTACAACGTCTCTTCAACATCTCCGTGGTATAGTCTCGGACCTATTGAATACCTCGTAATTTTAATTTTAGTTTTATTGATATTTTATTATTACTTTGCTTTTTTCCTTTATTTAACTTTTACTAAGCTGTTTCTTATAATTGTTCTAATGTCATTTTCATGTTTCACTTTCTATTGGCTGTCCTCCCCAGTAGTTATTTTAACTGTTAGCTACTTTTTCTTCTCACTTTCTGAAATACACTCACCCACTACAAACCGCATAATTACACACACACTTCCTCAACATTACATACACATGTTCATTACTTTATGCACGCAGTCCTCTGGAAAATCATCACATTTCTTAAATGCTCCTCACATTACTATGGGTATCACTTGGTTTGCCGGTCTCGTAATCAATAGGAATTACTATACGTTGACAGTCCCTTTAAAGAATATTTGCTATTTATTATTTTATTTTTACATCGATGGTTTTTCCTAACTTAGGCGACGAAATTGACGAAACCATTAATGTAAACTGTCAAACCCTTGAATCTGCAGAGCAAATCAACACCCTATTCATTAACCATAGACTAAATTTCAAATTAATTTCACTAAATATTAGAAGTTTCAGACATAATTTCGACCAATTCCTAGTAATGTTCCATCGCTTTAATATCGACATTGACGTTATTGTCTTAACTGAATGCTGGCTGGCCGACGGTCTCATCATTGAGTCCATCCCTGGATATAAGGTTTTCCGATCAACTTCACAACTAAACAAAAACGGAGGTGTAATAATTTATATTAAATCCCACTACAGTTCGGTCGCGGTTGAACCATGTATATGCGATGCTGACCGCCTTCTCGTTACTATCGATAGGAAAATTGCAATCTTAGGCTTATACAGATCTCCATCAACACACAATCATGATCCTTTCTTGGACTCTCTAGACTCGCTCTTAAGCTCACTCACAACAACACCTTTTATTATTTTGGCTGGTGACTTAAACATAGACATCTGTAACTTAGCTAACAACCAATCAACTGACTATCTTTGCCTCATGGCCTCTCATGGTCTTCTCCCAGCCATCACCAAGCCCACCAGAGCTAACTCATGTCTTGATCACATTTTTATCAAGAGTCTTAACGAGTGCTTCGGCGCTGTATGCTCAACTTCCTTCTCTGATCATGACCTGGTTGCAGCTGGCACTACATTGCACAAAGCTCATTCTAGTAAATCAATAAGGTACAAACGCAAAATTGATGTCGATGCCGTTACAGCAGAACTAAGTACTGTTGATTGGCACTCAATCATTACTGATGCTGACGTGAACTCGGCAACCCTCAAATTCAATAAAATTGTTTCTGATACAATAATCAAGTTCACACAAGTAATAAAACTCAGTCGTAAAACCACGTGCATTAAACCATGGATTACCCCAGGCCTCATTAGATGCATGCGACACAGGGACAAGTTACATAAAGATAATAAAAAGTATCCACTCGACCCAACCCGCCATTACATATTCACTCGTTACAGAAACTTTTGCAATAAGCTCCTACGCAAAGTAAAAACTGACTACAATAGTGCATTAATAACTCAGAACAAAGACAACTCTAGAAACCTGTGGAAAGTCATTAAGTCCATCACCGGTATAGCCGCTAATTGTAATGATGCTACAGAACTCTTACTCCCCAATCACACCGCGAAAGATTCCCTTGACCTTTGTAACGAGCACTTTGCCTCTGTGGGTAGGCGTCTCGCCGATAAAATCCTAAACAAACTTGCTACAACGGAAAACACTCTTAGCGCAGCATATAAACCCTCAACGCGCCTTCCTCACTCACAATCACTAGTTTTTCTTCCCACTGACTCCGAAGAAATTAGACTCATAACATCAAACCTTAAAATAGACAGTGCTTCGGGTCCCGATTCTATTTCGGTTACTATAATTAAACTAGCCATAAGTCATTTACTCCCTCCACTCTCTCACATATTCAACTTAAGCCTAGAGAAAGGCATATTTCCAGACGCTTGGAAAATTGCAAAAATATGTCCCGTTCACAAAAACGGTCCAAAAAATGAGCCAGATAACTACAGACCCATAGCTTTACTTAACATTCTATCTAAAATGCTTGAAAAAATTGTGAACTCACGTTTAAACTCTTTCCTGGATAAGCACAACATCATTTCCGACAGACAGTTTGGTTTTCGTAAGGGTAGGTCAACTGAAGACGCTGCGTCACTGTTAGTTAACCAGATCGCTACCAACATTGAAAACAAGGAATACTGCATAGCTGTCTTCCTAGACCTTGCCAAAGCGTTCGACACCGTATCAGTTGGTCTACTCTTAAAAAAACTTGAAGCAGTAGGGGTGAGGGGCACATGTTTGCACTGGTTTGAAAGCTACCTGTCTAACCGCAGACAGTTTGTTAAAGTTGATGACTTCTCCAGCGGTGAACTACCCATTGAATTTGGCGTCCCGCAGGGTAGCGTCCTCGCACCCACCTTATTCATTACATATATAAATGACATTCTAAACTTACACCTCCCTAATGCTGAGTTCATTACATACGCAGACATACACAGTCATCTTATTTCACAGCGAAAGCTGGGAAAAAGTTTACGCCCTCGCAGAAATTGGTTTGGCCAAGGTCTTGGCAATGCTAGACCACAACCTTCTTACATTAAATACTTCAAAGACCAAATACATTACATTTTCGAAAACAGCTGCCTCTGCCCCGGTTCTAAATCGTAATCTCAAACTACACCTCTGCTCTCAAGACGCTCCTTTTTCAAACCCCTGCGACTGCCCAATTCTCGATCACACTTCCTACATAAAATACTTGGGCATTTTCATTGATCACCACCTATCCTATAAAAACCAAATTACCTTCTTGTCCAATAGGGTAAGAAAAATCATTTATCCGATGTGCAAACTTAGAGACTGCCTGCCACTTGACACCCTTCGTCTGGTCTATGTGGCTTTTGGCCAATCTATCTTGCAATACTGCATCAGTGTTTGGGGTTGCGCTGGGAAATCGCACTTTATAGAAATTGAAAGGGCACAGAGAGCCCTTATTAAAGTAACGTTAAAAAAACCATTTAGATATCCAACTGATCTTCTCTATCGGGAATTCAAAGTTCTACGTGTTAGGCAGCTTTTTATACTGTCTGCCACTATTAAAACACATAAGTCCTTAGAAAGCAGATCAGACTACCCGGCCATTGCTGCACGACGTGTCTTTAGGATCCCTTTGCCAATCACTAACTCGCTTTTAGCCAGACGCTGCCCTGCCTACTCACACCTAAATACCTACAACATAGATTTATTATGGTCTAGATGGTCTGTTGCGCTGCAATCGGAGCGAAAATAACAGGCCAGATTTGAAAGCGATGTGTGCGTGTCACGCATACAAGTATTCGTAGACTATTGTTTGTCAAGCGCGTTGCGTCACTGTTGATACGTGCTGAGTGATACCAGCTTTTGAATATTTCCCATAAAAGTAGGGAAAAAATATGTTTTGATTTTGGGGTGTCTAATTAAAATGTAAATTCATTTAATAATGATTTTAATTATTCACATACCTATTAGTATAATAACACTCTATGACAAAGTCGACGGAGCCCCGCGAACGCGGGGTTCATATTTCTGCGTTCAGGGTCATCAGTAACCTAACACGAAGGGACTGACGGGGTTTTAGCTCGCTCGCTCGCTAACCCCTGTCACTCCCTTCGAACCTAACCCAGACAAGTCAAATGCCCCGAAGTCCCGAGCTCGCACGAATTGAATGGAGCTCTCTGATTGGTGCAAATGTCAGTCGCGCCCGTCTATTTGATGTTTCCTAGTTTGGCTTGAACTACATTTTTTGAAGAACATGTTGAAGCTTCAATATGTAAAAATATTGATGAGTTGTAAAATCGGTGGCTGAGTTAGTAAATTTGATGGCGACTTATAAATCAGACGGACAAGTAATAATAACTGGTGTTCTTTATTTGATGTTCTTATTTAGGTAGTGTTGTAAATAAGACGGTGAGGGAAAACATCGTGAGGAAACCTACCTATCCCTCGGGATTAGGTAATAGTCAGTTCCTGTATACACGGCGACACGGTTCACCACCTGTCACGTTGGGTTCTGACTATCTAGTGAAACGTGGGCTTTGAGTTGGTTAATACCTCCACAATGTGGTGGTGTATGGCCACTCAAGCCTCTGACTACCCCCGAACGGGGATAAAAGTCGTGACGTTACATTTAATTTTTTATGTAAATAACACGAATTAGTTTATTAGAAGCTTTCATATTTTTCTGTGGCTTAGTTATAAAATTAGAAGTCAAATTTCGTGGATTTATAATTCCCCAAAAAAATTGCAAACGCTCACATGGGAATTTTAAATTCAATTATCAGGCAACCTTGTCAATATGGCGTCAAATGGCCGTTATATTTTTGAATAAAATTACACTTCATAAATCTAATTGTGTCTTTAGCAAATAATTATTTCGAGTTTACTTACCGATGATAGGTAATTTTTTTAATTATTTTTATTCGTCTCCTGTAATTTTTGCATACTTTTATTGCACATATTGTCATTTTTATACGGCAAAAAAACGGTGTTCACCGCACAATGTCAGTGTCGCTACTGAGCGGGCGAAATGAGCTTATGAGCCAACAGTTGGCTGATATTTTTTTTGGCGTTTTGGCGCTCGAACCCTATATCTAGACAAATTAATAATCAAAGACCTACAACAAGGTTTATAAAATAAGCAACATTAAATCCTGCTCCGTCTTTGCCTGTAAGTCTGCTATTAAAAAAATACTCCTTACTATTGGTTACGAAGACACAGAGGACCTTATATAAATTCACAAGTTTTACGATCACACCACCCACACACTACTCTCATTTACACACAGACACGCTATACATACTCGCACAACTCACACTCCATCCACCATCCTCTCATTACACTTTTTTCATTGTTTTATTGTTGTTTTGTTGTTTTATTGTTCTATTTATGTTCTAGTCTAATTTCGAGCCCCAAGATACAGACCTTCGGTCTAGTTTGGGGCTCACTGGCAATCTGTTTTATTTTTATTTCTGTTCACAATAAATACCTTAAATACCTTAAATACCTTAAAATGTTCTCGAGAACATTCTCACCCTCGGAAACTTACGGAAACTTACTCGTGAGAATTTTCGAGAATTTATCTTCTGAAGCATGTTAAACTTGGCATAAACCTCACTAAACATGCAAGTATGGTGGTTTTAATTGTTTTTAAGACTGAAAGTTAGGATAACGTCACCCAAAATAAAAAAATCTCACGAGTAGGTAAGTTTCCGAGGGTGAGAATGTTCTCGAGAACACCATCACTAGACGGAAGTGATAGTGAGATGGCCACATAAAAAAAATCTTTATAAAGGATTGGCCGTTTTTCGATTACACGGCACGGCACCGGCGACGGCACAGTGACAGCTATTTGCGGGGTTTTCATTGGTCAGTAACCAATGACAACGGGTCACTGACCAATGAAAAAGCTGCCGCCATGCCGTCGCCGGTGCCGTGCCGTGTAATCGAAAAACGGCCATTGGTTGATGTTATAGGTAGTGATTGTTTGCTTTGCAGATTATAATAGCCAATATAGACATATTAGGTACGTTCAACGAAATTATATTATTATTAGGTTCATGATTACGTTATACCAAGGACGTTATACATACGATGATAACTGACAAACTATTCCATCGATACGATAGTAAGTTTCTGAACGAAGCCCTGTTATCAAATGTCAATGTCATTGTCAGTCAGAACGTCAGACAGATCTACTTTTTTTTTTTTTTTAAAGATTAGTTTAACGGCCCTGGGAACTAGCCCTTTGGAGCCTAACATCAGTATACTTTTATTACATTTTTTTCTTAATTCTACCTTATAACTACCTTAAATCTACCTTATTTCTACCCCCCCCAAACCCTATCAGTAAAGTGGCGGATACTTTACTGACAAATTACTAGACTTCTTGTGAGAAGCCGAAAATCATGTTTCATCACTTTTGTTCCAATTGCCCACACTCACGCACATTTATGACCATATAATGGTTAATATTCCACCAATATTACACACTATAATACACGAAAACACAAGTTTTAGAAATTAAAACAAAAATGACAACATGACTTTTCCACTTCCCGCCAAAAAGCCCAGACAGATCTACTCAGTCACAGTGTTGCCAACTTAGCGCTTTCGGCGCTAGATCTAGCGCTTTTTTAGTTTCGTCAGTGCTCAAGAAATTTGACGTCAAGCGGCCCAAGCGCACAATCTAGCTCTTTTTAGTGTAAAATCTTCTTCTTTCTTAATAACAAGTAGCACCAACAAACACAGTAACAACATAAAACAAAAATGTGACTTCCACTGTCCAAATATACTCTATTTTAAGTGAATAAATATCATTCCATTTCATTTTAGAAAATCACAATGAAAGCCATGTTTTTGTGAACACGTGAAAATCTAGACAACAAACTATTATGCTACATAAAAAAGGTGGGCTAATAACATTAATGTAAAGAAAGGGGGAAGATACGTGACATAGAACAAAACGAACACTAAATTAGTGCTCCGCGCACCGCTTTTGCGCATAACTGTCATCGTACTCGCAATTTGCAAATTTGATAATTGCCGATAGAAAGGGCACAAAGATGCACAGAATACTTATGCGAGCGAGACAGCTTCGGCCGCCCTCGGTATGCCTCGGCAGTAGGGTAGACCGGGGACAATTGAAACAACATAAATTTTTCGAACATCATTATGATATCTACGTCAGTCTACGTGTGTGACGCATCGTTCGTAGCTTCGTCTGCCATGTTCGGTTATTTGGATAAAAGCGAGTAACGCAGTTATATACAGGACGCCTTAAATAATTTCGCACGAAAAACTAACCCCCAAATTCATAGAAAATTATGATCGACTTGCAGTGGAATCACAAATCACATTTGTTCCGACTTCTGCTGTTTACCCGATTGCACAAAAGGGTTGAGTTTTTAGAGTACCTATCTGTTTGTGAAGTTTTATGTATCTTTCATTGGTTTTCTCAGCAGTCTAAATAATTAAAAAAATTGGGGCCTTATCTTACTAGTGATTTGCGAGCACCTGCTCGGGAGCCCTCCCAGCGGAGTGATATAATAACAATGCTTGTAACGTGCGCCGTTACAAGGCTTTTCGACGATAAACTCGCTAGTGTGACAGGATACTTTTATATAATATTGTAACGATTGCCCCCGGTCTCCCCTACTGGCATGGCCGCACAGGCGAGCTCCGCATCTTATCGTGTCACATTTGTTTTGTTTTATTCATCTCGCTCTCACAAACATTGCGAAGCAAACAATATTATTAAATACATTTTCGCTGTACTTACGAGTGGAAAGTAATTCCCTGTGTTTTATTTTTTGTTCTTGAATAATTAAAACATTTCCTGAATACACAGGATGGCATTTTAATGTGTATTAATCCCAGGAAACTAAAATAAATATGTCAATACTGACGTGCGCATGACGTGCATTCAAATTGTTGTTCAGCACCCGACTGAGTCGAATGTTGTCTCTAGACTAGATTTTGTAGTGCTGACAATTTTGGACCGGTCACAAGTCTATTCTCTTTCTAATGTCATTGGCTTATAAGTATTTAGAAATAGGTACAACGCCATAAGCTTATCTGGCCTAAGAAGAATTAAAATTTTGAATGAGTGCAAAAATGTCTTGTTAGTTATTTTTTTCACTTCTAATTTCAAAATTTGCGCTTTTTTTTTAAAAACATGCAAACCTAGAGATTTTTATTATTGACCCAATTTGGCGCGCTATCGTCTGAGAGAGTTGGCAGCATTGCTCACTTTGCTCAGTCAGCAACATACAACTGCTATCTAATCTGTGCAGCGTTGCCAGTACGTTACAAAAGTAACGCAATGCGTTACTTTTGGCCCTGTTGCGTTACCCCCGCGTTACATGACTCATTGCGTGACTTTTCGATCGCGTTACGATCCGGTGGTAATTGTTACCCCGCTCACTCAAAGACAGCAGCCCAAGCCCACGGCCTCGGCCCCATTATGGCGCCCTTGAGCCTTGGCCAACAACGTATAGTCATACACAAAAAAAAAGACTTTTCGAAATGGAATAAGTACCTATCAAATTTTCAAAATATTAAAGAAATTTTCCGAATGCAGCTTAGTAAACAAAAAAACTGAAACGGAATGCAGCCAAGCTAAGTGGTAGAGTCCGTTTCACGAAAGAAGTCATGCGACGGAATATGGTTAACCCTCTATAGTTTAGACTAGAAGTGGGTGCTTAAACGAAGAGCCGTTTGAAAAGTTCACTTTTTTAAGTAAGCGCCCAAGCGCGCTTACAAATTAAAGCGTGTTGCTTTCAAGCAATGACGGCAAGAAAGAGAAAGAAATTCCAAAAAATTCCAAAAAGTAACCTTATTTGTATGACAATATAGCTCAAATCAATATTTAATTAAATTTGACCTTATTTCTTTACCCATAAAAAGCATTGATAATAAATTATGTTAGATTAACAACCATTGCATTTCCATGCACATAAGACTCACTATCAATTTTTCAACGGATAAGTCTTTGGCTTTTTGCTTAACCTTATATTTAGTAAGCATTTTGCTTTTGTTGTCGGATTATTGATGGACGAATTTTTGTTTAATTTATAAAAGCAGAAAAGCAATTTTTACAACGACTTTTAAAAACAAGCACAAGCGTAACAACGTGCTTTTAATATAAAGCCGTTTATCACATCTTTCGTTTAGACTCCCCAAAAATACAATCCTCAATCAATCCGATCTTATTGTTTCAGTGATTTATTTACATTTAAACATAACAATATATTGAAATAAAAATGGAAGCAACATTACGAACCAGTGGTAGAGCTAAAATATTATAATATTATCACGATTCACAAATTAGATGAATAAAAAAAAAACTTTGAATTAAAAAATATACGTAAATAAACAAAATTAAATGTTTATTATAATTTTTGTCTTTCTGCCTTACCAATTGATTATTCAGAGCCGTGACGCATAAATAGTGATAAAATTGAGTTTTTTATGGGAATGCGTTACTTTTGTGCTCAATGCGTTACTTTTTCAGCAGCCTTGCGTTAGTTAGTTTTGACTATCGGGCACTGGCAACACTGAATCTGTGGTTAGCAAGCTGAAATTTGCTGTTTTTGCCAATGGTTTTCGCACGAATTTTGTTATTCTTTAGGGTTTTATTAAATTTCAGAGTTTTAGTAAACTTTAATCATAATCTGCTGTTACATTTAAAGTTGTAAATGTAGATAGCACAGAAATGGTGGAAGATTCGAACATCAACTCCAACAAACCCAAGGTAAATACTGAGGCAAAGATAATGGCAGAGATTAGGTATATCAATGTATTTAGGTGATAGCCAAATGTTGTTATTTTGGTAAATTCATTAGATACCGAAGGATTAAAACTATATTTTTGTATCAAAACTTCCGTGTAAAATGGAAATTTCGTTTGCTTGAATTTTAGACGAAAACAGCTCGTCCCAAAGCGGTGTACTTATGGACGGAGGCCGACGTACAGAAGTGGCTACGGCGACACTGCAGCGACTACTACAATTTGTATTGGGAAAGATTTCATGAGGTAGATTTCATAAAATACTTATTTCATAGACCTCTATATTCATCTAAGTTTATAAGAAGTCAAGCAACTTATAAACATGATTCTCTTGCCTTCCAGCATGATATAACAGGGAGAGCTTTAGTCCGCATCAACGACAATACATTACTGCGAATGGGAATCACAAATAAAGAGCACAGAGAGGCGATATGGAGGGAAATCCTGAAACTAAGACTGAAGGCTGACATCGTAGAAATCAGGGACCTGGAACGAAGGCACAATTACTTTAACTATGACTTGTGACAAAAAGACAGCGATGGTGATAGTAGCATTTGGAGGAACCGTTATCCATTATTGAACAAATATTCCTTGAACAGTGACATACACAATAAACGCAGTGCTATCGCCCATCTCTACCGTGCCTTACTTGTAGTAATAAAAGTTGTTAAGAATTTTGAAAGGTGATCATGATGTTGCCACTTTAAAATTTCCTACTATATTAGTAGATTGTTTTTGTGAGTTGCTCATCTAATAATAATTTAAAATGCAAAGAAGGCTATTACTTTGTGTGGAATTCCAACACTTGTTATTAAAACACGATGAAATTCTATAGATTAGCAGATATTAATAACTAGATTCTAAACATTTGAACGTTTTTATTGCAATGAGGGTGTTGGACACCCTCGCGCCTTGTATATCCGTCGCTAGCTAGAGGAGCTCAAAGTATGTTAATTTAATATTATGTCAGTTGTGTACCTAAATAAAGTACAAACTGAGTTTCATACTATTTGTGGTAAATGTTTATATTTTAATCAAAATAATTACATATGCTTATTATAAAGTGCTAAATAGAATACAATAATTCTGTTACCTACATTTAATAACCTACTTACCTATTATTCACTGTAAAATATGACTGTTTTGCATTAAGACAAAACAGGTATTATATGTTGGAGTAAACACACAGCAGGATATAGAAGAAAGCATACCTTAATTCGTTCAATTTATCGAAAATATAGGTCATACATACCACAAATCCCGGTGATATGTCAAATTCTGTCACCTTAAGGCGCTTCCCGCCATATTAACTGACAAGTGACATTGAATCTTCATCACCAGCAAGCTCCTTGAAGTCCTGCTGTGTGTTTACTCCAACATATAATACCTGTTTTGTCTTAATGCAAAACAGTCATATTATATGCCTCCATAAACACACAGCAGGATATAGAAGATCTGTTTGATATCTGATGGTGAACAGAATTGACATTAATGTTACCAGATAATTAATGTTGATAAGATGCTAATGTGAATATACTAAAGTGTAACTGCAAAGAAAAAATCATTCAATAATGTAACTTGCTTTGACTTTACTTGTATCAAACATAATTATGATAATAAAAATGATAATGCAATCTTTTAAATAAATCAACATAAAATTAAAACTTAAACCTTCTGTTAAGTTTCTGAATAAATTTGTAATAACAAAAATCAATCACAAACAAAAACTTAATCTTCTTCAAATTATAATAATTATTTATCAAAAACTGAGCCTTTGTTATAAAAACAGATTAAACATATTATTATGTAAGTAATAAATGTTATACATTGAGATCATGATACTTGAAATTAAATAGACATAAAATTATGATGAATTATGATGGTTCATACCATCACAATCACTACTACATGACAATAATAATTTGAATAATTCTACACACTTCCACCTTCTTCTATCCAGGATTTCTTCTACAGGTCTATTATCTAGCCATCCTCGAGATGCCACGACTGAATGTATGCTTGCAGGAGAAGCATCTGTAATAACCTGCTTAAAGACCGAACACACTCAATCTGCAATCATAGTTCTGGAAGCTGGTCTTACTATTCCAGTAATAGAGACGAAAAGAGACGAGACAATGCTACGTCTGGTCTCTGAAGCTTTAATCAACTTCTTCACATGGACTTGTGTAAGACAGCCTGACTATCTGGGGTATCAGTTTTTAAACTGAATTTCGGCCAGAGTGTCACAGTGCTATGATGTTATCAGTGACTGTACATCTGTCTCCAGAGAGTCCCAGAAGGATAAGACCATGCAACCTACCTTCCAGAAGCTAGTAGTAGGATAAGGCTATCCATCTACTCTTATCAAATAAAGACTGAGCATGATGACAATCTATTAACGTCCCCTATAGGTCTAGACGGTTGATGTTTAGAATATGAAATAGCCTTTATGACCTGTTGAGTGACAAAATAATCATTATAAAAATGTTTTGAACCATTTCCGACATCTGTTGCACCGTATGGCAAAATAGCAGATTTGTGTAACTAAATTGTACTGTATTCCAATCTATTTTATAAATATAGACTAGTTATATCTAGCCACATCTTTTCCTTCTTACTCAAAATATTGTTAGCTCAACACCAGTCAAGGGGCTTTGAAGCTATTAAGTGTAGACGGGCACCAACTGTTCCTTAGCAACTGCTTCTGTTCCTTACTCTAATCAGTAACCTGGTCTGACCCCCCCCCCACCTTCAAAGCCTACAGGACCAGCTTGTCTACCTGTGGGAGTTTCACTCCTGTGGACCAGTCCACCAGGGATTGCCGCAGCTTCTCTCTCGGCAAGGGGGTGGTTATTTATTTCATAAACATATGGTATACAAAACATATAAACATAACGCAACAAAACCATACAATCAGTTAGTGCTCTTACTTCCAGGTCCGGATACCAATCGCACTGTGTCCACTGAAGGTGTTGCAAAAAAGAGAAGAACCATCTCTTGAGTATAGTGTAACATAGGCTGGAACGACAGCGGTCTCTCTTGTTGCAAATAAATACACCACTGACACACCACAACTTCTGAATACAGCCTCTGTGGTTGTTGGTAGCAGATGCCATTCGGGGATTGAACTCCCTCTTGAGAGACGGTCTGCAATCCCGTTTAAGTAACATGCTGGCATTGTTATGTTGAGCATACTGGTCAATCCAGCAACCTGGTTGTTAAACCCAACAGTTCTGTGGACTGAGTGCCGCATTTCGAATGCAAACCACTAGCCACCGGTTGGCGGACTGAACCGACATGTGGGCATTCTCTAACAAGGTACCTTGTGCCTTGATTACAGCAATGACGGCATACATCTCCTTCATATTGGAGTAACAAGTTCTTTGACTCGCCGCCCACCTCCCTGAGAGGTACTGGTTGTTTAGATGTGCTCCCCAGCCCGCATCCGCTGCGTCTGTGGTCAAGAAATGTGTTATTTCTCTGTTGTGAAGTGGAGTTGGACTGCAGTCTATTGCATCCAACCACCACCTTAACTCCTGTCGCACCTTGGAGCAGTTCTCTTCTCTGGCCCCTCTGGGAGAACTTCCTCAGAAAGAGTTGAGCTCTTCGACAGTATAGCCTGCCCTGAGTGACTGCATGGTTGGCAAAGTTTTATATGCCTCTACACACTCTGAAGCTCTTTGAGCGAGTAGCTGTGTCTCTCGGCTTATAATTCTTGTCAGTGAGGTCTCACTCCTGAGCACCTCTGTGTTGGCAAGGCTAACGTCTGGTATTGGGTGTTCCACACCAGGCCCAGATATTTACTATGTGTGTAAGTCTATCACTAACTCCTGATAGCTGAACATACCAGACCCGGGACTCCAATCAGGCGAGTGTTTCCGCAACCTGCGCCACGAGCTTGGACCTGTCCCGGCAAGCCAAGAGGAAAGCCACGATTTCAAAGGGTTTCCGCAACCCAATTTAAACCCGCTGCAAATATATGGGCTGCTGAAGACGGGCGAAATGGCAGAGCTGTCAACCGCAGTATCTCTCCATTGTAAATGACGCGTAAAAAGCGTCGATATATCTCCGCGATACACCAATGAAACTATGCCTGGTGAATCTACACCAGGTAGCTTAGAGATTATCTAATCTTTAAGCTAAAGAAACTCGACTACCTGCATCTGTGTTAGATGTCTGGTCAGTACATGGGTATCTAAAGCCCTGAGATCGAAAATTGGTCGCAGTATCACTTTATTGTACACCAACACACAGAACAAAAATGACAAACAAAACAAAAAATAAACATATTTGACAAGAATCCAGGGTCTTGTATGGGAAGGAGGTCTCTATCCCATTCTCCTTCAAATCCAGAACCATCTTGGACCTGTCCGAGAACTTTGGTGTCAGAATTTTTTTTTTTTTTTTTTTATAATTATTTTTTATTGACCCTAAAATAAAACTGATTGGCTCCTAGTCAAGCCTACTGGTCCTTGGGCAACCCTAGACCTCCTCCTCTGAGGGCCTAGCACACACGCCAAGACGAGACTTGTGTCACACCCTATGTCGAACCAAGTCTCTTTCTCTTCCTTTATCTATCGGAGAGAATGAGACAAAGTGATATAACTTGCACTTTGTCTTATCACATTTGGCTGTGCTACTAATGCTGAAATCCCATAGAGAGTCATGTTTGTATAGTATTTGAGCTGGGAGCTCCTGCATTGGTATGACATTGACGAAAAAGGCTAACCCTCAAATTCATAGAAAGTTATGATCGACTTGCAGTAGAATTACAAATCACATCTGCTCCTAATAATGCTTTTAAAAACCATTGTAAACGGGCTATATATATCTATATATATATATATATATATTTTTTAATGTATTTGGGGGTAAGTCCTTCTTAGTGTTTAACTTTCTATAAAATATGGTCATGCCATGTCTCAATACACTCAGAATGTTTTTCACATATTATTTGCATGGTGGTCTCGGTGTTCATAAAACCTGGTGAGCCAGGTCTAAAAACTTGTGAGATCATTTCAAATAAAGAGTTGGGTGTCCAATGACTTTGGATTGGTACTAGCCCAGTCAACAATAGACAGCAATCCTACTTTCAAAAATTGCCTCTGCTCCAAAGGCTTACTGGTTAAGCCTACTAATAAAACCTCAGTGGAAGTCAAATTATCCTACTTTTAACTAAAGTTACATCGCTCATTATTCACCTCAAGGCCCACAAAGCCCGGTGACAATAAGCAGTCTTGAAGGGCCTCTTAGTACCTTATACCTTTCCACGCTGGAGAGTCAAACTGTTGCAACTTATTTAATTCCGCAAAACGTTCCTTGCCACTAGCCGGCACAATTATCTATACTAATATATAAAGAGGGAGATGCTGACTGACTGACTGACTGACTGACTGACTGACTGACTCATCAACGCCGAGCCGAAACTACTGAAGTTAGAGACATGAAATTTGGATAGTAGATATATTTTGTGACGTAGACAAGCAATAAGAAGCGATTTTGGAAAATTCAACCCCTAAGGGGGTTAAATAGGGGATGAAAGTTTGTATGCAAGTTCGTCATTTTTCAAGTTAGAATTATGAAAATTTGTGATGAGGTGTCTTTTTAAAAATAAAAAATATGGTTTTCGGCGTTTTTGAATATTCAACCCCTAAGGTGGTAAAATAGGGGATGAAAGTTAGTTGGGAAGTTTGTATAGATGTTCGTCATTTTTGAAGTTAGAATGATGAAAATTGGTGTTTAGGTTCCTTTTTAAAAATAAAAAACTTGAATTGCTGCGTTTTTGAAAATTCAACCCCTAAGGGGGTAAAATAGGGGACGAAAGTTTGTATGGAAGTTCGTCATTTCCGAGGTTAGCATAATGAAAATTTGTGTTTAGGTTTCTTTTTACGTATTAAAAATAATAATTTCATATTTTTTGACAATTTAAACCCTAAGGGGTTAAAATAGGGGGTGAAAGTTTGTATGGAAGTTCGTCATTTTTTGAAGTTGGAATTATAAAAAATGGTGATTAGGTGACTTTTAAAAGATAAACAATATTAATTTCAGGGTTTTTGAAAATACATCCCCTAAGGGGGTAAAATAGGGGATGAAAGTTTGTATGGAAGTTCGTCATTTTTGTAGTTAGAATTAAGAAAATTGGTGATTGTCTTTTAAAAAAATAATAATAATAGAGTTTTTGTAAATTATACGGGGTATGGGATACGGGATACGCGATATGGGATACGGGATTTTGTATATGAGACACGTGATACGGGATACGGGATACGGGTTACGGGATATGGGATGCGGGATGCGGCATACGGGATGTGGGATGCGTGATACGGGATACGGGATACGGATACGGGATACGGATACGGGATACGGGATACGGGATACGGGATACGGGATACGGGATACAGGATACGGGATACGGGATACGGGATACGGGATACGGGATACGGGATACGGGATACGGGATACGGGATACGGGATACGGGTTACGGGATACGGAATGTGGGATGCGTGATACGGGATACGGATACGGATACGTAATACGGGATGTGGGATGCGTGATACGGGATACGGATACGGATACGGATACGGATACGGATACGGGATACGGGATATGGGATGTGGGATGCGTGATACGGGATACGGATACGGATACGGGATACGGGATTTGGGTTCCAGCAAACGGAAACGGAATTTTTAAATTTATATTCTGCGCGGACGAAGTCGCGGGCAAAAGCTAGTTATTCATATAAACAGACAAATGAACCAAGTAATCAGGAATATAAGTCACTTGAGACAATAACAACAAGTTTGAACTTGTTGTACTTACGCTTACAAGCCGAGGTACTGGAACGCTTATCCGGAAGGGGTGATGCGATACCCTCCTCAACCTCCGAGGATGAGGAGCTGCTCTCCGATTCCCCTGAGCCCGGGGTCGAGACCTGTTCTCCCTCCGGAGTAGCATTCTCGCCCGGTATTCTTACCGTCGTTACTTGACGGCTCCATTGCCGAAAACTTACTCTGCTGTGCTATTAATATATCACCAACACTCACAAAACACGTGAAATACAACTTAAGTACTATTTTCGTGAGTCTAACACAACTTTTCAACACTTTTTATCAAGAAAGAAAAGTTTTCGTGTGTTTCGAACGATAAAAAAGATGCTAATGTCACTTGTCAGTTAATATGGCGGGAAGCGCCTTAAGGTGACAGAATTTGACATATCACCGGGATTTGTGGTATGTATGACCTATATTTTCGATAAATTGAACGAATTAAGGTATGCTTTCTTCTATATCCTGCTGTGTGTTTATGGAGGCATATAATATCTAATTTTAAAATAAATGATTTTTATAGAGTTTGACATCTATTTTAATTGCTATTACGATTGCTTGGCGCAGTGGTTCGAGCATAGGCCGCTCGGCTCACTATATCGGATGATTGTGGGTTCGATTTCCGCCAGAGGAAAATTTCGGAAACAGCTTTTACGTAATTTTCCAGGTCTGGGTGTCACTGGGATTGCCATAGTCTATTCAGTTGCCCATTTGGGACTAAACCCTTTATTTCAGTTTCTTTGGAGCCTACGGTTGGTACCACAGACATGGAGTCTTCATGTCTGTGGTTGGTACGTTAGTCTGGCGCATGGACCAATTACTAAGGGGACTAGCCCTAAGCAACTCGGCCGAGTGGTCGGCCTAGTACTAACATCGACATAAAACGAAGCGAGTAGTTCAACTATTTACCGGTAGATAGAACAATGAAAATGAAAAAACAATGACCACGTTTTTTTCATACATATATCTAATAAGGGCACCTCTTTCTTTAGTCTTTACTCTGTGGTCTGGCGATATTTGTTTATTTAATTTAAAATAAAGCCAGCAATTATTAGGCTGTCGATCCAATGGCCGGAGTCCAGACTGTGCCGGCGCTTGCATCAGTGCCCACTCTTTAAGTATTCCCCATTATAAATACATCGCACGCGCCGATCGCATTGTCGTGCCAGATGGCGGGTGGTGCAAGCCACTAAAGATGTGACTGAAAAACGGGACTGACTTATTTTAACCCCTGACGCTCTTTCGGCTATCTTTGAGTTTTTCACCCCTTTTCTGTTGCTCCCAAACGGATCCACGCCCCTCCCTCCTCCCCACTCCCCTTCAGTTCGGAAAAGTGCTAGCAATCTTTTGGTATTGCAAGCATTTTTAGGCTACGGTAACTGTTTAACATCAGATGGGCCGTACGCTTGTTTACCACCTCAGTCCTATAAATGAACCGATTTTATCGCGTTTTTGTTCACTTCCAAATTCGCTCTCCTCGAGGGCTTTTACACAAGCATGATCGCACAGATTATAGAATGACGGTCCTTCGCCACCAGTATTTCTCGAGGGGAGGGAGTGTACCTAGAACCCATGTAGGTACCACTATTCTAGGGACACCTTGTTAATTAGTAATCGCATGCCTCTTGTACCGTCCATCGTGGTACAAAGTAGTGCCTAGAACGAACCTATAGGCAGGCACATAATTATTATGAAATCCGTGGTGCCTAGTTAGTCGCGCGCACCAGACGTTCCGAAATAACCATTTTAATGATCCTCCATTGTTTATTATTGTTCCTGCACCGTGCTAGAGACAAGTTTATTATAAGAACGGCCAGATTATATTGTAAATATCGTGTTGGAATGCGCCCCAATCTTGTTTAGACTTCATTGTTGATTTTTTGTAAGTCTTACGTATAAAATGCTGCAAATATGACTTCCTGTGAAGAATTTTCAAATATTTTGTTTTAGTATCTACTTATACGGACTACCTACCATGGTAGGTCTAGACGCATCTACTCACCAACACCAACATAGACGTCCCAATCAACTACTCACGCCATAGGTGTTCGAATGTATAGCTTAGGCTGTTTTCTTTGATTTATTGATTTGTATTCTATTCTTTATGTTTTAAATATAAGATTAATTTATATAGGTATTCCTTGCCTGAACTTGGGCTAAGGCTAGACCATTTTCTTAAGGCACCGGGTAGGTATAGGTACTTCCATTGAACCCCATATACAGTGAAATAAATACGGAATAGTACCTAGGTTTTACAAAGATGTGCGCTTTTTAAACCGACTTCAAAAAAGGAGGAGGTTTCTCAATTCGACCGTATTCCTACTCTACATTAATGTCTTCGAAATATTTTACATACTTTATGCCAATAACAAAAACATTTCTTTGAACTATGATTAATGCTGAGATTTTCCCAGAATTAAATGAATCCTGCATTGACGTATCGGAGAAGATGCTTGTAATCTTTCATAAGTCTATTTTTATGTAGAGTCATTAATTTAAAATATGAGTGCATCAGTTCTCAGCGTTCGAATAGCTAAATTCAGTCGGAATGGTTTGATGATGTGAGGCTCACGCAATCTCAATACATCGTGAGCATGTACCTATTGAGTAGGGAGGAAGATATTTTAGGCAGGGGTGGATTTGATTAGCTGGCTGCCCTATTAGGCCTATAGAAGACTGTAGATTGTAGGGGAGTATGGACTCCCTGTAAAGCACGAAAAATTTAATGATACATCTATCAACTCAGCACCCGACCAGCACCGCCTCGTCGTCGGTCAACGTCCACTAACTGAACCGGAAATAAGTGGACCACGCGCTAAACACGCGGCGTTCACTCGTTGACCACGCGCGGTCCGATGGTTGATCACGTGACGTTTATGGTGTAAAAGCAGCGTCCGCCCGCGGACCACCTGTCGACAACGATTGGACGCCGAGAGACGAGGCAGTGCTGGGCGGGTGCCGAGTTGATAGATGAGTGCCGACTTTAAGAATTAAAACCGTCCAAGGGCGTGTCGGACTCGCACATGAAGGGTTCCGTACCATCGTAAAATAAAACGTCAAAAATATTAAGTTTCTTGAAAGGAGACCCCTTTATTTTTAAATTTTATTTTATTTTTAGTAGTTGTTGTTGTAGCGGCAACAGAAATACACATGTGAAAATTTCAAGACTTTACCTATTACGGTTCGTGAGATACAGCCCGCTGACAGACGAACAGACAGCGTCGGCTTAGTAATAGGGTCCCGTTGGCACCATTTGGGTACGGAACCCTAAAAAATAACGAAAGTCTGTAAATGATAAAATTATCTCAATCAGTGTCTTTAGATACTGAGATGCATGCCATTTTTATTTTAGAGTTTTGTGAATTTCGACAAGTTCTGCCGCCCCAGAAATTTTGCCGCCGTAGGTCCGGGCCTACCTCGGCCTATAGAGATACTTATTCGCCCCTGACTTTAGATATAATGGTCTTTGATAAGTTGGAACTTACTGAAATAAAATTGAAAGACCACGATTAATTATTAACATCAAAGCGCATAATTTATTTCCGTCAATCCATTCTCCAGGAACACACTATCTCTATCATCATTAGCCACAGTCCGCCGAGCCCGCGGCCAATTCGTTCCATTAAAATCATTTGGCCCGCCATCTTGGCAAATTAACTCCCAATAATCGCACTGAGCTGTCGTGGTTATTACGAAACATCGTCATCGCTTCAGTGTTTCTTAATTTTATTGTGTCAGTCAGTCCTCAGTTCAGTGCGGCATAGCTGTTCGTTGTGGCCGGGTAAACGGTCGCGCGCGATATCCACCAAGTTCTCTTTTCCCGCCAACGGTTTGGCGGGAACTTTTCCAGTGTGGTGCATCATAGATTAACAATAATAAATTTAAAAAAAATTGAAAATCGTGAAGTGCAAGAACGTATTTGTTTGTATGCTAATAAGGTGGGTAATTATATATTTAAATAATTAACAAATATTAAAATAGATAAATACTTTCATGACAAATATCGTATAAAGTGGTAGCTAGGTAAGTAAGTACATAAGCGACCAAGTGGCTTAAGTGTGGCGAACAGCGACTAACTAGATTAATATACACGTATCACGCTTATTGCTAGACATGAATGGTGTAGGAAAGGTGCACTGGTCTAGCTTCTTATTTAATACCTAAGTTGGTATAAAGTAGAGCGAACCCATCGTCATTATTTAGAAATTCTACCTAACATTTATTACATACTATGCTGTAGGTAGGTACTCGCGATTTCGTAAGCGTGGAATTAAACAAAAAATGTTTGTTAATGTTTGCTAATAAAAGTAGCCTAAACTACACCTACTCCTTATAATATCAGCGGGGCTAATAGCGAGACTATGCAACATTGCAGCAATTCTGCAAATGCAATTCGTTTTTCCGTCCCTCAAGCAGTATCCGCAAAATTTCCGTGAAATGTCGTACAATGTGTGACTCTTTTACAAAAAAAAAATAAGAATTGCTAAGGATTCCCCAGATTAAAAAAAAAATTAACTGCTTTGGCATTGTTGCGTAACGATGCTATTCGCCCCGCAGCTATCTTCTATCTACCAGTGAAATTCCTGTCAAAATCGGTCTAGCTGTTTCGGAGATTAACCGGAACAAACAGAGACAAAAAAAATTAAAAAATCCTTTTTTGTTATAACTTCCGTAATAGGTATGCATTTTGTAAAAAGCTGACAAACAAACGGACACTTCCATTTTATTTATTCGTATAGATAAGCAAATATGTAAGTATTATGTAGGTATACCTACCTAGCACCCAGTTAACTAAATAATGTTACTAAGTAGGTACCTAGTTATAAAATGAAGCACAAATCCGATGCAGATTTCGTAAACATTAAAGTAGGTAGGTACGGTCAGTAAATTAAACCTACGTGTGAGGTCCGCCGACTTGCAATGATCGGAACTTACGTGGTGGACCTCTTACTAAGGCTGGATTCAAATTATTAGGTAAAATAGTGAACACCTCGCAGTCATGTGCTAAAATTTAAGCAGAGGTAGTATAGAGCTTCAATATTTTCTAAACACTTTCAACTAATCGCTTTATTTACTAGACTCTTGATATCAAAAACCAAATTACAGGAATTGGAGCGATATAAGTTTCGTTTCCACAGCGAACAAATACACACACGTCCGTTCTGCTATTGTTAGTGTAATTAATTGCACGCGGTACTCCTCGCCCGCCAGCCATCGGCATATTATTTATAATGCCGTGTGTCCACTGGCAAAAAAACTTGCACAAGTTTACTTGCGTAAGCGACTTCCAATGTGTAAACACTCACGCAAGTGGACTTCTAGGACTTGCCGAACTTGCTGCAAGTCCCACATGTACACGGTTGTGTAAAATTGCAGTCAGTGGAAACATGTCGGCAAGTGACTTCTGCAAGAAATTGCGGAAGTTACTTGCCAGTGGACACACGGCATAACAATTCGCGGTAAAAAGAAAAAAGCCATCACCGCTCTTTGAGGTTTCATTAGCAAACTTATTAAAAAGCCAGGAACGACAATGGTGTCCAGCGATGGCGCCAAGGTTTGACCCTCGACGAGTCCCGGGGAAAAGCTAAGTTGTCTTGGAACCCGCACGATTTATTCAAAAGAAAGGATAGGAGTTAGAAGAAGAGATTATCCATTTCCGTAGCAAAGCGGAGCAAAAAATAACAGTGCATATAGGCTGATCATCATCTGCCTTACCTTTTCCCATTATCTGGGGTCGGCGCAGTATGTCTTATTCTTCCATTCATCGCGCTTTGCTGTCATACTTACATCCACTCCAACCTCATGCATATCACTCTTTATACAATCCATCCATCTTTTCTTGAGTCTTCCTCTCGCTTTGTATCCTATAGGCTGATATAGCCACAGAAATAAGACTGTTACAACCGCGTCATCGTTAGACACCATAGTCGATCCTAGCTTACTGAAATAACAGTGGTGGGAGTGAGTGGCGGGCCTAGTTCCAAAAACTTATATTAAAAAGTTCAATAACACACAATAAAGGTTTATTGTTACTTAGGTACTATCATTAGGAAGATATTTAGAAAATTTTATTCACATTTGGAATGCCATTCCCATGGAAAAAAATCAATATGACGGTTGTTAATTTGCATTTATCGATTGACCCAAGCTCATTCCATCTTAGCTGAAAAACAACGTAGATAGCATAGCTTAAAGGCATCGAATTTAGCCCTAAAACATAGGCTGGGTAGGTTTTAGGGCCAAATCAAGTTGTTAAAACAATTTAATTTGCATGCAGTACTTAACTAGACGCATCCCCACTCTTGCGCATGTCCATCGCTTGTAGCGTAGAGCCGTAGAGCCAAGACGATGCAGTCATGATTTATGTCGGCACATGCTTAAGATAGTACGCCGCTGGGTCCGAAGTAGATTGCAGCAGTGGAGGGATTTACAACCATAAATAGATGAAGCGTTTCACAAGCTCTCCTGAACAAATACATACTTACGCCCAAATTTATTGAGGTTTTTAACTAGTTTACAATGGTTTTATATAGCATTTTAGGAACAAAAGTGATTTGTAATGCTAGTGTAAGTCCATTATAACTTTCTATAAAATTGGGGAGGAAATGTAATGGGTTAGCGTCTTCACACACTTGTACAAGATAATATTTGTGATATAAAAATGAAGTAGTTTTTCTACGGCTCAATTCCGCTCGAGTCTAGAATCGAGTCTAGATTAGGCTAGGTAGAGTGATTCCCAACGCCCAACTTTATCTCGTGAATACTATAACTGAAAATATCTCCAAAAACTTAGGGTGTCCAATGGAGAATTTATTTGTTCAATAAACGCGACAAGATTTAAGTACCTCGGGGGTTTTGTAAATAATAATGTAGGTTAAATATATAAAAAAATATCGCCAGTCTTACCCATCAACTGTATGGTCCCAAACTAAGTAACGCTTGTACTATAGCTACCATACAACGGTTTGTGGATAATCCCAGTGGCACTCAGATCAGGGCAAATTACCTAAAAGCCGTTTCTGAAATTTACCTCTGCCGGGAATCGAACTCGCAACCACCCCATACAGTGAGCCGAGCAGCCTACGCTTGAACCACTGTGCCGTGCGGCGGTGCTAGCTACCTGCTAAAATAACGTTTGGAATGGGTATATGCTTGTTCTGCACCCATACCACAGATTCCTATACTCCCGTTCGCAGACCTGTGATGAATCCTGCTTGTTTGACACATCAAACGTTTCCCCGAACCTTGTGTTTATCGTTTTAACAGGGCAAACACCAAACACTCAAGCATACGGTTAAACTTAACATGTGTTTTGACGGCAACCAAATGGCCACTGTCGGCCATTATTGCCGGAAGGCCCACCGCGTTTATTTAAACGCGCATTGGCAAGCATTCAACGCCAAAATTTGATTTACATTACGGAGGTTGTGATAATAAGCGCGATATCGCACGAGGCAACCATGGTGGCACCACCAGTGGGTGATTCGGTAGCCGACACCGAATTGGTTGCGCTACCAAGCGCACACCAGGTGCGATATCCTCCAAACAGTTCTATACATTTTGTTGGTGGAGCGACTGGTTGCGCTGCCACTGGTGTCCTCGTGCGATATACCTAGACCTAAAGGATTCGGTTGCGGTGGTTCAGTTACCAAGGCAACGGCTGGGAGTTGGCCTAAATTGTGGCTGGATCATGTTCCAGTTCCATTAATGTAAAACACTTTACATCTACTTACCCTCAGCTGAGGGTCGCTTTCCATCGTGGTTTATTATAACTATTTATAACATACATAACATTTCAATGTAACGATGTCTCAAATTTTAATAGCGTTTCAGACAACCTACGCCGTTAGTGAGGAGTATGGATTCCTTACGTCCTAATTACCTATCATAACCGGGCATAACTAATGTTGAAGATATAGGAGTCATTAAAGTAAAATGTCTACGAGTACCTATATAGGTACTAGCTATATAGCTAACCATTATCATACTTTCCTTGTTAAAATTGTTCTCTTCCAGAAGACGATTACATAGAAAATTACGAATAACGTACACATAAAATCAAAACCGCATCACGATTAGTGTTCCCGACCCGTATAACATTATTTATAACACATGAAAAGTCAAATTTTAAACTGAGCAATGATGCACGGTCCTCCGAGCTCTTTGTGCCTGACTTTACAGCTGTCGTAAAACACTAGGAAACTATCGTTTGATGTCAGAACAGTTGGCAGATAAAAGGGGATCGTTGGAAGCATTTGCTGTGTACGCATTCGTGGAGTTGTTGAATCTATTGATTTCGGCTGGCTCATTTTAGAGGACTCTACTTTTACCTACAGCATAAACAGCAATGGAAGACCCCACTTAGTAACTATAGGTGATAACTCACCCCAGAATTCTTCAGATGTTTACAGATGTTTGTAAGATGCACTTCCTACGTTATGTTTGCCCAATCACAAGCGGCTTTACATAAGTAAAAATAAAATGAGAATGAAATGTAACGTCACGACTTTTATCCCCATTCGGGGGTCGAGTGGCCATACACCACCACATTGATTCAAGATTCAAAACATTCAAAGATTCAAAACGTTTATTATATTTAGGCCTACGGGGGCACTTACAAATTGTCATTATAAATTTTTTCTTAAATTCTACTGCCGGATCGGAAACGCGACCTCTACTGAGAAGATCCGGCAAGAAACACAGCGGGCTTGTCTTTTTTACATTGTTTTAATTTAATTTATTTTTTTTAATCGCCATTTACTTATTTTAATACAATGTATTTTGGTAAACAATAGCTCCAGTGTGCTGCCCTGCAAAATAAGCAAGGCAAGACACGCTACACTTTAACATGACACTGTTATTAACGAAGTGTATTTGAGCGATCAGTCCCAAGCTGATTTATCTTCCAAGTAATTGTGGAGGTATTAAGCCAACTCAAAGCCCACGTTTCACCAGATAGTCAGAACCGTGACAGGTGGTGAACCTTATCGCCGTGTATACAGGAACTGACTATTACCTAATCCCGAGGGATAAGTAGGTTTCCTCACGATGTTTTCCCTCACCGTCAGCGAACTGTAAATTATGCACATAGATGAAAATTCATTCATTGGGATCGAACCTGGGACCTTCTGATTGGTAGCCCAACCTGTTCACCCCTAGGCTACAGTCGCTACATAAGTAAAATGTGTAAAGTACCTACATCGATAATTCCGGATTATGGAGGCATTATTAATTGCCTATAGGACATATTCCAGTATTCGGTATCCTATTGTTCTTAGGCACTATAAATAAAAGCAACACTTTAAAAGTGCTTTAGTTTGTTGTGCGTTTTCAATTTGGCACATAGTGTGGAACTCGAATTAGAATCGCCGGCCTTTTTATCGGCATTGCATTATATTTCCAGCGGACTATTGTTGAGATCGCCCGCGAGAACATGTCAAACAAGTCGCGATTAATTGTGCGATCTGGCAACAGCTGGTGTTCGAGATGATCGCAAATCGTCCGAGTTTACATCATAATGTTGGATTTTGCAGATATAATTGGGATGCAGATGTATCTAAACTCTAGGTACATCTGGATGGCACAATTATGTCTAGGTTCTAGAGTTTTATTCATTGTTGCCAACGAGAAAAGCAAAAATCTTAGACAGACAATACAATAAACATGAATTAAGAAAATGCGGAGAGGACTACCTATGCTCCAACAGAATAGTTCCATTCGGCTATCGCCCAAAACAGTCAGTTTTACAATGATAACAGCACCATAGCAATAATTAACGCGCGGCTTATACAAGTAAATTATAACATGCATAATGTTTTGTCCTACGATTTTTTGTAGATCCAGTTAAACTATAGTGACACAGTTGCAGCGGTTATTTAAAAAACATATATTTCACCATACTTTATCAAAACAAACCTTTAGTTTCTCAACATCGGCTAAATGCGTTGCTCTAATTTCTGAACGTCAAACATCCAGTCATTTTAAATTAAATGGTGACGCCAGGAATTCAGGGCTGAACGTTTTATCGGCAACAAAAGCTTGTACCTATAGAAGTTATAATTAAAACGAACCTCGCTGTAACGCGACAGCTTTAGGTTTAGCGATTATAGATGTTAAAGATTTTAAACTCGCGGTAATAATACCTATTCCTTTATGATTTCAGAATAAGAAGTTAATTTTTCATAAGTTTCTGCGTTGTTTATGACACTTGTTCCTTCTTTAGAATAAATTAAACTGAGTATTCTGTTAGCAAGTATGCAAAACGCAGTTCTAGATGCTCATTCTAAATGTTCTGAGTAACAGAATCATGTTCATGTTCGTGTCACGCTCACGGTGGATGGGTGGTGGACAGCTGCGCCTCATATTGTCAATCTACATTAAATCCCAATGTTTTGTTTCAGAGCCGCGCCCGCGCAGCACCGGACGCAGACGCGACATGAACAAGAAATCGCACAAGAAAAAGGTATGTTTTTAATATGAGCAGTTCAGAATAGATTTGGTGGAGATTATTAATGTCTTGTTATATGTCATATTTTGATCATGGATTACTGTTATTATGAATGGAGTCATAAATTATATTGTGAACGCAATAACCGCAGCTTTTGAATAAAAATATATATCTACTGATTTTTAAAGAAGAATATCTAAGCGTAGCGTTTTTGCCTACTTACCTACTTTTTATAATATCGATCATTCCCTTTAGGAAATCACACAGTGTCACTGAACATACCCTTCCTTCTAGTCCAGTGATGGGCAAAGTACGGCCCGCGGGCCAGCTCCGACCCGCGAAAGCATTTAATCCGGCCCGCCGACTGTCCTTCGACATGAATAGTACCTATATGGCCCGCGATAATTATATTTTGACAGTCCAGAAGTATAAAGTAAAAGGCTCATTCTCAGTCTGACCATTTTAAGTGGACCTTCGGTGTCAACCATTTTTTAATTGACACCGAAGGTCAGCATAAAACGGTCAGACTGAGAATGAGCCAAAATTGTAATTTTGTGCAAGTGTGTAATGCTGTAATGTTTTTATATGATTGAAAGTTTCAACACAAAATGCATTAAGAAAGTTTTCCCACCACTGTTCTAGTCTGTATCAATCAATTGCTTTGCCTTCTCCTCCTACTCGCCACTCATTCCGGTCCTGTGCTGATGGAGTCAAGCAATGTACCGCCACTCTTTTAAAGTTGTAGCGCCCTCCCCTTTCGTCATCAAAAAGCCATCGAACCATCTTGTTGGTGGTCTACCTCTCCCCTCGTCCCTTTCTAGGCCATCAAGTACTAGGATCCACTTTCCCTTAACAAATATCCGGCCAGCTTTAGATTTGGGATCCACTCATAAAAATAAAATGAAGCAACAATGACCTACAATTCTATATCGAGACAAAATCAAGAAGTGCCACACAGCGGCGTGCTATGTGCCCCGTGCCAGCGCTGGCACGCCAGTCACTGCTGGCATCCTGGCGGGATGTTGGCGTCGAATATTGGCACCAAACTGTACGCCGCTGATAGAACACATTGTATGTTACAGGCTTATTTTTATGTTAGGACTATGCCAGGATAAGGCAGCATAAGGATTCTTTCAAAATGCTACACATAAAGACACATAAAAAATTAAAAACAATCAATTAATTAAAATAGGTGATAAGGCTCTGGCTACAAAAATTATAACTATTGTGTGATGTAGGTAACCACTTCACGAACATTCAGAGAATCATAGCCGGAGTATCCAATTGTGTTTCGTTACAACATTGGCAGCTTTTATGCCTAACATTGAATAACTGCGCGATTGTAGTAAAAGATTACTTTGCCTTTATAAAAAGCTGCTATGTAATGGAAAGGAATTCAAAATCAACGTTTCGTTCTGAGTAAACAGGAATAAACAAATAAGTATTTCACTGAAATCCCACTCATTACGTAAACTCCATCTAATTTTAGTCGCCCAGTTTTGGCAGCATAAAACCCAATTAGCCCTTGAGGTTTTCAGATAACAAGTTCATCTATTTCGAGTAGGTACCTACGTGCGGTCGCTTCAAACTCCGCAGTGCACCCTGCGTAAACGTTTACGTCAAATGTGCAATTCGCGAGAGACTATAATTACTCTTTTATGGGCTGTTGGTCATCGCTTGCGTATTTTAACTGTTTTCGTTAATTTTAATGTCTTTATTTCCGATACGTAGGTATTATATGGCTTCAGTATGCCTCAGCACAGAAGACGTACCAACGAGAGCGCTTCATGAGTTCCTACTGATTTTTCAATTCAATTCATGTGTAAAAGGAGTAATTTCGTTGGTAGTATTTCCTACTGGAACAGCTCGTCAGCTGTTCAGCTGCTGAGCAGCATCGTCGTGCTGCCCAGTACTTTTCCAGGCTGTTATAATTAGTCTTAACGTATCTACCATATTTAAAGTAAGTTTAAAATTTATCGGAATACTTAAGTCATTTAACAAAATCACTTTTGGTATTTGGTTTTCTCTTGCATCCACAATCACGCTCGTGAGGAGGATTCATGGATATTTATTTCTGTACAGAGGTCGGCAGTCTTATAATCAGCGACTATAACAATAAATGCAATACGCAATTGTACGATATGAACATAATGTATGTGATAGAGGCGTCGTGTTTGGCTCCACTCCCGCGCATCTGTGTCCTACACGACGCCGCGTCGGTCCCCTGTCGGAGCCGTTATCTCCGAACATCAGGGTACAATTAACTTTTATAATGAATAAAGAGTGCAGGTATTTCAAGGGAATATATTACGTACTAATATTAGGTGGTAATCTTAGGTGCTGATATTAGGTACACCCCGTGAATAACACACGAATTACAAATAGTATTGTTTATCGTTAACTCTTTCTTTCATTACACTGCTATTTGCGTCACTTTTTTATATATATTTTTTTTATATCCTGGGACATTTTTGCGTGCATAAAATATCTTGGTTAAATTATAATACCGATGCCAAAGACCACCTGTAACTTAACTGTATCAGCCTCAGACGAAGTATCTGCTTACGGCCTGCAGATTACTGCAGCGTAAACAACGCGTGTAAAGAAAATATTCCATTCAAATCGTCTTGACAATGGAAAAGTTTTTAAATTTGTTTTTAGACGGAGTGCTGATGGGTTGTCGCCAGGGCGGGGTATTGACAGACGTGTGTAGTTAGTTAATTTTACAAGTCGCTAATCAGTTTAGCTTATTTGAAACTCACTACATTTTCTTAGTATGCTACGGTAAAGTCCATTTGGATCTTTGCAAGAAAACTGTTAGATTTTTCTGCCTGTATGAGCAAAAACGTTTGTAGGATTTTAACTCGTGCAAAATTAAAACTCATACCGGGATATAGAGCTTAGCTATTTACCAAAATCAATGCGACAACCAATGTTACTCATATTTCGTTAATAAGTGACAGTCTTCTGTATAATAAAATTTTACCATTTCTGTTTAAAATGAAGAAAAGGCTCTCCCGGCCGTCAATCCAGTAACTATAGATTGGTGATTTACCATAGAGGCTCTTGCAGCCATGATCTTTGCTTCATTACACATTGCAAAAAAGGATTGCACAAAGAAGCATTTACCACTTTTCCAGGTATTTTACCGTGTGGAAATGGCACAATCCGCGACTTCTCAATAACATTCACACTATGTTTCGTTCCTACGACCATTGCTGTCTCCTATCACGTTGTAAATCATATTGGCTTATAGTATATGAGTCCGTCTCCAATACTGCAGGGTTTACGACGTGATAAAAGCCGCGCCACTGTTCGCCGGATGGTAATGAAAGTTATTGTGTCGTTGGCACGCCGCCATCGTTTGCTAATTAAAATTATATTTCACGATTTTTGGCACCGCATTATACCTATCGGCGTTTTTGTTGAGTGTATATTGGCGGGGTTTCGTCTGCCGAGTTGGGCAATACATGTTAAGTAGATCAGGCCATTTTCCCTCCGTAGAGTCTCCGATACGGAGTTCGCGAGGCCCCTTGGATGTGATGAAAGTGATCGGGCAAAAGTGTTATTGTATGAGACTTGATTTTATACCCCAGTAGTACCCATGGAAAGATCGAGTATGATCGACAAATCTTGGATGGAGATTTTACCCACAAAACAATGTGCATCTGTTTGCTTTTCGCCTTGCAAACTCTACCGGCAACCGAGTAGGAACCTTGTACATTGTAATCTAACCAATTTACTATACTTTATGTGTTTCCTCAGCCGTAGTTATTGCATTTGAACGGTATCCAAGTAAAACGAGCATTAGGACAATGAGAGCGTCGGTCTCAGTATTTCGATACGGTTTGAAACATAAATATTCTGCCAAGAATAATAGAAGCAACAATATCTCGGGTTCAACTGAAACAACCACAGAAATAAACCGTCATGTTGGTACGATTCAATCGTTTATTTTCAAAGAAATCATATGTTTATTATAGTTTTATTTAAAAGTTGATGAATTAATAAAACTGAACTGCCGATTAGCAAAATACGGAATCGACGACTAATATTCCTCGCAGCACGAAACAAACGTGAATGTTTGATTTATGTAATTAGCTAGAAACCATTCATTACAATGATTTACTGCGTAAACATAAATTACGGGAATTGCAAACACCAGCATTCAGTTTTGGGAATATGAGCGGCTCTGACACTAGGTATAGGTAGGTATAAAATCCATGCTTCTGTGAGCGCCTATCTTCTGAAGACGATGCTAACAATTTCGCATGATTTTAAACTAAGGAACATTTTGAAACGTGGGGGTTTTAAACAAAACTGCGTGGTCGTGGTATTATTGGAGTTAGAGCCAAGCTGTAGCCATTGATTGTAGCTCATATTTTATGTGGGTTGGCTCGACCAGGGTAGTACCACCCTCGCACAGAAGATCGGCGTAAAGTAACTATTACCGCTGCGTTTCGTACGATGATTGAGAGAGTCGGTATAACAACGCCCCCCTTCCCCTCCCTCCTTTGGTACTACAAGTATCTATAGGCTACGATAACTGCTTAATATTAAGCAGTTTTTATTGTACCTAATCGCTAAATAATTATTAAGCTAATAAGTATGTTTTTATTAGATGATCTGAAAAATTCATGACACAAGCTTCAAACATGATATTGTACATGTTACGAGCCATCAAATGCCCAGTGGGTGGACCATAACAGTAATAGCGATAAACTTGTCATAGCACCCATTATACATAATGTTTATAGCCTATATCCATGGTATGCTCATAGATTTATAAAAGTTTTGCGCGCGAACTTTAACTAGATACTCACCGCTTTGAGAACAAAAATCATTCCAAAAATGTGGCACCTTATTATAGCCGCGCCACGCCAGTTTCATGCATTGGTTGCTGTCAAATGTACTGAAGTACGCTGACTTCGGCGTAGTGACTAATACGCATGCTCCATCTAGTTGGAGCGCCCTCATGGAAACCAAAAGTAATCTATAAGTAATGTATACTTTAAGGATTTTTTATTCACCGAAGTAAGGTAATATTTTTTCCTATTCGGGGTAACCTCAACAGGTTAGTTGTCGACTGGGTCGTAACGTGGTTGGGGCGAAAAGCCATCCTCTCTGACACAGTAGGCAGTTTTTCAAGAGACAGAACTTGGCCATAAAAACATGACGTTTACGGTTTGGTGTGCCAATTACCTACTTTAACTGCTCAGCCATAAGTTAAATTATCTCCAATGAATAATTAACAAACTATTCCTGATTTCGTTCCAGCATAGTCAAGCCCTAACCCATCCCATTTCACGGCCATATAAATCATCAGTAGGATTATAAAACAGATTTTTACATCGAGCCATTGGCACGGCGAGTCAAGTGGCGAACAAAAATACACATAGACACCGGCTACCGGCGTATTCATTCATAATTCCCACGTCAACCCAGTGTATATTCCATGTTGATGCACGGACGACTTCGCTCACACAAAAAACTGTCTCTACGCAGTCTCCGTGTTTGTTTACCTTCGCATCCGATGTTGCGATGTATATTCTGTGTGAGATTGCCTTTATTTTAACGGAAAAAATGTTATTTTTTATGTTGAATTACTAAAATTGAAGGCAATTTTTGTTGTGTTTCAGCAGAAGAGGCGAGGGAAGGATGGACGGAACAAGGAGAACATCATCGACACTGATACTCATTCAGAAGATAAACAAGAAACAGAAGTTCTTACTCCGGAGAAAAAACTTTGTTATGAGGTGAAGCAATCGGACGTGATGGGCAGGTGTGTTACTTACCTCTTTATTTTTGGTTCCATTCATTAACCTACTATTTTGGCTATCTCTAAGCATCAGTGTTATCATACTATTTTAGAACACACTTGCAAAATGATGAGAATTAAACAATTGCAGAAATGCCAAATGCAAAAGACAATTTACCGTGGGCGTATGTGATTACTCCGAGAAACAGAATATATCACTGCGCCAGCGTGCTATTTTGATTTTCAAATTTCAGAACGCATTTTTCGCCTCATTACCATTGAACTTCATTCGTTTGAAATATTATAATTATAGTTGGCTGGATATCATTGCATAGCGTTTTCCCGCGAGTGCCAAGAGGGCAGACCACTGCTGAAGGTTACATCATGTTTTTGAGATTACACCATAGGTTATGGTCGATTGATGGAGAGTTAAACGTGTTTCCATGCTGATGTGAACAGATGCAGTTGCGAATAATGGTATATTAGGTAGATATCAACTGCTCAAATGAAATTGGTGATCGTATGAAACTAGAACACTATCTGCCAAGCAAATAATTTTGAATAATGTGATAAGATTATTGTATATATGAAGATATTATTGTTACTTGCAGATATCTGGTGGCAGCTCGCGATATTCGAGCCGGAGAGATTATTATAGAAGAACCAGCGCTTGCGGTCGGCCCTTGCACTGGATGTGGTCTCATCTGTCTCGGTTGCTACAGGGAACTGGAAGAGAACAGTATATTTAAGTTAGTATTTAAATGCAGTCTTTAAACTATAATATAAAACTTTATAGAGTATACTATTCTTATAACCTTGAATCAAAGAGTAGACAGAACGGTTCATAATTATTGTCGATGTTGGAAACAAATGTGAGGTAGGTCAGGGACATAGCCAGCATTGGAACAGAATTGGAACATAAATTCAACGAAATGGGATATGAGAAGAACGGCAACGAGAAAACTGTAATCATCAGCACAAACATGCAATCTTTAAAAGACAAACCATGAGGACTAAATCTGTTTCCCTTGTCTCCCAGGTGTCAGGGTTGCAAATGGCCGATGTGCAGCAGCTCGTGTCCCGGGAAGGGCCAGTACACCGGCCACTCCACGTACGAGTGCGACACACTGAAGTCCATTCCGCCGGACTATAACAAACTAGAAGACTTGAAGGATTCTTATCAAGCTCTGATGCCTTTAAGGTAAGATTCAGAACCTTAAGTTTTTGAGCAACACGAGAAATACCTAGTACACAATTTGGGATTGCGAGAAAAACACTGACTGATTGATCATAGGGTCCCAATCTAAGCAGCACTAATATTGTACCGTTATTGCAGATGGTTCAATAGCAGAATCATCATTGGATACCTGATCCAGGTTTTAACACCATTTTGCATCGTCTCTCAGATGTCTACTCCTGAAGAAGGCAGACCATGAGAAATGGACGGCGCTGTCAGCGATGGAAGCTCACAACGAGATGCGCCGCGCCAGGGGCGACATCTGGCCGATCAACGAAAAACACGTCGTTCAGAGGATCAAGAAATGGAAGCTGGAGTACGATGCGGAGGAGATTCATACTGTTTGTGGCATTTTAGAGGTAATTGTAGTGACCCTGTTGTCAATTCATTCGATTAGGATTACTCCGGCTCGTTACTGAAGAACTACTAGATTAGCCTCAGATTTGAGGCGCTCATAGTTCACTGATCGGCATTCGATTAGAGGTAACGCAACACTTGGTAAGATCAGTCAGAGATAGAGACCATTTAGTGGCAATTCGAACTGAGCATCACCGTGCCTCAGAGAGCACGTGTGGCCGTCAGTCCTGCGCCTGACCTCTCCCCAGAGCCGTTCCATTAGACTATGAGAGTGAGGGAGAAGAGAGTGTACCTGTGCTTGCGCACACACTTGTGCACTCTACTCCTGCGCAGTTGGCTAGATTCCGTTGAGATTGACTGCCGTGGCTGAAATTCGGATAGGCAGGAGGCGATTTTAATGTAGACTTATTATAGGCTGATGCGTGATAGTTCCATTCACATTCCAGGTTAACGCGTTCGAGGTGGGCGGCAGCGGCGCCAACGCTCGCGCCCTGTACGACCGCGCGTACCTGCTGGCGCACGACTGCACGCCCTCCACCACGCACACGGACGCCGAGCGCGTGCCCGGCAGACCCTTGACCATCAGAGCTTCAATACCACACAAAGCCGGCGATCTGATATCGCTTTGCTATGCGTATACGCTTCAGGTGAGCGGACATAGAGAATATTTCGTGTTCTATTGAGTCTCTGAGGTAGTCCTCGCTGATGGGCTCATCTAAACAATGTCTATCATTAGGCTCTATTTTTTAAGAATGAATTTATTTCAACTGTTGCGTCTGGGCTGGGAACCCAAAGACCAGGGCCCTAAAGACCTCAGTCAATTTTTGGGCCCTAAAGACCTCAGTCTTTTACAATTTTATATTATTTCGCTTTACAATTTTTAGGGGACCAATCTTGCGAGTTTTTTAAGTAACTCCATTAAAACAGACACTGGTTAAAAGTCTGTGAGTAGTCTAACCCACTAACTTCTTCTTCCTGTTAGAACTGGGCCTATTTACTTGAGGTCGGCCTTTCGCAATTTAGCACTGTTTTGTTTTGATGTGCTTCTTTCAGGACTTTTTCTACCGTCACCAACCAGGTGGCGGGTGGTCTTTTATGCATACGCTTTGTTGTTGGCACGTCTGGCAAGCTTCACTATATGATCATATGGGCACGACACTCGCTGACCAGCCTTACTAACGAATCAAGATGTATTGGGGTGTTTCGTTTGGCAGGGCACCCTGAAGCGGCGCGAGCACATAAAGCACAGCAAGTTCTTCTCGTGCGCGTGCCGGCGGTGCGCGGACCCCACGGAGCTGGGCACGTGCGCCAGCGCGTTCCGCTGCCCGCGCTGCGCCGCGCGCGTGCTGCCCGCCGCGCCGCTGCAGCCCGCCGCCGCCTGGCGCTGCGCCGCTGCGGCGTGCGACTACTCCATGCCCGCCGCCGCCGTGCAGCTGCTGCTCAAGAGGTGAGGTGAATATGCTTTTTATTCTTCACATTCATTTGTTTCTATATCGATAGTGACGCAAATTTTTTCGGTGCACAATATAGGGATATCATTTTTTTCGAACTTTCTCAATAATTATTAGATTCGGGTGATACCTACCCACATTTTTCCTTAGCAAAGTATCCCCACTGGTAGAGATAAACACACAACTATTCCACCTATCTTTGGCTTTGGTACTTTTCAAACCAGACACTATGAAGTACCTACGAAAGTTTTGCAAAGCATGCTACAGTGTTTAGTGTATAATATGGATCTGACTGCTACTAAAATGGTACAACACTCCGTCTCCCAGGCTAACGGACGAGTACGAGCAGATAGACGCGAACGACGTGCCCGGCTTCGAGTCGTTCCTGCACAAGTACCGCAACGTGCTCCATGAGAGTCACTACCTGTGCCTCTCCGCGCAGCACTCGCTCAGCCAGCTCTACGGGAAAGTGGCCGACTACATGATACACGAGATGCCCGACGCGGAGCTCAACAGGAAGATACAGATCTGCAGGGAGCTGATGAAGGTGTTCGATGTCATCGAGCCGGGGTACTCGAGGCTGAGAGGTGAGGATCAGACAAAATTATCGTAAATCCAGGAAGCCCAGTAAAAGGTGGCCATATGATCGTTAGGTATCTCAAGATGGATGAAAATAGCGCAAAATAGAAACATGTTAGAAGGAAATGGGAGAGACCTATGCCCAGCATTGGGATAATTTAGTTTAGATATCATCTCAAAATATTAAAAAGAATTCAATGTGGACATTCAGTGTGTATTTCTATCTATGGGAAGAAGATAAGCGATAGGTTTTTGGAATAAAGCGTGATAGCTGAATGACCAACTTGAGGAACGATTCAAAATAAACCAGCTTTATACTGTGCGAAATCTGAAATCCAGCACTAAGCCATTAACCTCTGGTTGTGTTACAGGGGTAACGTTATACGAACTCCACGCACCTCTGATGATACTGACCACCAGAGACTTCGAGAAGAAAGCAATCACGAAAGAAAACTTGAGAAATCGTCTAAAAGAGGTAAATACAATCACGGCGGCGTACCGACTTCTAAACCTTCTAAAGAAACCTACGTCACTAATTGAAATATGATCTTCTGTTTTAGATCGTGGGCTACCTCGCGGAGTCAGCATTGATTTTGGGTTTTGAGCCATCTCAGTCCTCTGAAGGTTTGATGGCTGCAGCAGCAAGAGACGCGCTGAAGAAGATCAGGACTTGGGAACAGATCATTGGCAAGATATCGTGATGGAGGGATTGTTATGAATTTTGGAGAATTTGTTTGAAGTTTTAGCATTAAGAGGTGGATGGAGAAGAAAAAGTTTCATTTTTAATTTTCATTCATGAAACGTGTTACTAAGTTTTGTTAACTCCAGTGTTGTTTTGTTTGTTTATTTTTTAGTTCAATAATAACTTATCAGTATACGATTATCCCAACAATTATTTTTATGTTTCTTTAGTATTGAAGCTAGAAATTAATACAGGAGGTCTGGTCGGTGGCAGCAGTGGACATCTTTTGGTTAATGTGATGGATGATGATGATGATTGATTGTATTTTTTTTTTGTAAAAAAAGTTAATCTATTATTATTATTTTATGATTGATTACTTCATAATAACAAACGACTAAATAATGTTATAACTTCCTATAGAATTATTTTTGTTAATTTATTGGACAGATTTATATATTTTGTATCGAACATTTTATTTATTCATTCCTTCCACTAAAAGACATTATCGTGTGCGTTATTTTTATAAAAATGTTTAACTTTTTAATACTGAATTAAATTATTATGGTATAAAAATGTGGTTTCATTTTTATTTAATTAATGAATGTCTCCTGAGTAATTTCCCTAACTACAAATATTAACATACAAATTGATAGGTAATAGTAGGATTATTATAAGAGAGATAGAATCATATTTTTTCAGTGACATAGCTTCTATTCAATTTCCCGATTTGTAACAGTAAAGTTATAAGTTTTACGCCCAAGAAATAAAGCAAGCTCTTAAAGTAGGTAATTCTGAAAAGGTAGGTTCATAGTTTCGCGGCCCTGTAAAACCTGTCCAAGTAAAAAAATACTGAAAAGTTAGTAAGACACAATTTATAAGTTATAGCGATGTGCAAAATCAACCATAAAGCTAGTCAAAGAATTTGTGAGCCAGTACAGCAACGAATCGCGTAGTGTCGAGTGTCAAATCTCGAGCTCTATTTTTACATCTGAACGTGGATGTGCGCGTGCGCCGCGCAGTCGACCCGGTTTTCTTTACACATGGGTGTAATTTACTAATCTTTTGTGAAATATAATGAACATTTTTAGTTAATCGTCTGTAATTTACTGGTGAGATCATTTTTGAAGTTTCCTTGTGTTGTTTTAGTGTAAGAACGTGAATAATTGCAGTGGAAACGAGATTATATTTATAGCGCGTCTTGTTTTGGATCCTCTACAATCTACATCTTTGATAGCTTCAATGAAATCGCTATGGTAGGTATTCAATTACATTAGAATATCTGACCGGCTTTATAAATTAAAATACTTTTAAAAATACTTATTATAAAAAAACGCCTTATAAAATAGGCATAGCAAAATTAAAAGGCACAATTACTAGTACCACAAAGCTAGTGTTATTCTAGTGAGTACCTTCTCTCCTTTGTACAATAACCTAAAAGCAATAACTAGTGTGATTTGCTTCTCCTCAGAAAATGGTAGAACAAGGTTCCTGTATAGTGTGCCTCTCCCCCGCCACCCAGAAGTGCTCCGGCTGCCAGACCGTCCACTACTGCTCCCGGGACCATCAGAAGCAGGACTGGAAGCAGCACAAGTTCCAATGCACCCCCACTACGGTCAAGGAGGACCCTAAATATGGGAGGTACCTGGAGGCGACCAGGGATATAAAGGCTGGTGATATTCTGTTGAAGGAGAAGCCTCTTGTTACTGGTCCCGCTCAGGTGAGGGTTTTTACTAGGTACGACTCGATTGCAGACCGATAGCGATTCATTTTAGGCCTGGAGGTTATGGAAAGGAGACTGTTTAGTGTGAACCCGTCACAATCTATGCCAAGCTGGTTGGCTGGATATCCAAAACAAAAAATAAAGCGATTCAGGAATTCCTCACATAGGTACTTTCTAACTGTTCAGTACTTTCTTTCTTCAAGATATAGATCAATCCGTTCGTAAACTTTGTGTTGGACATTGTACCCTGTTTGTAGGATCTCTGGTTAGACCCTTAATTTTGCTTCCAGGTTTCGTAAGAGGTAAATAATATCAAAGCTATAAGCTAGCCAATCTAGAGAGACCCACGGTAACATTATACTTTCAGGTAACTCCCCCAGTATGCCTCGGTTGCTACAAACTCTTGGAAGACGGGAAGACAGTAACCTGTGAGAAATGCGGCTGGCGGTTTTGTTCCCAAGCGTGCACAATTAAAAAGGAGCATGCGCCGGAGTGCCATTATACACAGAAGAAAGGTGAAAAGGTAAGAACTTGGAAGACTTCTGACCTTGGATGAGGTTATAGCAACAATAGAATCTTCAAATATAATATCATATTATTGGCATCACAGCTCTTGCCTCTGAAATCTTCACAATTTGCTAAAGAACCAAGTAGTACTTCAGCTAAAACCAACAGACAAAATAATATCCTGAACTTTTTTTAATGAAACCCGTTCTCTTTTCACCAGGTAAACATAACCTCATACGGCATACCCCATCCAAATTACCAATGCATCACCGTTCTCCGCTGCTTGTACCAACGCGACCACGATCAGAAGCTGTGGGCGAGACTCCAGGGCCTCCAGTCGCACTGCGAGGAGCGGAGGGGGACTGACAAGTGGAACAATGACAGGAAGATGATCGCGGAGTTCATCTGGAAGTTCTTTAAACTGGAAGGGACGTTTACTGAAGAGGAAATTATGAAGTGCTGTGGTATTATACAGGTAAACCAAACTCCAAATAGGCCACTAGTATATCTTTTGCTATAATGATTAATTACTCCCGTAAACTTCCGTTGTAACTTGCCCTGCCGTAAAAATCTAAGGTTCATCCAGGAAAGCGACATCAACCATTTTAATAGCCCCAGAATGGACTTATCAGTATTTGAAAGACACATTCAGTTCCAAAACTAGTTTTTCCAGAATCGTGGCTCGTTTTGGGACTGCATTTATAGCTGTTATACCATTTTGTTTTCAGATCAACGGCCACGAGGTTCCTCTCATGGAGCCGGAGTATGTGGCGGTATTCGACCGCATCTCTATGGCAGAGCATAACTGTCTCGCCAACTGCAACAAGAGCTTTACCTCTGACGGAGACATCGTACGTACTCTATAGCAAAACAGAAAACGTCTACGAGCAAAATTCGATTACTAGTGTGGTCTAAATGGTCACTAGTGTGGGACCACTCTGAAACCTCGGCTTGAAATTCTAATCCAAATTTACAATGGAAACTGATATCACCAATCCCTTTTGTCTGTCTGTCAGAAGTATTTAACTACAACTATCCGCTTCTCAGAATACCTTAAGATGATGTCATACTTCTTGTAACGTCACGACATGTCCCAAGGTCTTTGTTACATGGAATCCTACTTCTTTGTTTTTCTGCAGTAGCTGCACTTCTTATGACTTCATATTCCAGGTCCTCTGTGCCGGCAGCAACATCTCCTCAGGGTCGCACATCACCGTCTGCTACACAGACCCGCTGTGGGGCACGGAGGCTCGTCGCCACCACCTCGCTGACTCCAAGTTCTTCGAGTGCACTTGCGAGAGGTGCTCTGACGTCACGGAGCTTGGAACTATGTATAGTGCCGTCAAATGCAAGAAGAAGTGAGTGCTGTATTTTTAAGTAGATTGTGGTTCCCGAAACGTTAAGATCATAGAAAATTCCATAATCTTAGTTATCATTATGGAAAAATAATATATTTGAATTAGGTCTTTCACTGTTTCAGGGGATGCAAAGGTTACCTCCTTCCAAAAACCTTTATTATCCCCATCCTGCACAAGACAACCAACCCCGATCCTGAATCAAGGAACCTGGACGACAAGCACTGGGTCTGCAACTCCTGCAAGGACGCAGTTTCTGATGCTATCATCCAGCAGCTGCTTCAAGACATTGGGAGAGAACTGAGTGCTATGCCGAAGGAAGACCCAGATGCCTGCGAAAGGTAGGAGCCAAAAATATATTATCTAACTATTGCCTATTCTGAAGAAATTAAAAATTCCCTGCCGTAAACCGTACTAAACCGTAGATAAAGATTACTCCAAACACCTATCTAATATCTAATTGACTATTGAAGATACAAAACACTAGTGACATGCCACTAACATGACTCCGGCATAGATCTCTCTTTTAAGCTAAAATAGTGTATATCAAAACTATGCCTAACCCTTTCAGATTCATCAGCCACTGCAGCAGCTACCTCCACCCGTCCCACTTCTACATGACGGACGTGAGTCTGGCGCTGGCGCAGATGATCGGCCAGGAGCAGGAGATGGGCTTGGCGATGGTGTCCGACGACCGAGTGCTGCTCAAAACACAGCTGTGTAGGAAGATCGCTGATTTACTCGAGATCCTGGCACCAGGTAATTTTGAAAACTATTAATATATGAGAGCGAGGGGGGCACTTTATAATGCTTGCAAGCCACCCCCAGTCTTCTTTTTTTCGTATGGTTAGGGCCACCGCAGACTTGCTACTTTTAGCATCGGCGATCGGCGATTTTGATGCTGCGTCTCGCTCGTTCGCGCTCGAAGAAACGCGACGCAGCATTGATACAGTCGCAAAATCGCCGGTCGCCGATGCTAAAAGTAGCAAGTCTGCGGTGGCCCTTAGTGATCAACCTGGTGTCAGAGTTGTTCAAGCCGCCCGAAGGCCTCTAACAAGGCTTAACGACTGCTGCCTAGATGACAACAACCGGGACCAACTTTTTACGTGCCCTTCCGAAGCACGGAGACGTTCAGTTCAAATTCCACTAAATGATCATCCATCTCTGCCTGACCTTGCCATGCGTTGCTTAACCACCGATCGTTTACCGATCAGTGAATGCAACTGGCTATGAGCGCCTTAAAACCACCACCAGTTCACAGATACTTAAGGGTATGTCAGTAGAAACCTTTACAATGTTGCTTAAATAGCAAAGGATCAAAGAATAGATGGTAGAACTGCGACATAGTAGAAAGATGGGTAGTAGGTTATCTTCATACAAACGCACCGCGTGCGGCTTGTATGTGTGCGCCATGCTTATCTATGCGTCGTGCACGCACACTCAAACAAAATCTCGACCCGGTTCGCAGTGCGAAAGAATGCATGTGATGTTTGAGTGTGCGTGCGCGACGCATAGATACGCATGGCGCACACATGCAAGCCGCGCGCGGTGTGTTGTATGAAGATAACCTACTACCCATCTTTCTACTATGACTTTGACCAGTGAAAGAACCAAAGATCCTATTTTTTTTCAGCGGAGACTCGCCTCCGAGGAACCATACTGTATGAGCTCCACGCGGCGGTCGCAGAGAACGGCAGAAGGAAATCCCTTATTGAAGGGCCTTTCACGTTGCTTGGATATGTCACGGTGAGTGCAACTCTTGCGCAACTGCCACAGAATAAAGTACTGGCTACATTGTGAAGCATTTGCAATAGCTTTACTAAACAGCCTGATGGCTACTGTATGTATTTTTTTATGTGACTGCGGTGGCAAACAAGCGTACGGCCCGCCTGTTACAGTTACCGTAGCCTATAGATGCTTGCAATACCAAAGGCGTCGCTGCCATGTTGTTTGCTTAAGTGTTATCTATCTATCTTACCTGGAGGGGAGTGGGACAGAGGGAGAAGAAGGAGGTTGAGCTTCCGGCTCTCTCACTCATCGTACGAAACGCAGCTGTAATAGGTACTTTACGCCGATCTTCTGTGACAGGGTGTTACTACCAATGTACTTATCCAAAGCTTCTCATTAGAGTCACATTAACATTAATTACACGGTGCTGGAGAATAGAAACGACGAAAGAAAGAAAATATGTTTATTCGCTCCACAAAGAAACAGGTGGCAATCTATACAAATATGTAGTGAAGTGTCTGTTTGTAATGTCAAAATAACATAGGACTGGAAGTTTGTCTTGACTAATCTCCGAAATAGCGCGACCGATTTTGACGGGACTTTCACTGGCAGATAGCTATAGGGAATGTTATAGGGAGTAATTTAAGCCAATTTTATTTTAGTTAATGAATTAAGGTTTCGCGCAAAAAAAAACCACGCCTTGTCTAAAACTAGTTATTGTATTTCCTAATACTAGTAGATAATAGATACAACAAACAAAATTAATTGCTTAGAGACTTGGTATTCTATGGCCGTCCTCCGGAGTTTGTAGTTTATTGATATCTCGCAAATTGGGCAAAAACTGTCTTGTACGTGTCTGCGCGGGCGCAGCGGCAACTGGATCACTACTCGCTCCACTTCCTCGCCCGAAACACTGACACTAATTTTATGTGAACTCTTGGTTTCGGCTTTTGTTTTTTTCGATCGTAATCGGCTTACGCTGTGGGAGATGGATTAATTGCGGAGAGATTTTCTCGGGAATAATGCTGTATGAAATATACCCATAGTTTAACATCTTAATTTTTTTTGTAGCCTAATAAGTTTCCCACTACTGGACAAAGGTCTTTTTTCTTCCACAACTCCCGATACTGAGCCATTTGCTGCCACGTTCTGCCTGAAAAGTTAACCACATTGTCTCTCCACTTTCCCCTCGGTCTTCGGTCTGCGATCGTCTTCTGGCGTCCAGGTTGTGACATGATATGCCCATCTCTGCAGGTCCATGCGCGACATGGCCGGGCCAGTTCCACTTTAGATTTGCCGATTTCTCGCCCACGTCAGTTATTCGAGTGCTGGAGCGCAGGGTGGTAACATCAACTATTAATTTTGTTGGCCTTTTACAATACAATAATTACACAAACGCAATGACTCATTACCATCATAACACTTGGTTTTCTACGCAAACCCAGATAAGATAAATACACCTGTAATAAAGATGTGATGAAATTGTCGTAACACTTAAGAAAAAAATCGCTGAGGAGGTTTCATCATCCCATTGCGGGTCGGTATAATGCACTGGGGGGCTAAAAACTCCACATGGCAATTCTGCAAAAGCAATTCATTATTTTAATTATCTAACAAAATCCCTCATAATTCTGCTAGATTTCTATAATAAAGTTGCTCATTTCACCTACCTTACAATAGAACCATGACTTGTCCATCTAGGACTTCAGATGCTGACAATACTACGGCCCGTAATTAATAATAAATCGATCTCAAACTTAAGATGCTGTTTTTGTCAAATTTTCCATGCATTAAACGTCAAAACTGCATCTTAAGATCGATCTCAACTCTGAGATGCATTTATAAATACGGGCCTAAATCATTTTTTTCAGGAGTCCCGTAAGATCCTCACGGAGTCCGCCATGCTGCTCCGCCACGAGCCCCCCGAGCTGCCCGAGGGCCGGCTGTCCCGCCAGGCCAGAGTCAACCTGATACAAATGGATGAGCTCATCAGGAACTTGTCAGCGGCTCTGCCCTCGCCATTGTAACATACTAACTGGTGCTGAATAAAATTTTGTAATTTTGTATACTTTTACAAGTGATGTTCAATTATACCCGCACACACCCCCACAAATCATTTCCGCCCACCAGGGGGCTTACCACGAACTCTTATTGCGATTCAATTACAGGATCGTTTTAACGTTTCAGCGACTTTTTGTGCAATGACGTACCTTATTGTCATGACAATAAGAAACGTCATTGTCACGTCATTAAAACGTTCCTATAATTGAATCGCGATAAGAGGTCGTGGTAAGCCCCCTGTTTAATATATCTGTGCTAATACCGTTTTATGTTACTAGTCAGTTCCTGTATACACGGCGACAAGGTTCACCACCTGTCACGTTGGGTTCTGACTATCTGGTGAAACGTGGGCTTTGAGTTGGTTAATACCTCCACAATGTGGTGGTGTATGGCCACTCAAGCCTCTGACTACACCCGAATAGGGATAAAAGTCGTGACGTTACATTTTATGTTACTAAGGTGGCAAACAAGCGTACGGCCCGCCTGATGTTAAGCAGTTACCGTATACCAAAGGCATCACTCGCACGTTGCTGATCTGGAAGGAGAGTGGGACAGAGGGATGGGAAGGGGGGCTTGCGGCTCTCTCACTCATCGTACGAAACGCAGCTGTAATAGCTACTTTACGCCTATCTTCTGCGAGAGGGTGTTATTACCCCTACCTTAATTGTTTTAAAGAATTCATGAACTAAACTGAATAATTTCAGTGTCTATACTAAATTATTTTCCAACAAATGACCTATGTTTTACTTTTGACGTGAGAGGCTTCTAGTGTGACAAATAGATATGACGGTAGGCACAAACCAGGATCCCTTGTCACTAGATCCAACCAAGGTCCAGCAAGACACCTGCCTCCTTATTAAATACAACACTTAAAATTGTATTGACTGAGTTCCATTTCGGAAGGCGATAATTGGACACGCCTCGTGTATGTCATATCAGTCGTTCCATCAGGACGATCACCCTTGCACTTCAGTGGAACACCTGAAACTATCTTTCAGTACTATGTTACTGAAGGGCTAGCACACGCGCCCAGACAAGACTTTTGTCACGAATTATGTCGCACCGAGTCTCTCTCTCATTTACATAATGCTTTGGAGAGAATGAGAACAAATTGTTTTATCTCGCGTTTAGTCATGTCACGGCTGGCTGTGCTACCAGTGCTGGACCTGGAAGTCGGCAATATCACCTGAAATCCTATACGCATTCGTGCGAAAGGAGAAATCACTCTCATAACATTAATACCTATAAGTTTATGGCTCGATACGCATTCATTTCCGTTGGTCACCAAATATTGTTGCCTTTTCGACCACAGTTTATCATGAATTATCCAGTGCAGGTATAAGTAATTGGTTCATAATAAGTAGAGAAATGAAGCATGGTCCCAAACGCCGTCGGTGAAAGCGGGTCGGAGTGTGTGCGAGGGTAAAAAGTAACCGTATTTGCGCAAACGCAACCGATGTGCACGCGAGCTTTGAACTCTGGGAGCTTATTTATTGTTTCATTTAGGTATTTGATAAACAAGACACAACACGTCCGTATGTTTGTATATATTTCACTTCTCAAAAGGTCTACCCGAATAACTTGCCTTGTGCTGCCTAGAGGCCTGCTATTGTTGTGGAGTCGCAGATGCAAAAATAAAGTATTTCTTTACACTGATGAGTGAGAGAGCCGTAAGCCCACACCCCCTCCCCCTCCCTCCATCCCACTCCCCTTCAGGTCGGCAATGTGCGAGCAATACCTTTGGTATTGTAAGCATCTATAGGCTACGGTAACTGCTTAACATCAGGCGGGCCGTACGCTTTTTTGCCACCGCAGTCCTATAAAAAAAAAAAACAAAAAAAAAACTTAGCTAGATAGGCTAAACTTAATACTGGTATCAAGGTTTTGTCCTGGGCCCCGAGTCTCTTAACAATTGGTCCATTGCCAAACCACTGGACTCTAATGTTATGTTCATGAATTGGAATTGTTCATTGTAAATCGCAAATTCTTGGCGACTCGACGGGCCCGTTGGCGTGGTTGGCGTGATGGCGCCTTTCACGCTGCAGGTCGTAGGTTCGATTCCTACCCGGGACATGCATTTGTGTGTATGAACATGTCTGTATGTCCCGAGTCTGGATGTATATATGTAGTCTGTATGTTAAGTATGTATTTACAAATAAAAAAGTAGTATATGTAGTAATATCAGTTATCTGGTTCCCATAGTACAAGCTCTGCTTAGTTTGGGATCAGGTAGCCGTGTGTAGAAAATGTCCCAGGATATTATTATTAGTCTCAGTTCTCCACTGCAAGGGAGTGAGAGAAATCGTTCACCATTTCCCGAAACCATTGGTTCATTACAGACCAATTAAACGTTCGAATGGGTATGTCCACACTACGGCATCAATATCAGGATTGCCAGGTGACAGAACGGGAGCACTACAAAGTCGTTAATTGGGCCGATATCGAGCAGTTCGCGGAAACGACTCACAACCTGTTGGTAGTTGCCATCGATCGACACCTTGCAATGTACCTGCTAACTTTGAAACGCGACTTCACCCGTGAAGAGCACACTTATACTTACTACTCCACCAAGCCAACTAGGAACCTGTCAAATGTGACGTCACCCCCACAAAAAGGCGGGGGCGGTGTGCGAGAGGTGTCACATTTGACAGGTTCCTAGTTAGCTTGGTGGAGTAATATAACGTCACGACTTTTATCCCCATTCGGGAGTAGTCAGAGGCTTGAGTGGCCATACACCACCACATTGTGGAGGTACATATTAATCAACTCAAAGCCCACGTTCACCAGATAGTTAGAACCCAACGTGACAGGGGGTGAACCTTGTCGGAACTGACTATTACCTAATCCCTAGGGATAGGTAGGTTTTCTCACGATGTTTTCCCTCACCGTCAGCGAACTGTAAATTATGCACATAGATGAAAATTCATCCATTGGTGCATACCCCACCGGGGATCGAACCCGGGACCTTCGGATTGCTAGCCCAACCTGTTCACCCCTAGGCTACAGTCGCTATTCTTGGTAGAGTAGTAAGTATAAATAAGTGCCATGTTCAGAATGGCTTTATCGCCAATATGAGATGCCTCGATCCGGTCTGCGCCAGAGTCAGCGCCGCCAACGATCTTTCCAATCATGATGGTTTTATGGAGTTCGTGCATTCCTGCAGAAGGTAAGGGTTTTTTTTGTTTTTTTATAGGACTGCTGTGGCAAAAAAGCGTACGGCCCGCCCGATGTTAAGCAGTTACCGTAGCCTATAGATGCTTAAAATACCAAAGGTATTGCTCGCACATTGCCGACCTGAAGGGGAGTGGGATGGAGGGAGGGGAAGAGGGGGGGGGTGGGCTTACGACTCTCCCACTCATCCTACGAAACGCAGCTGGCAGCTTTTCCTGGTCAGGTATGTTTACCATTCACAATTAAGTAAGTTATGCTAACCAAAAGTGGACAATTTGGGAAGTGGTCGACTTAATAGAGGCGACATGGGATGGGACAGTGGACGATCTGGGAAGTAGACATGTAAGGGGATGATTTGGAAAGTCGACGAAGTCCTACCAACTTTCCTTACTTTAGAACGTTTTGGGGGTTTTCCCCGTTGGTCTGTGTTGGTCGTCAATGTTTACTAAATGCTATACGAAATATTCGCACTTCGAGGTAAATACATTTCACCGATATTTTCTTGGAAAACCCGCGTTTCTTTGTGATAATTGAAGCCAAAATCTATGTATATCTGCAACTTGGACAATAACATCACGATCTAAGCAATGCTACTAAAAGCTAAAAGTAAATAAGTAAGTAATCCTAAATAATACTTAAACTATCACTACAATATTCTTAAAATTGAATTTTATGCAAATCTGAGAAATGAATTGAGCAAAGACTTGACAAGCTTGTCTTGACAAGATAAGGAATCAGTAACTTCGCAGGGGTTTTTTATTCTGCCTATGATACCTTTGTATTACCTAGCCTGTGAACTAGGTACTGAAAAATCTAGATTCTAGAGCATAGAAACTTTGAACTTTTGTTTGGGGTTCGTTTTAAAATTTTGTTAAATAGAGGTAGATAAGACTAGAAGATAACCCAGTGCAAATTGGTTTTGTACCAATTTCCTGCCTCTACTTACCGCATTACATGCGCTCACTCCTAAGTAAACATTGGTGGTTATGTAAATTCGATCCTCAATTTACTGGCAACGGCATTCTCAAATTCAATCAGATCCACCGACAAATCAAGCTAAATTTAAAACATCTAGTGAATCCCGAACAATATAATTAGTATGCTGTCGTGATTTCGTGTTATCATGCCTAGTTATCACTTGCAAATAGTGGAGAGCCAATGACAAAGTACTGCGAAAATCTCTGGACAAACAAGTAGATAGTCTTGCGTCGATCTCCATGCGTGGTATACGTCTGGCAGAGGTGTTAAAATATCGTTCTAAAGATTTAGCAAATTGATTTGGTCAGTGGTCATGCCTTGAGTGTGCAGTGCTAACACAAGTGATGTTTATACAGGCTCGAGATGTAGGTGCGATGTGAAATGGATGGCGTGGTCGGCTACTATTTGCTGAGCAAATTACGAGATTCTGAGGAGTAGACTGTTCGGACGTTCAAGGCGTTTTTGAGGTTGGTGTGCAATGGTGCATTTGAATTAATAATAACTAAAGGTTGTAATTGAATTGATTTTGTATCGTTATTACTAGGATGCTGTGAAAAACTGTCTGTAAGAAAAACTTCATCGTAATGGTCATCGAAATTACTATCATTATAATCGATGTACAAATTATTAGCATACTTTATTCTTGATGTCACGAGGAGACACATATTGGTCTCCTGACTGAACATAATGAACTAGCCTTTCTCTTAAAATTTTTTGAAAAACTGAATTTGTAAAATGTAATTCACAAACAATTTAGCAGAGGTTACTCATCCGAATGAGTTGTTTTCCACGTTTGACACAGGGTCACCATTCACCACACCATTACTCAACCAAACTGTACTTGGGTGTGTTATTTGCTCTACACATATTTTGTCTGACGATATCCTGGTCGTTAGCTAGCTTGAAGGTGATGTTGACAACGTACAATAATGAACTAAGGTAATATTTGCTCAGTATAGAAGAAAAGAGAGGGTTTCTACAAAGAAGAAAGTTCCACCCGGTACTAATGAAACTAATAATATTTATCAAAATTATTGTCGATACTATACATGGCTATAATGATGCCATTATGGGATTGGTCGTTTTTGAGTACCTAATATCTGTACATCATTTATATAAATACGATGACCACACGGAAGCTAGTATATTGGAAATACACCTAAAATATCCCAACAACCATTAATCATGTCAGCAACCATCCATATAGAGATTAAATCTCAATTTATTTAACAATATTTTTCGGTATTCGTGGAAAAATATTTAGGTATTTACATAAGCGGTCTTTATGTTCTCAGTGCAGTGTCCATGAACAGTATAACCTCATGAAGTTAGCACAGAACCAAGGTTCTTAAAACCTTGAACGCCTAAAGTAAATACATAATCAGTACTTGATTAACGTACATTTTCCTCATTTGTATAGTTGTTGATACAAGGCTTAGATAGAACAATAAAACTAAACTAAGAATAAGTAGGTAGGTACCTACGCAGTTGCTTATAGGTATGTCATTTTAGCTATAGATATTATCTTCAAAATGAAGAATACTTGAAGTGACAGGTTCGACTCCCTAGCCGCCATACTTAACAGCAAAACAGAATCAGTTTTGGTAAACTTTGACGTATTTCACAATCCGCTTTATTATTATGAAGCTCTAATCGTTGTCAATGATATAAATAAACAAATTATTGGTGTTAATGTCCTTAACTTGTGCTACTCATGGTTACTCATGAGTGTGATATTAAAGTCATGCTCGTTAAACTGGATTTTACCTGGCCAGAATCTCCTGGCAGGCATGACAGCAGTCGCTAAATATCATGTATTTACGATGGAAGATTTCATCATCATCATCTCAGCCGAAACACGTCCACTGGACTGCTGGACATAGGCCTCGCCAAGGTTCGCCACAATGACCGGTCTTGCGCTGCCCGCATCCAGCGGATTCCCGCGACCTTCACCAATTTACAATGAAGAATTCATGATTATAAAATAAGAGACCAGTGGTTCTCCAATGACTTAAAATAACCAGACTTCATCGCAAGTTTTAGTCTTTGGAACGCCTTACCGATTTGATTGGACATAACATTTCAAATTTTCTTATAAGTATATACAGTATTAAGTACAAGAACAATACATTTATCAGTAGCGGAGATCTCAAACACAAATAAAACCTAGGTATTATGGCAACCATAATTAACCCACATAGGTGCAAATATTCACACGATTCCTATTAACCGAAATGTTTGTTCAGCCTCTGAAGGCGTTGCTGATTTATAATACTTTGTTATCAGTTTACTCTCGCAGTGGTGAGATTATTATTGTGTTTTGATAGACCAATTACACATCAAACTGCATTCTGCAAACAACGTACCTAATAGCACTGTTAGTATGCTTTTCTGTCATAACATCCTAATTATCTTTTAAACTAACGGACCATATATTTGGAAGAATTTTCAGAATAAAGACGTCACAATTATCTTAAACCAGTTGAGTAGGATGATTTGCTGAATCTGCTAGTCAGTAATGGGTTGATAGAAGATTAATTAAAAGGGCGCTAGAAAATAAACCCTAACCATGGTATTACCACCCTCTTAGTGATAGAGTGATAGAACTGGAAGCACAACCCCTCTACCCCTCTCTCTGTCCCACTCCGCTTCAGGTCGGCATCGTACGAGCGATGCCTTTGGTAGGTACTTTAAGCATCTATAGACTCTAGTAACTGCTTAACATGAGGCAAGCCGTACGCTTATTACAAACATAAAAAAATAGTTGAAACATCTCAAAATATTTTCTTTCATTACAATACAGTTGTATATAACACCAGAATCAGCATCGTTGTCTTTCTTATTCATGACATAGGCATCTTTAGAGAACCACGCCATATTGGTTTACATTTGTATCCCTAGGATAGAGACTACCAACCATATTAAACAATACTCTCTACACTTTCAGGCACAAGGAAATGCTACTGGCCCGCTACCTATGGCTGCTTCTCTGTTATGCCCAGTACGCGAGAAGCAACCTTATCGACGAGTATGTAGAGTTCAACAGCAACTACGTGTACCCGCAGGATGACGGAAACGAGGCTTTGCCGGTAGAGATCGGAAAAGACAAGATGTCAGGGTGCATCTGCAGAGCCAGCAACCGGCACAGGGTCATCGTGTGCTTCGGGAATTATGAGTGCAGGAAGTTTCCTAGGGTTAGTATTTACATTATTATTCAAATTGTTTGCAAAACTCAGATTAAAAGAGAATTTCTAAAGTTCTTCTCTACAATCCACTTTCAAACTAAAGTCCGCATGTAGAATTATTCAAATTAGCTTTTCACTCAAATTAGTATAATTATTACGGGAGTCTCTAGGAGAGTTGTCCTAGCATTTAGTTGTAGTTTTTGGGCCTACGAAAAACTCACTTTGTTTGTCAGAGCATATTATTATGAATTTACGTATAAATCATTATCGTCACAGTTAATTCTAGGTATATTTACACCCTCAGAGAGGTAGAACAACTCTGTCGCAGTGTACATATACTAATCTCGGTATAAATAACATGTCAGTCGAAAGATATATCACGTCGGGTGTCCCTGTCTAATGTGCGTATTTTTTAATCCTTATTGCTCACCCAATTTTGTAAACGAACTAAAATAATTTATTACTCATTTGTTTAACTAAAGCGTTATTTGTTTGCTGAAAATATTGAAATAAAGAACAGTATAGTGTTAAAATGAAGACACTACGAGTAGAGGGATAAATTAACTCTTTCATAACTTTTGGGTAATTTTGAAATATACATAATATATTAGTTTTTCTCTATTTTCAGGTAGCAGTCCACAGTGAAATATTAAGAGTGAGAATGACAGTGATCACAAACATCCTTAAAGGAGAGCTGGATTCTCTATTTTATTTGAAAGTACTAGAGATAGAGGCCAATCATCAATTAACGTACATCGAACCAGGGGTATTCTCCAACCTGACCAAGTTAGAACAGCTATCAATATCATACAACACGTTTCTACGCTCGATACATGAACATACATTCGTGGGCCTCACAAACCTTCACAACTTAACATTAGTGAATAATGGATTTGGATCAATACTCCACATAACACCAGCATGCAAACCCAGCATACTACCATCGCTAAGAAGACTAGACGTATCAGAAAACGCATTTGAAAACATACCAGAAAATGCTTTCGAACCTATGAAGGGTACATGTTTAAGAAAACTTGATATTAATTTATGTAGACTAGATCTCATACATCCAAAAAGCTTTTTACCGTTAAGGAATTTAAAGCAACTTCATATAGGAGATAACGATCTAAATGCCACTATAATAGAGGACTTTTTATTGACTTTGGTAAACAACGATATAAATTTATTACACTTAGATTTGTCGGGGATGGGGTTCCGGAAGCAACCGCCGAGAACCCTCATGAATATTATTGCTAATACTACCATCAGGAGCTTGATCCTAGCAAGGAATCAATTCGAAATAATCGGTGACGAAACATTCCCACAGATGGTCAACATAGAACTTATGGATTTGAGAAAAGTGCTCGCCATGTGGATCGGGCCAAAAACTTTTAATCCGGAAAAGTTCCCGAATCTAAAATACTTGTTGTTAAGTGGAAATAACTTACCAGGTATGCACGGTACTCATTTGTCTAACCAACTATTACTTTTAGATCTTTCTGACAACAAAGGAAATCCGTATAATCCAGTGTATTATGAAATAGATCGTGATACGTTCACTGAAAGCAAAAAGTTACAAGTGTTAAATATTGCTTTCAATAGAATCAGAGCAATATTCGATTATTCATTTACGGGTCTTGAAAGCCTCAAAATATTAACCTTGGAAAATGGTACTATATACCATATTGGAGATGGAAGCTTTAAGCCCATGAAACATTTAGAAGTGCTCAATTTAGCGAATAACCCGCTCACAGCGAACGAAAATCTAACATGTCAGCAATTCCAAGGGCTGAACGAATTGAAAGTTCTAATTTTAGAAAATTGTGGAATCAAAAGATTTTACGAGGATGAGAACTTCTTTGAGATGATGCCTAATTTAACACACTTAGTACTTAGGAATAACCAGCTTTACTACATAAGTGCAGAAATGTTGAAGCCTTTAAAATTTTTGCAGTTATTGGATCTCAGTGAGAATTTATTGATATCGTGGTGGAAACCGTTATTCCTGGCGTCTGGAGTGACTCCAACCAAATTGTACATGACAAACAATAAGATGTCGCACTTCTCTATAAGCATGATCCAAGATATAAGTTACTTATTAGAGAATAAAAGTAACACTTCGATTGTCATCGATTTCATGGACAACATATTCGTGTGTGACTGCAGATCTATGTTCACTGTCTACAAGTGGCTGCAGGACAACGGGACTAAGGCTGTACAACAATATTTTTTCAGTTCCAAATTTCAGTGCAGCAGTCCCGATCTCTGGGAGGATAGGAGAGTATCAGAATATTTAACTTCAATAAAAAGCCTACATTGCCTGATGTATGAAAAAATATCGAACGTGATGGTCCTAGTGTGGACGGCGCCGTCACTTGTGTCGGTCGCTTTAGTCTTTATGATAATAGCAATAGCATATAAATACCGGATGTACATAAGATACTGGCTGTTCATTGCTAAGATTGCGTTAGGCAGGAACTTCAGGAGGAAATTACCGAAGACGGACGAGGATAAAGCGTACAAGTACGATGCTTTCGTATCATACTGTAATGAAGATAGAGACTTTGTGTTTGAAATGATATCTGAGTTAGAAACTAAACCGCCGTTTCTGAAGCTGTGCGTTTACGAGAGGGACTTTGAAATAGGTTCCTTTATATCTGAATCAGTTTTAAATAGTATTAATCAGAGCAAGTATGTAATACTTATTATAAGCAATAGTTTCGTGAAATCTCAATGGTGTCGCTGGGAGACGCAACTAGCTGAGTACCACAGGATATTCCTTGAAGACGGGTCATGTTACGATCCGTTAGTGTTAATAAGGATAGGTGAAATACAAAATAAAAATGTAACTACAACTCTTAAGTATTTATTAAAGACAAAAATCTATCATGCCTGGGACGAGAGGAACGCTGCTGAGTTTTGGAAGAGATTACGGAATGTTATTGCAAAGAATGTGTAATTTCTAGTTTATCTTAATTATACTGTTTTGTTACTAATTCGTGTTTTATTAATGAAACATTTAGTGCATTTCGATACTGAAAAAATATCAGTGTCGTAATAAGACAGATACTTATGCCAGTTTAATACAAAGTTTGCTTATTGCTTGGACATACAATTAGCCAGTACTTCAGTCAGTGTTTAATAACTATGCGTATGACTTCACATATCAATCAACGGGGACCCGCTAGCCAGTGTTGGCAAGAGAGGATCGTATACTTAGCATATAAAGTAGACGACTTGGTTCAACGTGAAAATGGATGTCTTAATAACTTGCGTGAGTAAGTATAACGGGATTTGGATAATAATAGAGAACGCTGAAGATCACTACACAACAGGCGACTTCAAATTATTTGGCAATATTTGAAACTATGACTCTACAATATAGAGTCTACAATGTAGACTGATAATTCATCTGTATCATGTACACTCTACATGATACAGATGAATTTATCATCAAATAATTTTTAATATACAGGGTTATTGGTAAAACACTAACAACCTTGCAGAGGCGTATTACTGACATCAAAAACAACAACTTTTGTTCTATGACTTTTTACAAAACAAAAAAATAACAAAAAATCACTTTCTAATATGTATGAAAAATTGTTTTTTTCTCATCTAAAAGAAAGCCATGGCACGTGGTTGTATTCCACTTTGCCTTAAAGTACCTAAACGGACCAAGGCCATCCTCTAGATGAGCATATTTTCTTGTTTCATACATTTTAGGGTGGGATATTTAGTAAAAAAAAATTTTTGTCATGTTATAAGTCATAGAACAAAAGTTGTTGTTTTTTATGTCAGTAATACGCCCCTGCAAGGTTGTTAGTGTTTTACCAATAACCCTGTATAAAGAAAATAGCAAATTATAAAAGCAACACAAGAAGTAAAATCCAAAAAAAATGCATTCAAATCCGAAAGCTATCTACCGCAAAGCTGCAAAAAATAAATAAATTAATAAAGTCGTAAAACCTGATAATTATTAGATTGGATAACTAAGCTAGAACTATTTGCATAAGAAAGCATCTATTACCAAATTCCGGGTAACCACGCATACATAACAAGATTGCAACATATTACGAGGCACATTTTCCTTGTCTCGACAACTTTCGGTCATAACTGCGAAGTATGAAAGCAATATCCTTGAGAAAGTTCAATATCGAAAATGGAAAGTACATTTAAGTATATTTGTCTCAACGACGCGAGATGAACTTTCTATGAGGCTTGAAACGAGGAAAATTAATGATGTACTTTGAAAATATTACCGAAAATATCTTGACCAAGGTGCATTTACTGAGAATGTTATTCTCTGATTGATTGATTCAACCTTTAATAATAGAGAGACAACTGGCTGGTATCAAATTTTGTGCCTTATTAGCTACGTCCAGATGTGTCACATGCCGCGCGAGGCAAATTTGCCTCGCGAAGTTTGACTTGCCTCACGTGAGGCAAATGCGCGGCCTGCCTCACCTGAGCACTCACATTTGCCTCGCCTAGTTTGGTATCATGCGACAGATCGATGTCAAACGTGTCAAACTGATTGCTCGGGTATACCCTTCTCTGTCTAGAGTTTCAGTTGCCTCGTCATTTGCCTCGCGCGGCATGCGACTGAGGCAAACGTCGTGCTTCGCGAGGCATGTGGGTGAGCAGCCTCGCGCGGCATGTGCACGTTGTAGACACGTCTATTAACCCATTTAGGCGACAATTTGACGTTTAGATTATAACTCGGTAGGTAGTTGAAATGATCTAAAATCTAGCTAATAGGCCGCACACAAAGTTGTTTTCTAACAGTTTACCTCGAAGCTTTCGACACTTAAAGCTCAACACAATATTGACATCTTAATTTGAGCGCTTACACACAATGTTGACGTAGCTCACGAGGAGTTAAATAGGTTAAAACCTAAGCAAATGATCATCAATTAGAAACGATAATAGACAATGTGTCAAACAGAAAGAAAGCACTTCAAATTTGTACTCAAACACAGCTATCTAAAGGTGAAATTTGTTAGACAAGTTAACTAACTATGACAGGGTTCTGTATAATGGTGGTCAATTTTACAGTTGGTAAAGGAGATAAGTAGATGTATCAACAGACTTCAGACGTTTACTAGACGCTAACTTAATAAGTATCAGTGTTTTTTCAAGTGATTACTATATTTGTTTGAATTATGAAAAGGATTGGGGTCAAGAACATGCAGATCTTGTACACCCACGTGCAATAGAGCTAATGTGAAGAGTAACCGATTATGCTTAGAATGTCTGAAACACTAAACATCTCTCAGAGATATCAAATATGAAAAGCTCGCCCAAAGAACAGCTTGGAAATGTAGTCTATTTATCTTTTTCTAAGCTTAAATATTTATCTGGACTATTCATAAGTGCTTCCTCTAGCCTGCATGAATAAAAAATATGTTGACTTTGAAGATGTCATGAATACTTTACTAACTATGTAGAAACTAGATGATTTTTAAATTTCAGAATTGATCGAATACCACTGACACAATTGCATAATACATCGACAATTAATACTTAATTTAATCACATAGGTGGTAGGTTAGGTATTATAAATAATTTAGCAATTAGTAAACATATAAATATTACTCCAACTAATTAATACACAGACACCACTCAAAATGACCACCCACAGGACAAATAACTCAAATACAATCACGACACAAATAATTAAACGCATTTAATTAACTTAATTAGAGCGCCTTTCGTTTTTAAGCCAACGGTCATTCTGCACCGGCCGCCATTGTTTTGGCGCGGGAGAAAACACCATCTTCATTCAAGATATCGTCGAGGGATAACGGTGCGTCGCACGCGCAACACCATGCTCCCTCTCTAGCAGCCGCGGGTACAGTGGGTGAGACAAGGACGGCCCCAGACAGTGGCTGGCAAACGATTACTCGACTGACCCACTCAATAGCACACACTCTTTCTCGGCAGCAAGCGGAACCTAATTCTTATATCGTGTGAATTCGCACTGATACTCGTTGGAGTTGCTCTCGTGTACCTAATACCGTGAAATAACAGAAATTATAATGATTAACGATTAGTCGTCCCATTATTTAATGCTACACAAGAATTATTTAGAAATTGTTCTAATGCGAGAAACATTACACGCTAAGGAATTATGATTGGATCTTGATAACTTTAATTATTATTCCGCTTAAAATGAAAATAATAAACGTGATCAATCTGTTGGTAATTCTATGCTTCTGGTTTTAATAGCAAGATAAGATCAGTAATTAGGCATAAAACTAAAGCATTACGAAATCATTAGACTGCTATGACATTATACATTTAAGATCCTGATCTAAAAGCTTATGCAGGTTTAGGTAGTTTAGATTAGAGTTTCCATTTTCTTGACCCGGCTAGTAAAGTAAAATAAGAACTTTTCCTCTATAATCCATACTATCTAATCCATCGCCGCATAAAACAATATCTCATAGTGCATCAATACACATAACTGCTAATAACCAGCATTAATTCTGTGTCGTCTTTAAAATTTTCGCGATTACTCGATAACATCCATTTGACAGTCAGAGTTAATTAAAAGAACAAATCGATCGGTCAAAAAGTGCACCAGCAACTTTTCCCTCAAGGACCGCAGATAGCCATTAAAAGTGCATCAGATGCAGTCCTTGACAGTGGCATTGCGAGCCAGTGCCAGTCGGTGGCCAACCGTGGCATCGAGCGGTTCCCTCCACGATGCTCTATAACGCGCTCGCAGTGAAAGTTCGTTAGGCTGCGAAATGCGGTTCGCGATCGCCTTTCTGTTTGTGGTGAGTGCTAATTACGTTAAAAGTGTTAATAGAGGGTGCTCTCTCTTCATTCAGTTGGATTTCTTCGAGTGATTACTGTAGGTTCAGTCTCAAGACAATCTTTATGGTGGTATAAATGAGCTGGCTCGTCCTAGTAACGAGATATCGGAGATTCTAAATGAACTCTTTATCTAGAAATTAAACCAGGTGATCAGGTAGACGATGTTATAAAAAGCAGTCGCGGAATGATTTCGGAATATCGTGAAATACAGTTAATACTTGAATTGAGTATCGATGTGTATCATAAGATAACATTGATAGAAAGTGTTCTGTAGCGCGCAAAAACTGTACCGTCGAATTGGGACATCCATAGTTACAGAGACGAAAACGTTACCGAAAATATTGTGGTCGGTAATTGAACCCATTAAAATTACAAATAAAGTACTCACTGAGAGTGCATTAATAAAAGATAAAATTAAACTGAATCTGGAATTATGAATGAATCTTACACACAAATTTGTGGTTTAAGCTACAAACACTTGTACTTAGATGATAACATCGTCAACAAGGATGATGACAAAACCATCGCCGATGTAGAAGATTAAAACAGAGTTAACATCGCAAATAAACAGAGATTTAACACAAAAGACTCACAGTCGATTGTTAACCATTTTCAAAGACGAGGTTAGTGAACTTATCATAATCGACTCGTGCGCATTTGTTGTCATACAAGATGAAGTAATGAAGCCAGTAAGTGGGTTAGTAATGAACTAAGCAACAGTTTGAAATGGAAGAAGATCTGAATGACCTGAAACAAATAGAATTATGGTCCATGGCTATATAGTGATAGTTGTGTATTGTATGTTGCTACATTGTCCTAAAATTTATTTACTTAAGTAAATATATGTTGCCAAACATATTATTATGGATTATTATTACCTTCTAAAGTCAACATTAAGTGTAAAGACGTTGCCGTAATATTAACTACTAGAAAAGATCGTACTCATGATTAAAAAGATAACGGAGAAGAATTGGACGAGTGTTATGAACTAGAAAGGTAGCCTTATCGATCTTTGAAAATGAGTTGCTGTAAAAATAGGTACGATTACTCAATGTGTTCTGAATTAAAAGAATCTCGTGGTGTTGGTGATGGAATAAACTGGCGTAAACCAAAGAGAACCAGGACGAGCGGTCCCTACGGTGTACAAGAGCGATGTCGACGCGTGGGAAGTGGGCCTCGCCTCACCCACTTTAATTGCTCTTCACACAGACCCGCGGACAGGACTGCGAACTCACCTTAAGACTGTAATAAAACAGCAGTCTAAATTAAACTAAACATAGAAAGAACGAAATCACTATGTATAAAATAATGCTGTTTTTGCTCATAATTTGCTTGAGTGTAGCAATATGTTATGGTTCATTCCGCCGTTTCGTGCAAATTTGAACGTTCCGCGGAATAAAAAAAAAAGTCTGTTTTATGAATATTTTTTTTAATTAATCGAGCTTAGATAGTCACCAGATTAGTAAAAAGTGGGAGGCACTCTTTTATCTCATTTAGTTACTGAGAAAATGACAATTGTAATTTTACAAGTGGAAGGTAATGAAATGTCTAAGGATTGTAATGAATAAGGGCAGGATGGTAATGAAAATTAAAAGGATTATAATGAATTTGGAAATTATTAAAGTCGGGGTAGACATGACACACGGCAAAACAGTTGTGAAATAGGTCATCATCATCATCATCATCATCTCAGCCGAAAGACGTCCACTGCTGGACATAGGCCTCCCCCAAGGTTCGCCACTATGACCGGTCTTGCGCTGCCCACATCCAGCGGATTCCCGCGACCTTCACCAGATCGTCGGTCCACCTTGTGGGAGGCCTACCCACGCTACGCTTTCCGATGCGCGGCCGCCACTCGAGAACTCTTCGGCCCCATCGGCCATCTGTTCTACGAGCAATGTGCCCTGTCCACTGCCACTTAAGTTTAGCAATCCTGCGGCCTATGTCGGTTACTTCAGTCCTTCTGCGTATCTCCTCATTTCGGATTTGATCCCGCAGGGAAACTCCAAGCATAGTCCTCTCCATTGCCCTTTGAGTGACTTTGAGCTTCCTAATAAGGCCCATTGTGAGCGGCCATGTCTCAGTTTCATAGGTCATCGGTGGCAAACTTTCGTCTTGAGATACTGTGGTATTTGAGACGAGATGATATTGCGTAGCTTCCCAAACGCTGCCCAGCCGAGTCGGATTCGTGGATTGACCTATTTCTCGAAGTTTGACCTACCAGGTAGACATAATCGTCGACAATTTCGAATGTAGAGCCTCCGATCTTCACGGGAGTAAGTACAACACGGCAATTCGACATGATCTTCGTCTTGTCCACGTTCATTTTAAGACCTACTCGGTCGGAGGCTCTACTGAGGCCATCGAGCATGGTATTGAGGTCTTCCATAGTCTCAGCCATGACCGCTATGTCGTCGGAAAACCGACGGTGAGTGATTTCGCCGTTTATGTTGATGCCCAGCCCATTCCAGTCCAGAACCTTGAAAACGTTTTCCAGTGCAGCGGTGAACAGTTTAGGAGCGATAACATCTCCCTGTCTCACACCTCGCTGCAACCAGATAGGTTTCGAGCTCTGGTCCTGTAATCGACTTGGCATCGCTGGAGAGACTGCAATACAACCCAGGTCTCGACCGAATCGAAGGCTTTCTCGTTGTCCACAAACGCTAAGCAAAGGGGCAGGTTATACTTCTCGGTCTTCTGTATAACCTGTCGCAGCGTATATATGTGGGTTACGGTACTAAATCCTTTTCGGAAACCGGCTTGTTCGGGAGGCTGAAAGTCGTCGAGCGACTTATGACCCTCAAAAACAGCTTGTAGACATGGCTCAGAAGTGAGATGGGTCTATAATTCTTCAACAGAGCGTTATCACCCTTCTTGAAGAAAAGAACCACCACACCTCTGTTCCATGCCTGCGGCCTTTTGCCTTCAAGTATGACGGAACCGAACAGCTTCTGAAGGGCCTTAAGGACCGGTTTTCCACCCGCCTTCAGGAGCTCAGCCGTTATTCGTATATCTACGCTCGTCAGACGAGATCTTTCAAGCTTTATAGCTTTAAAGATCTCTACTGATGAAGTCTACGCTAGCCAGAACTAGCGAGGCTGCCGGAGACTGGGGGCCGGTCCCTTTTTGTGCGTTTTATTTGGGGGATTTTGCCATAATCGCCACGCTTGGCAGGCGGGTTGGCGATGGCAGTAGTTAGAATATGTACTCGGAGGACGCTGCTGCCCATCCTTCGGTTAATCCCTAAGTCGCCTCTTACGACACATACGGGATGAGATGGGTTGGTGCTATTCTAAGCCGCCACCACACGGTACATGTATGACAGGTATCTCACCTGGCGACGAATTAGCCACGTTACCAGTCAGTCGCCAGGTGAATTACCTGTCATCATTTCAATAACTACAAACTGATTGGTTACGGTGGCTGGCGACGTCGCCATACAATTTGTATTGACTGGCGACTTCGCCAATCCGTCGCCAGTTCAATACGAATAGTTCGCTTCGGTGTCTGGCGACGTCGCCATGGCTACCCGGTGTGTTATGGCCCCAAATTAAAAACCTTTCATTTCCTTCCAAAACAGTTCATTACCTTCCAGCAAAAAAATGGATGGTACGGACGGTAATGAAATGGAGAGGAATGAAAAAAAATAACTTTTTCTTGAATAACTCTGTAATCGAATATATTAGAAAATCTAAAGTAAAACATGAACGAAATGGATTAAAAAGGTAAACATTTTTTATAATAATAATAATTTCCTTACTTACTTATCTTGTAAAACCAAAGGAATGTAATGAGAAGATTTTTGGACAAAGCACTATAAAAATTGGGAAATCGAAAATATTTTTATCAGCGATAGACGCACGTCCTTCTCGCCTGGGCACCGTGTCTGGCTGGCCAATAGACACACGCTGTGACCCGAACTGTAGTTGGGAACGTATAACTAGAGTACAAAATTATGCAGTTTCTGGGTGCGGATGGTAATGACGTTATTATTGTGACAAATTGTAAAATAGGATTTACTTATTTCGACGGGCCCGTTAGCGTGGTTGGCGCGGAGGCGACTTTCACGCTGCAGGTCGTAGGTTCGATTCCTACCCGGGACATGCATTTGTGTGCATGAACATGTCTGTATGTCCGGAGTCTGGGTGTATATGTATATTAAGTATGTATTTACAAATAAAAAAATAGTATATGTAGTAATATCAGTTATCTGGTTTCCATAGTACAAGCTCTGCTTAGTTTGGGATCAGGTAGCCGTGTGTAAAAAATGTCCCAGGATATTATATTATATTATATATTATATTATTATTTCTGCGTTTATTATATAATCATAATCATTTATCAATACGTCATGAATTTGGCTTCAATATAACGTATTAATTAGAGTCATCAATTCAAATGCAGATAAATAAACATTAAAGAACCTGCCGTGGTCCCTCGTTGGAAACAGAGAGGAATGATTTTACACGCTGTTTTATTAACTTTTTTAGAAAACTAACAAATCAAAGTCCAATATTTTCGATGCTGTTTTTAAAATGATAATCCTTTTACCTATTAGGCAATTAATATTTAAAATATATATCGTAACTGATGGGTTTATTAGGCTGGATATGCTTTTTGCACGAAACTACGGAACGACCCTTATAATTAGTTGGCGTAAAGTCATTTTACGATCGTGTTAACAATAATAGGCACGAGATTAGATTTGTATACGAAAGAATTTGCTAATCAAAATTATGAGCGTTGTGATGAACATAGCCAACTTGTCAGAAAATACAGGCCAATCTAAAATAGAAGACCTTAACCTAGTCCTTCAAAATTGGGTGCTTATAAATAATACGAGCTTTATATGATCTTCATAGCAAAGCGACGACACTTCACGTAGACGACTTCCAGTTTTCCTATTGGACAATTTCCTAACGATATCTGTAATAAATAATCATCATGATATGCCTACACGGGTTCAATCGATCATTATACTGATAGCGGATTTTTATAGTGTAGCTCTCATTAAATACTTACCTGGCTATTTAAACACTCAACAATATAACTATTGTCATTTCTTGTAACGGAAGGTGTTCTTTTGGAATGACCAAAATACAAAATCTGCTCGCGTTGAGCTGATTGCTGATTTAAAATTCTGCCTATGTGCGGAGGTGTATAAAATTGGCGGCGCCAAAGCAATGCAAATTACGTTTGATTGTTTCTCGCTAACGTTAACGTTGGAAGTGGGTCAGAATTCGTTAGGAAAGTTTTTGGAGGTTTGCACATAAATGCTAGATGCCCTTTGCATTTCACCATCCATAGACACAACTTGGTTAACCAACTAGCCAGTCTGAATTACGACGAACTCCTGACTAGGTACAGTATCATTGATAGACAAGTGGTCCCAATAACCTCTAGCAGTGGACATTATTTTGACACTCAAATCACTGCAAAATTCCAAGTTCACCAATTCACATCACTCCACTAAACACGTGTTTACAAAATTTACAAAATATGACATAACTACACGCATAATGCCGGTGTCAAATAAAAAAGTCGTGATTTACATCACTGGCCGCGGCGGCTGGCGGCTGACGGCAGGCCCAGTTCCGCGGGGAAAGTGCGTCCCCAGAGGTTTGATTTCACCGCCGCACATCGTAAGTTCGGTAATAACCCCGTTTTGTACGGAATCGGTAATACTTGGAGTTTGTAATGACTTTATTATTCTTACACCGGTGTACGACGATGGTGAGGATATATTGCAACCAAAACAGCAAAGGAAAATCAACCTTCTGCAGGCGTGTGCCAGGCGAAATAGACCTTCTGATGCGGAGCGATCGACTCACCACTATCATTTATTAAGGACTCAACTTCCGAAGAAATATGAGTGTATAACAGTGTATCCCTAACGTATTCGGAGAATATAATATAATGGTGTTTCAAGTTATTAAATTACAATTTTATTCAAATTAGCTATCATCTTTTACGAGGACATCAAAACCAGATTTGGACGGCAAAACTTTTCCACAACATCGCTGAACACAAAGCAGTTTACATCACATACGATCTGATAACACTCGGGTCGCTATCGTCCGGCTGTGACGTCACACAACCTGCTCCCAAATACCATCAGTCACTTTCACTCGCATGCCTGTCTGTCCGCCCGAACTGATATGTAACACTTTGTTAGACGTTTTGTAATTTGTTTACTAGCAAAAAAGCTCCGGTGAGGTTCGCGTTTAGTTTCACAGCACTGATTAAAATGTCTAAAGAGAATACCTAGTAAGTAGATACATTTTGCTTTACGCCACAAGAAACGGCATAAAAGGATAAACATAGGAACAAAGAAATATGTAACTTTGATGAGTTAAAAGTGATCAGCTGTTTGAACGGTCTCTGACCATGCATTAAGCTTGGCGATGGTACTGCCAAGTATGTATTATCACTAACCCAAGTCTATAGAATCCATGACAAGAAAACAGTCATTACTGTTAAAAACTAATGAAAGATAATAAGACATCCTGTCATTATTTGTCAGTATCGAGACGTTTATAATTACCAAATTGATAATTATTATTTCTACAGTAACACACACTAAGGGCACATTAAATCACTATCATCGGTGTCAGATCTAATTCATATCACCCACATGATCTTGTTACCCACGCAGGCCGCCAGTTGACATCCTGGCTGGAGTCCAAGCTCGCACCGCGAGTTATTAGAACTCATTGCTTTGCGAACTGTGGTGAAAACGACCGTTTCAGAGTAAAACATCGTCAAGAAGGTAAAGATGCCGATCGCGATATTAATGGTCTAGTTAAACCGATTCTTAGTCAAGCCAACACAGTAGCAGTTAGTTTGGAGGTAAAAGAGATAAATATACGAATGGTGAATGAATAAACCATAAGTAGACTCTTTCATTTTTAGAAAGCTTGACTTGCGAATGTATTACCGTGTTACCAGTGTTCATTTAATAATATTGTGTTTGAAAATTGAAAAAAATCGCTAGACCTAAGTAGTGTGGCGGTTGTCTCTGTTCTAATAAGAAATAGCAATCAATTGTATTGAGCTTCCGATAGTCTAATTAGCCGAATTTTTTTGCACATGCAGCTTGACAAAATGATATTACCATGGTGTGCCGTATTCTTCTTTCCTCTTCAATCCCATGTCCTGTTTTTATTACGTATCTAAATCTTGAAACGGTAGCCAGTGAGAATATACCTACCTATTCCGTTTTTATTTCCTTGTGTGCCCAGCCCTGCATTGTTTGTTTAACGGTACAGGCGTGCCCACACGTAGCGATTTTTGGTCAAGATCATTGTCATAAACATCTTCCTTTCGGCCACAAACGAGGTTAACAAGTTACGTTAGGTTGTGTCAGAATTTTAATGGTTCATTCGCCATTACTATTGTACTTAGTGTGCGTATAATTGTATTACTAACATTTAATTTTTGCGTCTTCTTAATTTTAGAAATTCATTTTTGATAAAAATTATCAACGCAGTTTTGATGAATATTTATTATTGTTGGGGCTGTTGCAATGAAACCCCAACTTTTTCTTAGTCGTAGAAGTATTTAATAGTAGAATAATGTAGAAAGTAACATATTACAAGAGTTTGTAAGAATAAGTGAAAAAACAAAGAATAGGTCCGTCTCCGTCTATCCGTCTTGATAGATGATGTCAGTTTTTGAATTAAGAAAAGGAAGTCGGCCAGAAAGCCTCGTAAAGAGGTTCTTCAACAATTATCAATAAGAAATTCATCCCGACTTGCTACCAGCTAACAAGATGACTATCGACTTGCTTTACTACAATATTGCCAGCATTCTGATAAGCACACCATTCTTACGAATGTTCTCGCACACCCATTTCTGATTAAACCTTAAAATATTAAATAACTAATGGGATCCAAGTGTTAAATTTTGATTTGGACGCCGAAACTTTCTCTCATAATCTTACTCGCGCTTCCAAATCCGATAACCCTGCGCTTACGCAACTGCACCCCTAAACGCGATCCTACGTGCGTTCAACGAAGAGAGTAGAAAGTTGCTCGTGCAAAAGTGAAAACACCTAGAGGATCTCATTAGGCGTGATGTGTACGTGACGTGGGACGCCCGCGGCGGCGCCCGCGACGCTCCACATCCGTCTGTCAGCATAAGTGGCTCCACAGATAAGGCGCACACGAAAAATAAATGACTCTTCTTAAATTAGGCGAAGGAAATGCATCATCAAGATAAAATCGTGAAAGTTGTTATTGAATTAAATTTAAGTCGATCAGATGGATAAGAAAGTATAGGTACATAAGCAATTGTGGACCAGTCTGGCAAACTGAAGTACCTAGTATTCCTTGAAAAGTTGAAGTGTTTATGTAAAAACAAAACTTAACATCTGCTCCTAAGACCTAGTTATGTCATATTAGCTAATGTTGAGCAGATTCACTAGGTACTGGTTGGATGTAAAGTCTTCTCGGTTCTGTAATTAAATCAGAACTAGGTAAGATTATTAACTGAGACTGATTTTCACCAGTCACATTAACCAAACGAAGACTGCTGCTCCATCCGACCGTCTCAATGTAGCATGAACAGAAACAGAATTATTAGCAAAAAAAACAAACGTTTCAAAGATGACAAAAAGGAATAGCACATACAAACAATAGCACATTATAATGCTAATCGAGTGAACGGCCAATAGCCGATAGCCGTGGGCGTCACTTTCGTTCGCCGGTGACAGGTGCGTCCGCGGCCCGCGCATCTCACTGCACTCGCCGCGCGGCCCCGAATTTTCACCATGCCCAAACATGTTTGATTATACAAATTACCTTGAGTAGTTGGGCAATCTGCATATGTGATGCTGTATCCATTACGCTTTTGGTCAAGTAGGTAAATGAGAAAGCACACATCGCAACTTAAATACAGAAAGTAAATAAGTACATACTTAACAAGCTATGCTATGTGATGCTAGGACTCGTCGTTGAAAACCAAACTCTTATATTGTTCCATTATTGGAGTTTTGGAAAAAGCATCTTCCGAAAAGTATCAAAATGTTCACAGAATTTCCTTTCAAAGTTAAAATATTTTTGTTAATGTGGGCCAAATAAAGCACTTATGAATAGGCCACATAAGGATTTTAGTGTACCACCGGTTTGCAATGCTACTTCCATTGAGAAAAGCCGGCAAGAATCTCAATGGTTACCCTTTTCAATAGAAAAATAAATATTTTGTACATTATCTTGTTTCTATTCTGTTGCTCAAACGTGAAACCTTACCCGCCAGGTGACATGGACAGCAGGCCAAAGCGCTGGTTTCGACTACGCGTCGGCGTGTGCGCGGCCCAACCGCTCCAGCCGCGGGCGCAGCCTCCCGGGCGCGCCCTGCGACCTCAGCAAGCACAATTACTGCACCACGCCGGGGACGAGCTACCCCTGGCACGCTATCAGGAGATTCGTTCGGGAGAATCAGGTAAAATAACTTGAATGTCCGTTTAACTACGGTAAAGGCAACACAGATGGCTACAACGTAGTTATAAGGGAGTTGATATAAGGGAGTTGACACGGTAAAATAATATTTTATCGCTCATCATAATTATAATGTTCTTTATTATTGGTTCCAGGGTTTAATGAGAAGAATGTACGGGGAAGAACGTCAAATATCAATAATAAAAGCGGACCTAGACAATTTCATAGAAGAGGATGATGATGAAGATTTCACTGGCAAAACGTCCAGTTTCGAGGAAGACATCATTAAAACCAAAATGATGTACACCAAGAGGAGTCACGGACGTGCCATGCGAGATAAACCACACTTCAGACCCATCACTGGTGACAAAAATAAGAAACTAGACAATGACACACTAAAAGTGAAACCTCTAGATCAAACAAAGCTAAATAACACAGACAACGTCAACAAAACAGAGACGAGCAACGAAACACTCAATGAGAAAGGTATATCATACAAAACAAAGCTTGAAAGCATTGCTAATATAGAAATAAACAATCTTGACCCTGACGTAATCACTTTAGAAGCAGTTATAAAACAGAGTATCGAGACTAACAGTATTTACCCCAAATATTCAGGCGACAAAGTCGAGGCAACAGATATTGAGTCTAAAAACGATACGGATAACAATGTAACTACAACAGAGACTGCTATTCCAACTGAATCTACGACTGATGTTTACGATTCCACTACAGAGTCTGGCAAGGATGCGTGGCGACCAATGAACGCAGACACGTCGACGCTGCCGCCTACACTGTTGTTCTCTGAACATGAGAAGGTCAAGATAGATCGGGTGGACACGAAGGTATCGGACAAGAAGGAAGAATTTCATCCAAAGCCGGTGCAGCATCAGGAATCTGTGAGGCCGTCCGTCATTAAGTTAAGAGGAGCGTAAGTTTAGATGTTTTTACATAATTTTAATTAACTCTATGGTAAATTCAGCATTAAAGTACCGATTCAGCTGTTAGTCCGATCATATTTTGGGCAAAGTTTGGCCCGAGACTAGTAACTCTGTAAGAATTTCGTACGATGATACTCTATTTGTGTCTGTCGCTCGCGCATAAATCATTTGCCGTCGCGCTCACACAGATGCGGTGACTGCCATCATCACAGATTGCAGAACTTTTGCTCGTAACAATAACACTAGATTCCTGTACACCATAATAAAAGGTCATTGTACGAATTGTTCCTAGTCCTGGACTGACCTTTAGTATATATAGAGGACCAACGAGTATTAATGACTCAGTCGACATCCAGGAATGCGTGCGAGTCGAAGGAGCAGATAGCGGCGCCGTTCTGGGCGAACAGCACGCGCGGCGAGCTGCTCGCGCTGCTGAACATGTACCCGTACGAGCAGTACATCCACCTCGAGACCTGCGTGCACGAGCGCAAGCAGATGTACTGCCGGGAGGGTTGCAGGTACGCCAACCAGACATTATTCATTAGAATCGCTCGACGATCACCCATTGCCGAATCCAAGCAACACTAGGGTTTGTACCATGGATTAAAGGCGTTCCCCCTAGCTGTTCCCCGCAGCTTCGCTGGAAATTGGTTTAGCCTATGTCTTATTCCAGAGCCTACACTATCTACGTTTAAAATTTCTTTAAATCGGTTTTGTAGTTATGGAGATACGTGGTAACAAACATTCACACACACTTTCGCATTTATAATATTAAGTAGGATTTTCTAATAGCCTCGCACCGAATTCGAAGTTGCGACGATCCATATAGTGAACCACCGAAATGGTTCGAGAGTAGGCCACTCGGCTCACGCGTGGTTGCAGGTTCTAATCCCGCCAGAAGCTAATTTCGGAAACGGACTTTTTGTAATTTGCCCTGTCTGGGTGTCACTGAGATCGCTGTCAGTCCATTATATGGTAGCCATAGTACAAGCGTTCCTTGATTTGGCACCATACAGTTGGTCGGACGATAATAAATAGAATCGAATTTCTCGAATTCTAAGGAGAATAACATCTTTCGTGCCTCGTCCCATTATGGCGCCTACAGTTTAATACAAAGCAAAGCAATCGAGCCGCGCCTACTGTTGAGATCAAATCATACACATAGGTCTTTCTTGTTCGATAATAATCTGTATTCTTCCCCAGATGCGAGCAGCAGTTCCGCCTCCACCGGCTCCTGGCCTACGACCCTCGCAACGAGTGCCGTGGCATCTTCGCCGAGTGGTTCAAGTTCCCGTCCTGCTGCGTCTGCAAGTGCTACGACGTGCCCCTCGAGTTCCGCGCCCGGTCCCCCCGCATTCTGCACCCCCAGTACGACGAGGACGTCAGGAGGGTCATCTATGAGGACGTCGCGAGGGACTGGTACTCAATGACGGCGTACGGTGATGACGACGATCTGTTCTGATGTAGGATTTCTCCGGGCAATACTTGTGTACTCAGAAAGTTGACAAGGTCTGTTTGGTATTGTTGGAATTGTTTTCAAAGGCGGTTTGGTTTTCCATGAACTCTTCCAAATCGGACCACCGAATGAAAGCCAATCTAAGGTTCATGAAGACTTTATAAACAACCTATGTTAAGCTGCGTATCCACCGGCCATGGGATATGATGTGATAGTGAAACTAATATGAGAGAAAAAAAAATGCCGCAATGATTAATTAATGGATAACGCGGTCTTGTGCTTTACATCGGTTTCGCCATCTACCTATATCTGGATATGGCTATCGTTTGCTGATTTGGCAACTGTGGGTACTTCGTACTCAGACTGATACTAGTTTCAAAAATCATCCTTTTCGTAACATAGAAAACCCACCTGAAGTATTTTAAATTATTTACCCCCTCGTAAATGTTGTTGTAGTGCCAATAATTTTGATTATATTGCAAACGTCTACAAATAAAATACTTAGGTACCCAGCTCTGAATAAAGGAATCGTTTATGTACAATGCGATTAAAATAAGAATAGGGCCAGCCTAACGCCATATTGTGACGTCACAACTGGAATTGGTACGGCTCTCGGCTAACTTCACTCATATAAAATACTGTAATTAGGAGTGAAGTTAGCCGAGAGCCGTAACAATTCCAGTTGTGACGTCACACGGCGCTAGGCTGGTCCTATTCTTATTTTAATTGCATAAAAGGTAATTATATCGTTGTCAGTAAATAAATTGTACATAAAATTATAGATGAATTGATTAATTTTAGACTTACGTTTATATACTTAGTTTAACACTTATTTTGTAAGGCTAGTGAAAAAGGAATGTATAAAATGTTAACTTAGTAATAATATTGAAAGGATAATAAAAGTTTATGTGTTGATTTCTTATTACAGAGGTTTAATAAATAAATATAGATATCGACTGTTAATAGAGTTATATTTTTTATTTTTCTGATATTGTAAATGAGTACTGCTAGGTACGGAAAAAGCCTCCGTTATTATTTATTTCTTACCGACTTACCTACTCAAATATAAACAGTAAAACTACCCCTGGTAGATTTTAAGGATCTTTTGTGTGTAGTTAAAAAGAAGGTACTTACCTACCCACCCAATGACCTTTAGTTAATCTGATACAAACGGTTATTTAAAACTGAATATTCAACTTTGAATAAATTACCTCTCTGCTGGAACTCAATAGGACCGGCCTAGCGCCATATTGTGACGTAACGTCACAACTGGAATTGGTACGACTCTCGGCTAACTTCATTATAATACTCTAACCACCACCACAACAACCACCCACTCACCACCTTTACACTTGGAATTTTAAATCAATTTATCGAAATAATAGAAATCACTCAAAAATATCGACGTATTATCGATATTTTTACCCGACTACGGCGGAGGGTTATGATTATGACCTGTATGTATGTATGTTCATCTGTTCCCGCCTAACTTCCAAACTAGGTATATATATTTACCATACATATTTCTATGGGATTTCTTAGTTCAGCGGATAGAATAGTAGGTAGGTGTGAAAAACTGTGAAATTTATGACTTTTAACAAAAAAACACTATTTCCATGCTTAGATTATATATTAGTCGAGCGCCACTGTTTCCATGTTTAGTTTTCTTATTTTTTAAAGATAACTTCAAAAGTGCCAATAATTGGGGGGGGGGGAGTGCCAATATTGGGTGCCGTTACCCTACTTGTCGTAATTTCACAAATGAGCGGCTTAATCGTCCGCTGGTTAGAGGCTTAATTTGTCAGTAAAGTACCTACCTATCCGCCACTTTACTGATAGGGTTTCGGAGGGGTAGAAATAAGGTAGATTAGGGTAGAATTATGTAAAAATAAAAAGAATATACTAATGTTAGGCCCCCAAGGGCTTGAACTTAGGGGCCGTAAAATAAACTTAAAAAAACAAACCATAGAGATGGACAAACGGTCCGTAGGGATAACGAAAGTGAAAAAAATAACGATATTTATTAAAATATCAATATCGACCTCGATTATCTAGGAAAACATTCGATATATCGGTCAAATTTTCAGAGATTTTGCGGTTTTAAAATAATTATGTATTTAGTTCAGTCTGGCTCAATATCAATTAAATAGGTAATAGTAATTTTCATAGACAACACAGCTATTTTTTCCATTCGTTGAAATGGTTTACGGCTCCGAATTCTATTATTTATTCAAATTAAATTTGAGAAAAAAAAAACGTTTTTGATACTATTTGCGATATTGAATATTTTATATCGAATCAAAATATATCGGCTAATAATATCGATATATCAATGTATCGATATTTTTCAACAAGCCTAACGGACCGTCCACAGATTAAAATAGAAACTGAAAGACTGTCTGTCATCTGTCAGTCTAATATGTGCTGTCAGTGCAATTTACGAACAACTGGCCGAGTTAACGACGCTTATTACCGTGATTTTACCAAATAAATAGTGATTATTCTGGAATCAAAAATATAAATATTGTGTTATTACGTAGACATCAAAAGTGCAGTCACTGACCAATGTTCTGTTCGTTAAAATTATAAAGTCAAGTATAGTTTCAATAAAAATGGCTGCAAGAGGCAGAGGAAAAAAGCCTGCAGCGGCGCCTAAGAAAAAGGCTGGTGGCTATTCAATGCCACCGCCTCTCCCTCTCGGGGAGGTTATCGAGGACACTCTTTTGAAGAGGGTGTGGCGGATCGGCCCGTCCATCGGTGTCGGCGGCTTTGGCGAGATCTATTCTGCAGTGGATGTCACAAACACTACTAATAAAAAGAAAGGCACTACTAACTATAACTTAGCTGTGAAAGTGGTAAGAACTGCTGTATTTGATACCTATTAGCTTTTTGCTAAACGAGCCTCATTATTTGGAAACTTAAAAATTAATGACAGGTCGAATCATCAATTTCCCGCCAAATCAATGGCTGCGTCTACATGAGGCGCATGCTGCACCCGAGCACTCGATTTAGATGTCGGAATACATAGACAATGTCATAACAAGAATGCTCAGGTGAGGCATGCGAGGCATCTGGATGCACCAATTAGGTTGCGTTTGCCATGGTTTTGTGTCACACACATTAGCTTGTTTCTGTACAAAACTAAAGTAAGTATATGAATGCTATTACCCTTGGATTTTTAACTATGAATTGAACATTCTATCAATAGATAATGTAATTGTACTTACTAAATACATTGAGCACCTCAACTTGCCAATTACAAACTTAACCATCATAAACCTAACCATGCACGAGAAAAAAACACTATTTTACAAAAAAAAAAAACTTTAAAAACTTCATAGATAGGGTCCATTCATACAGAACCGGCTCGGAGAGGAGAGTATATTTTTAACGCATTTAAAAAGAGTTTTGGTTCTTGAAATAAGCTTGAGTTTTTCATACACTGAGCGCGTTAGTTCTTAAGCATTCTCGTTTAAAAAGAAGTGAAACTCCTTTTTAAACGCAATAAAAATGTGCTCTCCTCTCTGAGGACGCTTATGGTTCCAATCCCCAGGAAGAGACCCAGACCAATGAGAACTCTATTGATCTTTTGTATGCTAGAATGCAGAAGTATGTGAGACACAATTGATTTCCTATTGTGTCTGGGATCACGGCATACCAGCGGTTAATGATGAAATTGTGTTTATGCAATGGTTTTATGTTTATGCAATGGTTTGTTTTACAGGAACCTCATGAGAATGGACCACTGTTTGTTGAAATGCATTTCTATCGGAGAAATGCCAATCATGATGATAGTAAGCATTAACATTGATGTTATAAATATGAGCTTATTTATGATATTTACATATTATGCTTATCACATATCTATACTAATTAGCTGGTTATGTTTCTCTAATAATTAATTTGCAGCAGAATACTGCTTCCTGCTTGACTGATTAAAAACTTTTGTTATTATTGCTGTTTCCTATTTGGAATATAATTTGGCAGTTTATAATTGCAGATACCATTTTAAATACTCTTTTCTATACATAAATATTAAGCCAAAGTAAGCTTACTACGGACTCCTCACATATAAATCTTTCATACAATTCAACCTTCAATAAGACTAAATTAATACAGCTGTGGACACAATCAGAACGCTGTATTATTGTCAAAATTGCATATTACATCTGTGCAAATAGATAGTCGGTCTGTAATCAACCTATGAAGTTATGTTTTTAACCTACTTCAAAAAAAGGATTTCGTTTTCAGTTCAGTCGGACAGTAACATTTTTATATCCTCTTTGGTTATGACCTTCATTCATGAATATGAGATGTATATTGGGCATTAGATTAGGCTGTGTACTACTACACCAACTAGGCGCACGGGTATAAAATTCAAATAATAATAAGTCAATGATTCTGCGGTCCGTCCACCACATATTGAGAGCTACTGCCACAGGAGTGCCCAGGCATTGGCCCAGGCCCACTATGTTGTGGACAGACCGCGGAATCATTGACTTCTTATCATTTGATATGGCTTGGTGGAAGTAGTATGTAATAATAATAATATCCTGGGACATTTTTTACACACGGCTGACACACCTGATCCCAAACTAAGCAGAGCTTGTACTATGGAAACCAGATAACTGATATTACTACATATACCTACTACTTTTTTATTTGTAAATACATGCTTAATATACATATACACCCAGACTCGGGACATACAGACATGTTCATGCACACAAATGCATGTTCCGGGTAGGAATCGAACCTACGACCTGCAGCGTGAAAGGCGCCATCACGCCAACCACGCTAACGGGCCCGTCGAAATGTGATTAATAACTCAAATGATTTCAGTTGCCAAATTCATGAAGAGCAAGAACCTGTCTGCGCTAGGCATGCCTACGTTCCACGGCGCAGGGAAGCACGACTGCAACGGCACCAGCTACCGGTACCTGGTCATGGACATGTTCGGCAAGGATCTGTGGACGATATTCACTGAGTGCGGCAAGAGGTTCCCAACGGCTACTGTCTTCCAGTTAGGATTACAAATGGTAAGAATGTAGAAACTATCTTACACTTCAATTCGACGACTGTGTGGTACAGTGGTTTGATCGTTGGCCGCTCGGCTCACTGTATCCGGTAGTTAGTAAGTAAGTAAGTAAGTTATTTATTCACATTGAATGTAGGTATTACATGTAGGTGTAGACAAATAAATAAAGAAACCTTGTACATTCTACCATTTGGCATGCAAATATTAAATAATGCAAAACAATACAAATTATAATTATTAAAATACTACAATTGAAATACTTAAATTAAAGACTAGTATCATTTAAAAAATCCGATACAGAGTAATAGCACCTTTCTAATAATAAAGAAATAAGGTTTTTTTTGAAAATTCTCATGGGTTGCTCTTTAATAGCATATGGAATTTTGTTATAAATAACAGGTGCCATACCGATAACACTTTTCCTCAATAGCGCAGTTTTATAGCCACCTGTATGCAACAGGTTTTGATATTGAGACCTCAACGTTACAGTTGCAGGTTCGATTCCCGTCAGAGGCGAATTTCGGGAATTTGCCATTTAGTTTTATTAGACTCTCAGGTACATACTTTGACCGGGTAGGTTGCTTTCCTCACTGAATTCATTGGCCGTAGCTTCGAATCCTATGAAGAGCAATGAATGTAATCTTTTGGTTATTTTCTAGCCTGGGTGTTATTTATCCCCTAGACTAGTATGGCACCCCTGAAACAAACGTTGCTTTGTTTGGAGCAAAGTAATATTTATAATATGTTCAAGCTGTAGCCAATTGGCTGCAGCTAATATACAGGCTGGATCGACCGGGGTAGTACCACCCTCCTACAGAAGATCGGCGTAAAGCAGCTATTACAGCTGCGTTTCGTACGATGAGTGAGAGAGCCAAAAGCCCAAACCCCCCCCCTTCCCCTCCCTCCATTCCACTCCCTTTCAGGTCGGCAATATGCGAGCAATGACTTTGGTCTTGCAAGCATCTATAGGCTACGGTAACTGCTTAACATCAGGCGGGCCGTACGCTTTTTTGCCAACACAGTAAAAAAAAAAGAAGTTATTTACCAATTTAAGTTTAGCAGCATTTAAGCAGTGGTAGCCGATTGGTTAAGCACGCGTCTTGCGGGCTTAAGGTCATTGGTTCAAACCCTGGCTCACAGCCCTAGATTTTTCGAAATCTATGTGTGAATCATAACTTTAATATGATTATCACTTGCTTACGGTGAAGGAAAACATCGTGAGGAAACCTGCATGTCTTTAGACATGTGAAATCCACCAACCCGCACTGGGCCAGCGTGGTGGATTATGGCCTGAATCCCCCTCGCATTGAGCGGAGGCCCATGCCCAGCAGTGGGACGTTAAAAGGGCTAAATTATTATTATTATTATATATTTACCAATTCCAGCTAGACGTCCTAGAGTACATACACAGTCGTGGGTACGTGCACGCGGACATAAAAGGCGGGAACATACTGCTGGGCATCAAGAAGGGCTGCGAGAACCAGGCTTACCTCGTGGACTTCGGCCTCACCAACCGCATCACGGACCGCGAGTTCGCTCCGAACAAGAAGTGTGCGCACGACGGGACCATCGAGTATACCAGCAGAGACGCACATTTGGGAGGTTAGTTGGACCCACAGAGTAAAGACTAAAGAAAGAGGTGCCCTTATTAGATAAATGTATGAAAAAAAACGTGGTCATTGTTTTTCATTTTCATTGTTCTATTTACCGGTAAATATTTGAACTACTCACTTCGTTTTATGTCGATGTTAGTACTAGGCCGACCACTCGGCCGACTTGCTTAGGCCCAGTCCCCTTAGTAACTGGTCCATGGTTGGACCCATGGAGAACATATGGAAAGGAGACGGTCTAAGCACCCGGGCCCTATGGCTCCACTAGGCCCCTGACATCATCACATTAGGCGTGGCTTAAGTCAAAGTGCTGTCAGCGTTCGTCTTGTGCACTCGTCTTGCCAACGTTCGCATCCTAAATATAATTCTACTCGACACTAGATGGCGCAACTTTGTACGTGTCTTTACCATCCTACATTTAGTGACATCTAGTGTGAAAAAGTTAAACTACGTACTAACATCGAGATAGAATATACAACATGTTAAAAAAACCCTGTCCGAGCCGAAACCGGTAATTAGGTTCCCCAATCACATGACCAAATAAAATATTAAAAAAAAAAACATGATAGTAAACATATTAATGAACATTTAAAGTGCCAATTTTTTTTGCCTTTTTCCCACAAAATGTAGCTATTTTTAAAAATATGACAACACCGTTACCGGAAGTAATTATGTTAGATCGTGTGGCGTCACCTCAGACCACAAAGTATGTGATGACGGCATTTTATGAAAAAAAAAATTATGTAAACGGGGTATTTGTATTACAAAAAAATATGGGAGGCCTTTGCCCAGCAGTGGGACACATACTATGCTAAAAAAATGAAAAAAAATATTTGAAAAATTGAAAATTAAAAAAAATAAGATTTTTTTTACAAAAATGGAATCTAATCTCGATACCCAACAATACGTTTTCGGGTCGGACAGGGTCTAACACCCCTTCACCCGCGCAAATTGTCAAGCGTTGTTTCATAGGGAAATCTAATAACAACATCTCTTCTGTCTATGTTCTCTATGGTTGGACCTATCGCCGTCGCTCATAGGATCTCATTTACTGCTAGAGACATCTTAACTCACTCAGGTTCACTCGTAGGGCCTTGAATCGCTAGTGGGAGAACACATAAAATTAAGATTATGAATACAGTCCTGAAATTCTGGTTAAGTGTTTATAATACACGAAACTGGAAACCAGCTTTTTATACACAACTGACTGAATATAATGAACAAGCAATTGAACTAGGCGTTATTTTGCTGTAATCCGTCGTAAAACAATTTGGGAAAAGAATTCATCACTCCTTGGCTTGTGAAGTGGATTGATAATAGAAATGTCCTAAGTAAAGAATCATTTTAGTGTTCTCGTTATTTCAGAGGCGACGATGCGCGGCGACCTGGAAATCCTGGGCTACAACATGCTGCAGTGGCTGGTGGGCGAGCTGCCGTGGGAGCAGGACCTCAAGAAGCCGCCCGCCGTGCAGGACAAGAAGGAGGCCTTCATGAAGGACGTCAGGAACAACATCACCAAGCAGTACAGCAATGTGCCCGGTGAGATTCGTGTTTTATTTACTGATGCATTGCGATTTATAAATTACACCATCATGTCTGCATTCCGCAACGCGGTACGCAGAGGCAGTGAATCAAAATTTCGCTGATGGATTTGGTCTCTAGGAGCCGAATATGCTGAATATGAATGTGGAAGGATACAAAGCGACTTGAAGACCCAAAAAAATATGGATGTGAATGAGTTTGGAGTGGATGTAAGTATGTGATAATGATGATAAATGCAATAGGGGCCAAGAGCCTATTGCAATGTTTTATTGGCTAGAATAAGACCAATTGTATGGTCCCAAACTAAATAACTCTTGTACTATGGCTACCGTACAATGGACTAGGGGCAATTATACTGATCCACAGTCCACCACGCGGCCCAGCGTCAGTTGGCGAACCTCGCACGTCTTTCGGAAGAACCAGTAGGTTTCACGAACCTGTGACAATCTTTATCTTTATTTTTTTGGAAATGAGATTCGAAAGTACCCCAGACATATGAACCTGCACTCTTTGACTTTGTTATCACTGCTTATTGCATTGCGAACTGAATATACATGACTATGAAAATGTGAATAATTAGCTGTGCGGTTGTGATTTATGGTAATTCGTTAAATTAATGACATCTAGGTCTATGTTTCTACGCAGTCAAACCTTTGGGGTAAAAGTAAAGTTCATCAGCATCTTAACATTTTAGATTTGTATTGCATTCCAGATGCTCTCATAAAATTCTTCGAATATATCAATACATTGAAACCGAAAGAGGTGCCGGATTTTGCGAAGTGCCAAAAACTCTTCGAGGGTTATCTCAAGAGCGAAGGCAAAACCAGAAATAGCAAACTAGACTTCACAGGCTCAATGGCTAACACGACGAAAGTCACTGAAAATAATACAGATGATACAGAGCCAGTGGAAGTGAAGGCTCAGAATGGAGACGCCCCTAAGAAGCGTGGCAGGAAACCGAGGGTTAAACCCGAAGACGCCGACTCCGAAAACCAAGTACCTGTACCCAATACCCAAAAACCTAAGAAAAAAGTCAAAAGGAAATCCACAGAATCAATTTTGGTCACTAAAGTTAAGAAAACCAAATTAAATCCAAAGGCTACGCCCCCAGCTAAGAAAAACCACGCGAATATAGCAACTCAAACTTCAGCTGAAAGGCGGAAGAGTTCGAGGGTGGCCGACACGTCGAGGCATGTCTCCTTCGACAGTCCAATCAGTGAAATAGTTGGTGACAAATCGAAACAAGATTCTATTAACTCTAGCGTTGACATCTTCGAAGAGTCCTTAGAGAAAGTAACAAAGAAGAAACCTAAGAGGAAATTGATTTCAGACGAGGAAGTCGTTGTAAAAAGAGAAGTCCGAAGGAAAGTTACTGTAGAACAGAGTTGGAAAGACGCGCCCACAGTGAAGAACGGGCGGCTACCACAAAATTAACATGGCGTCTGGCTAATGTTTTAATGAGACAAGCATTAGTGGATGGTAACGCTCAAAACGCAGTCACTGCGTACACATTTCCATCATTTTCCACGATTTTTTTAAAATGTTGCTACGGGACTTGTACAATTGACCACGATAGTGACGTCAACACTATAATAAATACGTAACGGACGAAATTAATATTCCATTGCTATTGCTTGTTGTTCAATAATGTTCATCTCAATTTAGGAAACAGTATTTTAATAATAATTTGGGTTTCGTTTCCTGCGTTTTATAGTTTAGCTTTTACCAAAATAATTTTATAATTACCGTGCCATTTATTTGAACACACACCCACATTACTAGCTTTAATAACGTAACCTTGTTTTAATTATTTTAGTTCAACAATAGGAAATAGGTCAGCCGTACTCAACCTTTATAGCGGCCTACATTTGTATTGCAGCTGGCTGCAAATTAACTATTAAAACATTATTGATTTGATGATGAACAAGTTATACATACGTGAAGAATATTGCTATAAGCTCTACTGGCAAGGTTCATTATCCACTGATTTAATTATATTTTCACTACCTTTTAACGGGCGAGCTACAGAACTGAGTATGGCTGAAGTTAATTAAAATGTGAACTCGAGTTCTTGTACTTATCTTTTTATAATTATATCGTTGCCCATGGTTAACGTATGAAACAAACTCGAGTTCACGAAAGAAACGAGCACAATATAATGTATATCCACCGACCACTCTTCTGTAATCATATCCATAGTATTATTTTAGTACAATAGTCTTAATATAGGTGTAACAGCAGGTCGACAGAAACGCGCTGTTTTTTTTTAACTTTTGCAGTAATTATTGCCAAATTAACTAATTGCTGTCACCATTATAAGTGTAGTGTGTAGATAAATATCACCAGACAAACTCCATGTTTATTTAATATATTTTTAGATTAAGACATCAAAATTAATGGGCCGTAAACGAAAAGGCCTGTCGAAATTGCCACTGGCAGGAATCGACCCCGCTACCACCTGGCGTGGTGAGCCGAGTGGCCTCCGCTCAAACCACTGCGCCAAGCGTTAATATAAAAATGATAATTTTTACGGGTACTCTGTTCAGACTAAACGAATGTGACTGCAATGGGTAGCTAATTAGATTGAAAAATGTTTGTAGGGATGAAACTATTAGTATGTAATTATTGTTTTGCTGTTCCCGTGTTGACAGCGAGGCTCTGCCCACAAAAACAGCTAAGTTTGTCTATGCTGTATAGATTGTTGTTCCATTTACCTGTTTTAGTGGGCCGTGTCGGGTTTCGTGAATCGTTGATTGGATTGTGTTTATCAGTTGCTATGTTAAATAAAGATTATTTCTGTATGTATTCAGTTTTTTATTAATTCATTATCGCTCATATCCTTTTCATTTCATCAGTTTTATTAAAAGGTCAACAACTTCTAAAGCAGTCGGTGTCACGTGGGAGGGTAACTTAAAATAAAGACCAATGAATAAACAAATGCGCAAATCCAAAGCTTTTATTTTTCTTTTTATTTACAATAATATGAAAGTAAACAAAACTGTATGAATGTACCAAAGAAATTAGATTTAGATATTTGTTTTATTACAATTTAACGCACGACCGATTGGCACACATCGATCAACGAGTTGCAAACGATTTTACATTGTGATAATTTATGAAGTGCGCACTGACTTGCACTGGGTGGACTAGTCTAACACTAGTGAACGGTGTTTAGTGGAGGGTAGTGTAGTGGCGGGCAGCGCGCGTGGCGGGCCCGCTGCCGCCCCACCCCACCCCCCAGCCCCCGCGCACTTGCGAGTTACAAAAGCTATATCATCGCATTCAACGTACCCGTGTGGTGATGTTAACTATATTCTACAATAGATTGTGATAAGCGCGCGCGTCGCGTCTCACGCGCCGCGCCGAACTATACTTCACATTATCTACAATGGCAGTTAGAGCGGCTAAGCTATCATCGACTAAACACAAAACGGTAGCACCATTTGTAAGAAAATATCATTATTTTTTTAATATTCGTTTAAAAACAATCTTATTTGCCTCATGGTACCGCGCGCAGTAGCAGTGCGCACGCGCACGGTCGCTCCGGAAAGCGCTCTCAGCTTAGCGTGTCAATATCATCCCCAGGTACTCAATACAACTATCTTAGAAACTGTTCTAGACATAATAGTTACTTACATTTAAACCTTATAAAAAAAACCTTTACGCCGTTTACAGGAACATTTTATGCAAAAATTCTGTTTAACTTGCAATGGGACTAGTATAGATTTCATAAAAAAAAACTCCTTGTCATGACGCAACACGCGGAGTTTGGTAAATTATTTTGTATATTTTTTTATTATTATAAATACATTAAAAATAAGGCCGCATTCACACTAGCTTTCGATGTCGCATGATACAAGTCTCACCAATGTAAATGAAGCCAAAAAAGCTCCTTTTAGAATATGCTAATCTTTTTTTTTTTTTTGGTGGCTGAACACTTGTTTTGTGACCTTGCTTGTTAGAGCACAATGAGCGGCGACAGATCGCTGCGTCTGCGATTCGGTTTCTCGATTTATTCATATGAGTTTGTATTTGAAAGCACAGCTATCTTAAATAGTGTTCTCCAGTTATTTCAATAATATTCCAGAGCCACAATTTAAATCTTCCCGAAACCAAGAACTAATCATAAAAAAGATGTACCCCAATATGAACAGATTTTTATATGCAAGTACATTATTTTATACTTTAGCTAACTCTGAACGCGTCCGAAGTATTCATTGTGCTATATTATCTACTTCTATCCTGTGCATATTTTAAAAGGAGACTCCATTCGACCTACTACATATATTTACTCTATCCTTTAATCGTCGGTACCCGTCTATCCTTAAAACTAAGTTAACTCAACACGTCTTAGTCTAACTGGAATAAAGTAAATGTATAATAATATACAATATATATTAATAATAATTACAATTATGTATCTAAACATTGTTATTATTATAACTGCGAGGTGGCACTAGCAAATCTGCGAATTGGCTTACCTAAATCTGTTGGTAGGAGAACAGTGGTGTCACATTTTCTCTCAAAGAAGAAAAAGTGTACTAAGAAAGCGTATGTTTTGGTTTTCTGAATAAAAGTTTTGTTATTTCAATGTAAGCCCACGATTCTCCGGCAGCAAGGAGACATTGCCCGGCTCACGAGCGAGAATTCATCCTAAAAAATTACATGAAACAAAGTAAAAACAGTGGCTTTGCCAAATTGTACTACACTACAATACATTTCGTTACAGATGCTAATGATTTGAGAAAGCGAAACAAGATTAGAAATCTCCTTTATGCGCTGGATGATCACAAATTACAGGATTTCAATATCATAATTTCAAATTAAGATATGAATGTAGCAGGTTCCATGATAATTGTCACATGTGTTATTTAATAATATACAAAGACAACGAAGACAAAGAACCGATACTAAATATAAGTTTCGAAAATACGTAAAAAAATGCGATATTATTTTTATACTCTTTAATACCATTCTGTCCTTATCTGTTAATTACGGATACATATATTTCTAGATTTTGTAGATAGATTTTGACGCATAAAGAACATTTCCACAAGAAACAAAACGTAACATGATTCTAATACATCGTAGAATTACAAATAAATACTTGTGCTGTTTCGACTGCTTTTTAAAGCTTACATTATAGCACAATCAAGGAGAAAAGTCTACACGAAGTACATTTTAACACGTTTTACCATACTCCGGAAGAATCTCCCATCGACGTATTTGGCGCCACAAACTTATCTGTTCAATAAAGTCGCTAGCTCGCTAATGTCATACAAAACTGTCCAAGACCCATTTTATAACGCAAACGTTAATTTTTACCATCTATCTATGGTAGCGATTCATTTCAGGTCTGCAATTGAGCCGCAATGCGAGCTGATAAGCGCCCAGGAACAGATAACTTTGCAGCTCTGTACGGGGGAATAAATAACATTTTTTAATATAAAAATTTGGTGTTGACTCAGTCAGGCATTATAATACAGGTCCCATTACTTATATTTTTGTCGAGCGCGGGAAAGGAAGCTTGTTTTATTTTATTTTACGAGTATACTATGAGGACAACTAGGTTATGAGGAAGTTACTTGAACACACGAGACTAGTCAGATCGCATCAGTATGGGAATGTGGAACACCCTGTACACTCTGTAGGTATCGGTTTTGCCTCGGGTTGGCGACGGGCGAAAATCTCGTTATTGACAACATTTCATTTTTCATATGCACCTGAAATAAAATACTGTTCCTTTATTTATCCATCAGGAAAAAGATATGTAGAGTAAAAAATCAGGAAGTCACGATGTAAGCTACACAAGATCAAAATTTTCGTTTAAAATGGTAGACAGAGAATTTAAAACGAATATTACAAACAATATATACAAAGTCGATTGTATTTTACAAACACCACATTTTTAATAAATGAAAAATACGGGCATCTTTATTCAAGATCTAGTTTCTAGTTTGTTAGAAATATGAAATGTTATCAATGCACTTAAATAAAACGAAATCCAAGTTGCGCGTAACCATCGAAGTACAAGTTCCTATCTGCAATCGCAGTTGCTAAGCACGACTATGTAATGTTAATTTATCTACTATCAACAACACGCGGCGTGTTCTTCGTTGGTTTATTTTGTCGCGAGGTTTCATTTCGAATGTCTTAGCTCTTGTAAAGAGCAATTTAACCTTAGATGCACTGTCATAAAGAAAGGCTTTTGATATAATCTGCTCAAGAAAGTAACTTTTAAGGTAGGAGTTCGATGCAAGCGGCAGGCGGCCGACGTCAGTCGGTAGACGTCAGTTTCATACAAATTGTCGCGATGACATGTGCCGTGATGGCACGACGGCATTAAATTGCTATGGGATTGACGTCGGCCGTCTGCTGCGTTGATCCAACTCCTACCTTTACAGTTGACGTCAAAATTAAACCTCCGTTAGACATAACTGCAAAAATAAAAACATTCAAATACGTTTAAATAATGTCAATGCTTTCTTTTTTCATTAAAAATATCTGTACAATAATTTACGGTGTAAACAGTAATTATAAGTTAAAACAGGTTTGTTTAATGAACACATAATTTTCAGTAGGCGATGCGATATTCATTTGAGATTGCCATCCTAACAAAAAGGGCTATGATACATTTGTATTAAAATGGCAACCTCAGACACTTTCTCGCTCAAAAATATGACTGTCGTTTTGAACACGCAATCATTAACACTGACAAATAAACAACTTCAAGATTAATCATTTATAATTTTTATTTTATTGCTCTAAGTACAGGTAATCCGTCGAAAATTGAGTCAAATATATTGTTTAATAAATATTTGTCAAAATCTCTTTGTCAATCAAGAACGAAACACATCCGCTGATTATAATAAACAAATAACAGTGTAGAAATAACTTTGTTTCAGTGAGTGTAATTGCACAGAGTATTCTAAGAACACAATAGGCAGTAATACCGGGAACTAAAGGGGGTATCGACTACTGTTAGGCCTCTCTCACAACCGTGGCAACGTTTTATTTATCATTTACAATAACATTTTAATTTTATTTAGTACACCGACAGAACTAACTTTTCGATACCAGTATAACTTGGAAATTTGAATCAAAAATAGGTATGCCATTAAGCGTATTAAAGAGCGAGGTGTAAAATATAGTTCCGTTAGGTATACTAGCGACGGCGCATGTTATAGGGTAAGGACCGTTTATAGCACCCAGGGGAACTGTATTTACCCAGCCCTTTATTACGTTTACTGTCTACTCTAATATTTTCGTCTACGTTTGAAACATTACCGTGCACATATTTTTAATCATACATTTATTTCCGCGATTGTACTAGAGAGATAAACTACATAGATAACCCTAAAAATAAATAAATATAATTACAATAAAAAACTAGATGAAAAAAAAAGGAATTAATTTAGTCAAAAACACTTGCATGTTAGATTTCGAACTTATCCATATTATTTTATAAATCTTTTTTGCTATACACAACGTATCACTGAAGTTTTATAACAATAATAATAAAAAAATTGTAATAATAAAATTAATAACAAAATATTGGTACTATCATATAGTACCGAAGCGAGCGACATCTAAATTTAATACAATAGATACAAGGTTTTGACTTGAAACATATGTGCATGATGCAGATGGCTGTGTCCCCGCTAAGTCTTTTATGGAGACTGTATACTTTGTCCCCAAAGTGGAGAAATAAATTGTGAAGATTATCGCTCTGTATTATATACCATCAACCTGTCTCCGTGAGATAGATTGACGACGAGCGATAATAAATGGCGGTGATTTTAATTACATTTTAAAGTAGAGAAATATCGGTCGAAACAGTACAATCTTATTAATTTGAATAACCAAAACAAACGATTTATGTATGTATATTACAAAAGACTGTTATAAAGCCTGGCGTAAGAATATTTATTTTATTCTGTCTATCCAAAAACGCGTGAGACTAGTTTTTTTTATGAAAAAATAAATATTACTTATTCATTTTGCGAATGCTAAATTTTATCTAGTTTCAGTATGATACTCCTCTACAAATACTGCTTCATGGAAAAATTGTGTGCACGCGTCATCATGTTATCAAGTGCATTCTATTAACACTGCATCTATGCACAGTACGTAGCTACCTGTCCAATATTGATAAGAGATGCCACAAATAATATATTGCTTACAAATTAGAAATTAACGGTATATTATTTGAAAGTCCAGTTTTGTCCACCATTCACACATTGTTTCTATTGTGCGTTAAATATGTAGAAGAAATAACTGAGATTCATTTGTTCTGACAAAAGAACATTAATGGCATCCTTTTATCAATATTAGCCAACAAAACACGAATAACAATTCAGTCTGACGCATTAATTTGACACATTCATGGCTTTATCAATACGGCAACCGAACTCAGAATCGCCGGAGTCCCTCGGACAACGCGGCTAACGTCTCTTGGGCGCTTAAATTAAATGGCAGTCAACTACGTAAGTGAGCGTCCGTTTCGCAGTAACATCTCGCGCGGTGCATCCCCCGAAGCACGGACCAGAAATTTGGATCTTCACATCAGTCAGTAGAGAAATTCTCTACGCTGGATTCGGCACCCGGATTATATCAAATTTCACTGGCACATAAACGATGGAAATTCACTAGAATATACGCACAGGACACGTCGAAAACACATTCTATGGTCTTCTTCCGGACTCACGGTGCCGCCGACAATTTGACAAACGAACACCGCAACGTAAAACGAAAAATATCACTTTGAGGTCCACATACCGCGACGACTTTTTCATTCGGGGGCAGAACCATGCGCGGTCCGGCTCGTGACGTCGATCGCACCGGCGCGAGTGTCCAGAAGCTAAGTGGCATCGGCCGCGTGGAGCTTTTCACTGCGGATGAAGTCGATCTGCGTGTAGGCGCGCTGCGCGGGCGCAGCCCCCGCCCGCCGCGGCTCGAGGTCCAGCGCCGCGTAGTTGAGCGGCGTGGTGGTGCCGGCGGTGCTGGTGGCGGTGGTCACCGCGCTGGGCGAGGGCGGCGGCAGCGGCGAGCGCGGCTCGTCGCCGAGACTGAACCGCGCCGCCGTGCCACCGCCCGCCAGCACTACCGTCGCCGTCGCAGTTGTATCGACTGCAACCGAAACGTACCCCACATATTTACTGAATAAACACTTCCTGGGGGTAAGTCATTCTAACGACTATAAGCAACGATTCGATATTCGATTCCCCAAAAAATCTGACAACTGGTCTACTAATCCTTATTGTAAAAAAAAAATGTAACGTCACGACTTTTCCCCATTCGGGGGTAGTCAGAGGCTTGAGTGGCCATACACCACCACATTGTGGAGGTATTAACCACAGGTAATCCCGCTAGTGGGGCCTCTGACCGTACATTGGGAAAAGGCAATGAGAAGATTGACTGTCTGTTGAGCTCTTTAACTAGGACGCATGCTGCTTCTAATGGGGCAATCTGATAATGATGAGATTGTTAGGTTTCTAAACTTTTAAAATTGCTAGTGTTCCTGTAAGCCCCTCCAACTGAGTTACATGCTCGTTCTAGGGCCGTCGGCGCATGTCAATAGTGTAACGGTCGCAGATGATACTTGAATCCACCTTGTCGCAGGACCCTTTCGACCGCTAGGCTATTGGCGCTATCTATACGGAATTCCAATCCGCGATTTTACATTTATGCCTGCCTGTCTTTGTCTGCACGCATGACGTAGATACCACCGCCGCCAACTGGCTCATACAGCATATTCAGCATATTTTTATCTCAGGAAATGTAAGCATCCACGAATGAAGTTGCGGGCATTACTAATCTGTTACAATAAACATACATATTGTTGTAACTAAACTCTAAAACAAGAGGTGTCCATCATAACAGTTACAGACCGATCTGACGTCCGACAGACAGGAACGGAGCTATACGACAAAACAGACAGCCGACAGTGTCGTCAATTCTGGGGTCCACAAATAAGAGAAACAATGGAATTTCTCGCCCATGCTTCTAAATAGGAATGGCATTCCAAATGGGTAGAAAATGAGGAAATATAATTTACTTTATAAGAATTATCTGATTCAAGTTTAATTTATGTAACTACAGAATTAGCGGCAGAGTGTCGTTTTGTTTGCATAGGTCCGTCGCGGTCCGGGGCTGCGGCACTTACCCCGCGAGTCGACGGGGTCGGCGACCCGGGCCAGGGTCTTGGTGGCGGTGGGGTTGCAGGAGAGCTCGTCGCCGGGCGCGGGCGCGGGCGCGGGCTCGGCCGCCGCCAGCCGCTCCAGGCGCGCCAGCACCACGTACTGCGGCGACGACGACACCTCCGGGCTGCGCCGCCCGTCCTCCGACATCTCGCGCACCGTGCTCAGCGGGTGGTGCGCCGCCTCCCCCTCCCCCTCCCCCGCCGCCGCCACCTGCTCCGGCGGGGAGGCGGGCGAGTCCGGCGAGAACGGGAACAGGGTCTGCGAGCCGTGCGGCGTTCGAATCTCCTTCGCGCATCTCCGGGAGTCGTCGGGCGAGGTCGCGAGCGGCGGGGGCGGGCGCGCGGCGGATATGGCGATGGGGCGGGTGGCGGGGCGGCCGTAGTTCATGGGCACGTAGCCGTCGGGCGTGGAGGGCGCGGGCAGCGGCGTGCAGGGCGGCGTGCGGGCCGGGGGCGGCGCGGGCGAGCCCGGCTTCATCTCCACGTAGCCCGCGTTGCGCGGCGACATGTCCACGTACTCGTCCACCGCGCTCCTGCCGCGCGGCTCCACGAACCCGCCGACGGGTGGCGTTTGCGACATTGACACCTGACAGAAACATTCCAGTAAATGAAGACTACTCAAAGCACACCCTGGGCACGAATCGCACGCACCTATTGACTATTTGATATATCGACATTGCCGGTCATAGTCAAAACCGGTAGCCAAAAATAATTTCGGTTAATAATACCAGATTTGCTTAGTACTGGTGAATTATTAGGTTTATTGACAAAATGTGCTATTCTTTTAGATTCTGGCCGCATTGCAAATAAAAACCGCGCGTTTTTTATTTGCAATGCGGGCTAGGCTTACCTTAAATTAACGATATGTTAAAATTGGCGAGGTCTAATGTGCAGAATAGGTATGTTTGAGTAATAAAACAACTATCTCCTGACACTCACCCGGTTGGCGGGCGAATTGTTGGAGAAGTCGATCTCCATGTGGTCCTCGGTGGAGTGTCGCGAGTGCGCGTGCGCGTGCGCGTGGGTGTGGGGGTGCTGGTGGGGGTGCGGGTGCAGCGGCAGGGGCGCGGCGTGGTGGCGCGGGGGGCGCACGCGCGCGCCCACGCTGTAGGCGCGGTGCCGCCCCTCGCCGCCCGCCCCCGCGCCGCCGCCCCCGCCCCCGCCCCCGCCCCCGCTGGGCCGCGAGCCCACGCTGTTGGCGCGCGGCGGCCGCGACTCCATGCCGATGTGCGACGTCGCCGGGTCCAGCTGGTACTCGCTGCGGGGGTAAAATCACTGTCATTAAATTCACCGATGGTAGGAGTGAATTTTACCATCACCGTGGCAACTAAATCCGTTAAACAAACAAAAAATTATATTGGACACTGACTCCAGATGAATCTGCTCAAGAGTGATAAGTAAGTTTTTTTATTTTTACATGGATCAGGTGAGACAATATATTAACCTATAATACTATAAGAACTTCCCTCGCATCTTCTACTTACCGAAAAAATCTTGGTTATACAAACCCAATAATCAAGCGTTAATGAATGCGTACACATATCCCGAGCTGATGCGCCCGAGCCATCAGTTCTGACGCCACGGCTCTCAAATCATGGAAGCTATTAACCCCCTTTAATGGGTAACCTTCATACCGCGGTCGTCTCCAGTACTGACCTGAACCTGGGGTCAGTGGAAGGTGTCCCGCTGCAGACGGAGCCGCTGGAGGCGGAGATGAGCCCGCCCAGCGCGTCGTGGGGCGGCGCCATGGCCAGGTACCCGTCGGGCGCGTCCGCGCCGCCCCCGCCCCCGCCCTCGCCCACCGACGACGTGCGCGAGTGCTGGATCGAACCGAGACCCGCCAGTGTCGTGCTGGACGCACCATACAAACATCATTATTATGGAATAAACATATAAAACAGAACAACAAGGAAACAAAAACACAGACAAATGCTACTAGGACTCGCGCCCGGAGGTTCCATACAAACTTTCACCGCCTATTGTGGCCCCTGAGGGTGCAATTTTGGGGTACCTACTGTCGAAATGTCATGTTTCTAACACCGGCGGTTTGGGCTTTACACTCTTGTTAAACAGACAACAAAACTTTGAACAAGAAAATACCTATACAGAAATAAAAGAAAGATTATATCACACATTGTAAATCCTTATAAATTTGTGATGTATGTAAGTAGTCACCCATGCGATGGAAGGGCTAGATAAAATCTTGTGTGGATCCAGAGTGCACCAAAACAAGTCCCGACGCCACAAACAAACCAAATCTACCCCTGATAGTATACTAGGTCAATGACGTCAAGATCGGCGAAGTATACTAACGTGATGAAGTCCCGCGAGATGTCGACGCAGTCCGGCTCCTCAGGTATGCGCGGCGTGCGGTGCCACTCGCCCCCCGCGCCCGCCGCACTCGCGTCCGTTTCGTCCCGGGACGACTCCACTCCTGTGCACATACACACATAGGTTACATATTTATACTGGCAATAGACGTCGACGTCGCGAAATTCCTCCCGCGCACGTGCAACTTGTGGAATGATCTCCCTCCCGAAGTCTTTCCATTACACTACAACATGGGGTGCTTCAAAAGGCATGTTTACAGGTATCTAAAAGGTCGGCGCCGCGTCTGCTCCCTTAAGTTGCAGATGTCCTGGGTAGCGGCCTCCACTTACCAACAGGTGGACCGTCTGCCAGTGTGCCATCCTTGGTAATAAAAAAAGTCCGACATTGCTTCAGACTGTTTGATCAGACTTAATCATCCGGTTTTATTGACAGACTGTTGATGCCTCTGCGTGTTCTGTCCGACTCTGCTATCGTCCGACTCGGCTGTCGGGTCGGATGTGTATAGCGTATTGTACAAAAGTACCTATGGCACGAGTGCCTTCCGGTTGTCTGATCAGACTATCGGACGTATATTGTCACCCTAAGCGATCGAAACTTAACCGATACTTTAGTGAATACAATTAAACTACTTCTCAGTCGAGGATGCGTTCCGATCTAGATGTAGTGATAAGAAAAAATCTTGTAAATGCTTGTTATACTTACGTAGGCCTAAACAAAATAAACAATATACCCCAAGTTTATGACCGACAAGTCCAATTCCAAGTAAATTAAAAAGTTATGAACCACTTGCACTAGCATTACAAATTACTTTTGTTCCTAGAAATGCTTTGTAAAATCTCTATAAATTTGTCGGTATAACATTGACTATGATGGTTATTTCTGTTAACACCTTGCCCTTGGTAATAATAAAGCAAGGGTTTCGTACCTTCGAGGTCGGGGTACCTCGGCAGCGGGCGGTCCAGCTCGAAAGACGGGAAGGAGGGGCAGGCGCGCGTCGACGGCATCGTGTCGGACCGGCCCCGCAACGTGCTCGACACGTCTAATAACAAAACACACGTCTTCTACTGTCCTAGTACACTATGGCCATTCGACCACGGCGCTACTCCACGCGAACTTAGGGCCTACTCTTTTACAAACGAAAACGAAATTTCGGACGAAATAGCGCGTATTTCCTACTACGTTTCTCATTGATTCCGACATTTCTTATGAACGAAAATTGTTTGACATCATTTTCGTCGTAGAATCTAATCGTCAAACAATTTTCGTTCGTAAGAAATGTCGGAATCAATGAGAGACGTAGTAGGAAATATGCGAAATTTCGGACGAAATTTCTATTTCGTCCGAAATTTCGATTTCGTTTGTAAAAGAGTAGGACCTCTGGTTAGTAATTAAAATTACTAATTAATAAATAATGCTAGTCGCGTCGCTCGTACACGGCGCTACTTAAAAACAACGTATCCGATAAGTCTCCAAGTAAAAACAAAACGCAATTACCCAATTACATCATCAACATTTCAGCCCAAAGACGTCCACTGTTGGACATAGGTCTACCCCAAAGTTTTCCACAACGACCGGTCCTGTGCCACTTGCATCCAGCGGTAGAAAAGTTTCTTAAAACCAGTCGCCTGCGATCAGCATGGCGAGTCGCGTGCTAATTACTTAGTAAACAGTTCCTTTTGAGTAGCGTTGTGTACGAGCCCCCATAGAAATACTATTGCGATTGCGTTTGAGCAACTAATCAGTAATTTAACTTAGTAACCAGTTTCATTTTAGTAGCGCCGTTGACGGATGGCACATACCCACTAACTGCAGCTTTGTACAGCTGTCATAGAGTGTATAATCGTTTGACTACATATAAGTTGAAATGTATAGAAAATAGAAACAAAGACATAATATTTTTGAAAACTACAAATGGCTTACAAACAACTTATAATGTAGAAATTGGAAATTGTTTCACAAAGACTAGTCCCCAAAATAGAAAGTTATGAAGGACTTGCAGAGGCATTACCAATCACTTTTGTTCATAAAAATGCTTTCTAAAACCATTGTAACTTGGCTAAAAATCTCTATTAATTTGGCGGTAGACATGGAGAAGAGGAAACGTCTTCTAAAATATTATAAGTCTGGCAATACCATCCTAGTCCCAAATGGTTGCATAAACTTTGTGAAACGATTTCAAGTAGCATTCATTAATATTTGTTCAAAAGGTATATAGAAAAATATAAAAGTTTCTATTAAATAATAATAGGTATAAGCAAAGCTGTTTTAAAAAATAAAAAGCTTTTAAATAACTGCGCGGCGTTAGTTGCTTTATATAATTATTAAAAATTAAACTTTGGAAGTAACTATAATAATTTCCTAATAATAGGTCAAAAGTGTTGTCATATAAGAATATAAACAGCAGGTGTTTGGTGTTGCCAAGGAAGTTTTAAGTCTCTAACACCTGGAATGATGACTTGCCAGCAAAAGTGAAGCCGACAGCGATATACCACACTGAACGTTGTTTCCTTTGCCAACAAGAGTGACCATAATATTTTGACATTTGGAGAACGTCCCCATGGCTATCTGGTGAAAACGTTATATTGTTCCAAGATTGTTATGATAGGAAAATAATAAGAAAATAAGGCAAAAGGATGTTTATTTTCATAAAAACATGAGTAGGTACAATAAATTAGTCTGCGGTGGCCAAACTACGCGAGTGCCTGTCTGTATCTTGGCGACCCAAATGGAGATACAAAATAGTATTTAAGATCGTAGATTTTGCCACTTTGTAATATAAAGTAACATGACACTTCACACGCTTGGACGTTTTCTAGGCTCTCCATATCTATGGTTTTTCCTATACTTATCTTTCCTATACTTACTCTTTTTCTATGCTATAAAAGGTACCTACTACTGTTAACATGTTATGTTTGATTTGGGCTGTGCAAGTTGTGACAGACGGACATAGAGACAGACAGACGAACAACAAAGTTATCATATTAGGGTTTAGTTTTTTTCCTTATTAGGTACGGTACCCTAAGAATATCTAACTAATTAGACCATAAGACAAAATTAAAGGACAATAGGCAAAACTGTATGGGACTTGGTCCAAATATCCACCACTGACGAGACCTACGTAACCCGATAGACCACTAAATACTGAGTAACTTTTACAATGACAGTTCAACAAAATAAGCTGTAAGTAAAAAAATACGGGTAGTTCAAAAAAATAATATGATTTCACCATTAGTATTATGTTTATACATTTTTTTCGAAAGGCAACAATATAAATACTCTTACTAACATTAAATAAAAATAAAATAAGCTGTCAGAAAGCAAAAAATGCCGTGAAAAGTTTTTATTATTATTTTTGTTACCTGATGAAAAGTGAACAACAAGCGCTTCTATAAAATAAATAAGCAGGTACCTTCTATGCGTTACCTTACTTTTTCACTTATCATCAGGTAACAAAAATAATAATAAAATATATTTTACGGCATTTTTTGCTTTCTGACAGCTTATTTTATTTGTATTTAATGTTAGAAAGTGTATTTATATTGTTGCCTTTCGAAAAAAATGTGTAAGACATAACACTAAGTGTGAAATAAAAAAATTAAAATATTTTTTTAAACTACTCATATTTTTTTTACTGACAGCCTATTTTATTGAACTGCCTTTGCAAAAGTTACTCAGTATATAGTGGTCTATCGAGTGACGTAGGTCTCGGAAGTGGTGTACATTTGGACCATTTTTGCCCATTGTCCTTTGTGCTAACGAAAAGGAACAGTGAGGGCAGGGCATTTTCCTTTAAAACTCGTTGTGTTAAATTAGGGACATAATCTGTCGGCTTAAAATGCTTGCTGTATATGACGGAATTTTGGGTAATTTTTCTGTAGCCAATAGGTATTTGTTGTAACCAATTTACACGCCTGGGATCTGTAAAAGATAAAATTGTTTTTTTGTTTTTTATTGCTTAGGAGTAATCGGGAAGTGTAAAGTCAAAAGTCGTCCCAATTGCAAACAATTTCAATCGACAAACCATCGGTCTCGGCCTTTATTTTATATTGTCCATCAAGGGTTGCAATGCTGACCGTGCTGTGGAGGCCTGGAGCTGCGCTGCGCCGCGCTTTCGGCCATCAACAACGCGCCCAGCAACACACTCATTACAGACCGTGGCAGTAATGTACTATTAAAAAGTAACAAAAGGGTAAAGGAAAGGGGCCCCGAGAATTACATTGCCTGAAAGGGTTTAACGTCCTTCGTATGTCGTTATTTTATTTATCACAAAACTCACTCACACCAATGGCTATTGTCCGTTCTCAAATAATTATATGGTAGTTAAATAAATAGTCCCAAAATCCAATTTAAAAACGTAAATTTATTTCCACTATGTAAACCCCCGGGCGACAACCGTTCAGTCGGGACAGCGCGTAGTAACTCTCTCGCCTTTCATACCCTCACACTCTTTATACTTTGTTTGTTTACCTTATACTTCGCCTCACATAATTACATGTGTCCCTACAAGGGTTAATCTGGCCCTAGACGTGCGCGTTCCTCGAGCGTGTGAACGACGCGAACGCCGTGTGCGAGCCCGGCGAGCCGTGACAACGCGGCATGAGCGTCGCGTTTTACCAGCGTGTGGTCTGTCGCGCGTTGCAAATGCGACCGACTTCAAAAAGTAGCGATGTAGTCGTGCGGCAACGAAAAGCGCGACTTTATCGCTGCAAACAGTTCCCGTGGACGATATTCCTCAGTTAACACAGACACATAATAAGATTTATATTATAGTCCTTTTTACTAGCGAAATTTATGTCACCCGAACATCTAAAATGTACTTAACGTGGAAAACATAGTTACCCACTTACCTATGTTAAGATAATCCTTAATTCGGATAATATTCGCTTTTACACCCTTGCATTACGCATATTCTACCCATTTTTATGAGAAAATTCCATGAACGTAATAACCCTACTACAGGACTGTGGACTACAAATTTTATTTTCCATTCATTCAATCAAAAATAATCCTTATGTGACGGACTTAATGCCTACGATGCACGCATTATAAAAACCGGTCCCAGCCAGATAGTATAACACCACCCTTTTGTCTCGTTCTAACAGTACACCTTTCACCTTCCTTGTGTTGCCAGTTCATATTTATTCGATCACTTTAAACTTGGTAAATTTTAATGTTAAGAAGAGTAAACAATAAAATCGATTAATGAGAAGCCTATGGTAAAGTATGAGAATATCCTAAGATTAAAATTACAAACATAAATAAATGTCTGGAAATTAGTACTTACCTCCTTCAATAATTCGCTTGTAATTGTCAGTTCCGTGATGTCTATAAACTCGTAGCAGAAATAAAATTAAAAACTTGAAACACAGAACGTCATTTTGCATGACACATGACTTTTGTAGCGAATTTTAAATTAAACGTATTGTGCGATATTTTCGTCACAAAATGGGTAAAATATGCATCGTAGAAGGCTGCAAAAGCGAATATTATCCGGATTGCGGTTTAACTTACCATAGGTAAGTGTTTAACTATGTTTTCTATGTTTCGTACATTTTAGAAGTTCGGGTGACATAAATTTCTGTAGTAAACAGGACTACAATATAAATCTTGTTGTGTTTAGAACTGAACTGAACACAGCAAGTGTTTGCAGCGATAAGTCGCGCTTTTCGTTGCCACACGACTGCATCGCTACTTTTCGAAGTCGGTCACATTTGCAACGCGCGACAGACCGCACGCTGGTAAAACGCAATGCTCACGCCGCGTCGTCACGGCTCGCACGCGGCGTTCGCGTCGTTCACATGCTCGAGGAACGCGCACGCACGCCCAATGAGGGGTCAGCCTTAGCGCCACTACGTCGCTACTAACGCGTAGTGCTTCGAATGGGACATCGGGGATAGTGGGGGCGTACCAGGCAGAAATAATAAACTGCATCGCGACTGTATCGCGTTCGTGTTGCGTTTGTTGCGTGTTGTTCGTGTTGCTAGTCTCGAGTCTTTTAGCCTTTTCAAAAGAGGTTCGAGCTTTTTCCTGGGGCTCGTCGTAGCAAATCGCCTCGGAATGTTTCAAGGCTGAATAAGGACTTGTGTTTTAAATAAACCTCGAGCCTTTTTTAGGCTCGGCGTTCTTATTGGAGCTCCGTTGTTGTGAGCTTACAAAAATTCAAAAATACTGGGTGAAATCGAAATCGTCGGCAATATTTTAACCAGTGATTCTACACATGATTCAAAATATTTTAGGGAAACAAATAAAAAAATCTATTGATAAAAAAATGTTGAAGCAAGCTATTTAACTGTTATACCTTACCTGGGTAATAAATTTTTATCAATTGATTTGTTGATGAATATTCCCTAAATATTCTGAATCATGTGTAGAATCACTGGTTAAAATATTGCCGACGATTTCGATTTCACCCAGTATAAAAAAGAAGACTTTGCAAGTCTTCGCAAGTACAGGAAGGAGTCGCCAAATAGCTAAGCTGACTATTCCTGGCTAGTCTTATATATTATTGTAAAAAATAATTAAATAAAAAGTAAGTTTTAAAACTAAAACCCGACTACGGTAAAAACGCGCTCTAAAAAGTATGAAACAAGAAAATATTCTCATCTAGAGGATAGCCGTGGTCCGTGTAGGTCTTCTAGGGCCAAATGGCACATGAACACGGACCACGGCTATCCTCTAGATGAGAATATTTTCTTGTTTCATACTTTTTAGAGCGCGTTTTTACCGTAGTCGGGTTTGAGTTTTAAAACTTACTTTTTATTTAATTATTTTGGAGTTATAGGTAACAATATATATATTTTTGAAATGTGCTCATCAAGCTCTTTCATTTGATACCCCACGCGGTTTCATTAAAAATGTATTTTTTTTAGTTCATGACATTATGTCCTCTAGAGGGCGCCATATGCAATTTTATGTGACGTCACATAGCCTATAACCAGCGCGCCATTAAGCCGCTTCTGACGATACCTCATTTGTCAAATTACGACAAGTAGTTTGGAAGTTAAGTGGGAACAGATGCACATACATACATACATACATACATACATACATACATACATACATACCGGTCAAAATCATAACGCCTCCGTAGTCGGGTAAAAATATGTTGTTTTTTTGTTCGCGAAGACTTTGTTTTTGTCTCCCAGTTTTTTTTTGTGTCCTCTGTGAGTTACCTTCATGAATAGTTATTTTTTTTTAGATTTTATGAATTATCACATTATGCACTCAGGCTTAAAACATTATGCGTTCTTTTCGCGTTACTTCTGCGTTACTGTAACATAGAAGTGTCATGTTACTCTATGATACAAAGTGGCCTAAAATCAACGGCCTTAGCCTTGTACATTTTTCTTAAACACTATTTTGTAGCTCCATTTAGGTTGCCAAGATACCTAAAGACAGGCGCTCGCGTAGTTTGGCCACCGCAGACTAATTTATTGTACTCATGTTCTTATAAAAATAAACATCCCTTTCCTTATTTTATTATTTTCCTATCATAACAATCTCGGAACAATAGCATGTTTTCACCAGATGTCCATGGGGACTTTCTCCAAATTTCAAAATATTATGGTCACTCTTGTTTGGAAAAGGAAACAACGTTAATGTGGTATCTCGCTGTCGGCTTCACTTTTGCTGGCAAGTCCGCATTCCCTGGTTATAATTTCTTTGGAAAATTCAGCACAATCCTCTAGATTTAAAATTAGCTGAAAATGTCGTGTGTCACGCAAATTGACGTTCTGTGTTTCAAGTTTTTAATTTTATTTCTGCTACGATTCCTATAGACATCACGGAACTGACAATTACAAGCGAATTATTAAAGAAGGTAAGTACTTATTTCCAGATATTTATTTATATTTGAAATTTTAATCTTAGGATATTCTTATACTTTACCATTGGTATTTCATTAATCGACTTTATTGTTTATTATTCTTAACATGAAAATGTACCAAGTTTAAGGTGATCGAATAAATATTAACTGGCAACACAAGGGTTGAAAGGTTGTACTGTTAGAAAGGGAAAGAAGGCGCAGTTATAGGTATCTGGCTGGGACCGGTTTTTATAAAGCCTGCATCGTGGGCGTTAAGTCCGTCAGATAAGGTTTATTTTTGAATGAATGAAAGGAAAATAAAGTTTGTAGTCCACAGTCCTCGTTCAATGGTATTACGTTCATGGGTGTTGCAAGTAACTGATATTGACAGCCAATTGAAAATAAATATTAAAAAGAGTGAATACTTACCTTTATCATTTACCCTTTTTTTACAAATTAATTATTTTTAACCGTCACCGTAACAGAAACACGATTTAAAAAGCATACACTTAAAGCTGCATGCAAAAAAAAAAATGGTCTATTCGTTTGTATTAAACGTAAGAGCCTGTACAGCATTACCACGCAAATCATCAAACTCACAAAAAATAATGTAAGTTGCCAGATTTATAAAACAATAATTTACAAAGTAATAATAATAAATTATCTGGCAACCCATAAAATGAAACAACGAAATGTTAGTAAGGTGCGATGCATATGTATTGTTATCAAATATGAAATATGTAGGACCGAAAGGGGCGCCCATATATTGCGTAATGCTTTCGAGAACACGAAAAACTTTTTTTTCATAAAAGTATAAAAAACTTGATTACCCATTTCAATAGGTATTCTTATAAATATAAACAAATTCTTAATCAAGTATGTTTCTTACTCGGCCATTATAAATTATACTTAATTCTAGATGTCTCTATTTAAATACCTCTCAAACATCTTGACATTTACACTACACTTTTTATTATATGATAACAAGATAAGACTCTACAGGGTGGATTTTTGTGACGGGGCAGTAAGGTTAGGTACCTTAACCGTTATAGTTAGAGGAAAACGTTCCTAGGAGACCTACCCTAACTTTTTGAGATATTCTGAACTGCATTCACAGATTTTAGAAAAAATGGACAGTCAGCGAAAATGTATGGGAAAAGTTTTTGGGGATTTCTGTCATTTCTAGTACTCAAACCTTAAATGGTCCGATAGTCTTTTGATCCCTAAATGAAATGGGATCGATAGGAATATATTTTTTTTTTGTATTTTAGCATTTTTTTCGCTGACTGTCAATTTTTTCTAAAATCTGTGAATGCAGTTCAGTATATCTCAAAAAGTTAGGGAGGGTCTCCTAGGAACGTTTTCCTCTAACTATAACGGTTAAGGTACCTGCCCTTACCGCCCCGTCTTAAAACTCCACCCTGTATAATAAAAAGTGTGTAATATCTAAAAAACCTTAACGTTGTATGGGCGCCCCCGTGCAATACATACTCTTGGAATGAGCTGGCGACAGTTTAAACAACCGCGTGCCAGTGCTCGCCCTGCGCGCCCATTGCGTCTTCTTCGCCGACGACATTGTCATGTCGGTTCCATTGATCGCTTTGCACGACGAATGCATAACGGTTTTCTCAACAACCATGCGATCTAGCTCGTCCCCGGTCAGGGGCGCCGATTTCGTCCTCGTGTGCACTATCTTCAGCGGCTCTTGGAACAACGCGCACCCGGTCGGCAATGATCCGGTCCGGTTATGTTTCGTGAGCCGAGCCGGATTTTCTTTTTTATCGGTTAGTGTGTTACTCTGGTTTTCGGCTGCGAAAGACAATGATAAGCGACACGTAAAACATATGGCACCCAGCGACACCCGGGGCGAGAGTTATGACTGTGTTAAGAAATGGTTGTGAGCGATGGCGTCGTTGGGAATACCGAATCCGGATGGTTTTTGAACGGTTTATGAAAACTGTGAACGTGAAGCCGCGACCGCTTACAAATTCGGTATTGAGAAGATATGGCAAAAGATAAAATAATTACAATATTATTTTAATAAGCTCACTATAAAGATATACAATATTCAACATGCCATATCTTTTCAAATCTTTGTATAATATGTACAATGAGAAATGTTCAGAGCCAAGGAAAACTGTTATTTTCACACGCTTTTCCTTCGTTTAAATTTATTAAAATGTAGGATTACTTGGGAATTTTATGAGTAACACGCAAGGACAGTTTTCCCAAACTCATTGTAATGTATCCTGCAAAAACAAGATCATATGAACCCACACTGGACACAACACCCGAGCCGACAACAGAACAATTTGATCATGCACACGAATACACGGATCAATAAATAAAAACATGCACACTTAAAATAACCATCTACCAAGATACAAATATCGCCTCGTTAATAGCTGTTATGTTACTTTACTGTGGCTGTTATGTACAATACTGATAATCTCAGCAACTAAAGCGTAACATTTTGGGTTACATTACCTAATAAAAAGTAAACCTGCCTTTACTAGTAAATAATGTTAATTTTGTAGTTTGTTATTTCAATCTGCACTATTTGGTTACGTATTTATACAATTACATATGTATCTTATATTAGTGGTAACATAAAAGTATGTATAACTCGCAAGTAACACATTTTAGTATATATTTATATGTAAGGACTGAAATCCATGTTACGATATTAGACCACACCACATACCCATATACTTAAGATTTTATATCTTTATTAAAATATAATACTACACCATTCTGTATAAGGAATGATTTATATCGCATATTAGTATACAATGTCCTTCGCCCATTAATGTTATATCAGGAAAGCATGTCATAATAATATCCAAAATTTTGATAAAAACTGATACTTTGTAACCGCAATAACCTTTCAACTTGCGGTGTATTGATTGTGGCTTGCGGGTTCAATTTCATTTTGGGGATAAATCAAATATAGATTAAATGACAATGAAATAATAACTTCATTCATTACGAAATACATAATGACGGGAAAAGGGGTGTAGAAGATTATCGGGCGAATAAGCAAAGGTTACTCAAGTCAGTGCTAGTTAGCAGTTCGCGACGTCGTCATCTCATCACGTTTTTGGCGCGTCAAAGCTAAGCAGCTCTTAAATTTAAGTTGCGTGAGTATTCGGCGGCATGGGATTCCGAACGACCGATCGCGTGAAATCTTTACTTACTTGATACTGGATTAATGCACATTGAGCAACAACAATAAAATTAAGGTACTCGAATATAGGAAAGCCCCATCACGGGTTACTTGAATAATGAACTGAAACAACTGAGAATTAATAATGCAAGCCACTGCTTATGCATTTATTGGACATCTAAATGCGATGAAGTGGCAATCATTGACCCCATATTTCATTATATTATATTATTAGCACGCGGCAAATAGCCTTATAAGCAAGTAAGCATTTAAACTCGAAAGGACAATTTATTTATTGCCTTCTGTTGCCATAACCCAGGAATGCTATAAACTCTGTCCTATCAAAGTTTCGAAGTATTTTATTTTACAACAAACCAGCATCAATGAATTTTGATTAATGACAGTCATTTAGTTACATACGCGCACACATTCGGTCCTTTATTATGTAAATAACGCTAACTGTAATATTTATAGAATACAGTTTGAATAATTGCGGAATCATATTTTATTTTGTTAACTTCAGAGAGCCAATATTCCGAAAGATGTTAACATAATATGTAACTTATACGACTATGATTAATAAAAACTCGCGGTATTTTATTGAAGCCTACGAGCAATCTGTTTATTGTATTTTTTATTTTATCGGATAAATCCCAATTTAGTTAAGCGGTGCAAGTTAAACATTGCTGCTAAGTTAACAAAAATATATTTTTATAAAATGATGATTGTCTCAATAAAGATCTGCGGGGCTAATATGGGGCAATATTGCCAATGCAATTCATTTTTCTGATTTTCTGAGGAATCCTTAGCACTTCCGCAAAAACTCTGTAGAATTTTGACACGTTTTACGCAATTCGTGACAGTTTCACGGAAATTTAGCGGATTCTGCTGGAAGCTTGGAAAAATGAATTGCTTTAGCAGAATTGCTGCAATTCATCTTTGTGACGGTATTAGCCCCACTGCATTCAGCATATTTTGACATTAAAATAGAAATGGTACCAACCATATAATTTATGCATGACTCATAAATTAGAAAAATGTAAAACTAGTAAGGTCGCCCTGCGTCTATTGAAACGTCTAAATCGAAACTGATCCGATAATAAAAAGCCCACAATTGTAGTGTGTAAGTATGTGGAGTCGGTATAGTATCGTATCTTACTACTCCACCGCACCAACTAGGCGCCTGTCACATGACGTCACCCGCACCTTGCGGCGGTGGCGGGGTGCGGGCGAGAAGCCGCAGGCGGTGGCGGGTGTGCGGGGGGGGGGAAGCCGCATTCCGCCCAAGCGCCTAGTTGGGTTGGTGGCTTAGTATGCGTGTAAGCGTGTACATGGTCCCGCTATCGCATCGTACCGTTGGCGGCCAGCGGTGCGACGGCCGCGGCCGAGTCGTCGATGGAGTAAGTGGCGCTCGAGCACACGCATTGTTTAATACACGACCCAACGCAGAGGCCTTTGTCTGCAATAGATTGTTGTGCCAATTTAGCCCTTACATCTACATTAGCAACCACCGTTATAAGTACATGTATGTAAAAAATGAAAATGTCACGACTATTATCCCCATTCGGGGGTAGTCAGAGGCTTGAGTGGCCATACACCACCACATTGTGGAGGTATTAACCAACTCAAAGCCCACGTTTCACCAGATAGTCAGAACCCAACGTGACCGGTGGTGAACCTTGTCGCCGTGTATACAGGAACTGACTATTACCTAATCCCGAGGGATAGGTAGGTACTTGAACAATACAAATATATTTTGACTTGAAAAATCACCTTCCAAATATTATTTATGGATGATACTCAAGCATGTTTCAATGAATTTTTGAAGTTACTTTATTTATGTATTTTTTACCTTAAGATGTAAGGGCTGTATAAGAAAATTTTGACCTATCACATAAACTTAATCACATTTTAAACAAATTATTAAACAAAGATATGTTAGTCACAACTAACTACAATTTATTTACTACTACTAGTAAAATGACAAGCAAGCAACTTATAAACGCTATAATCTACTAATGAGATTACTGTGCAAGATATTTCGTCCACTAAAACTAATGTCCATTCAAATAGAAATGGCCTTTATAATGTGACAGCGACCACTAGTGATTTCTTTGTGATTAAATAAAATAACCCATAGTAAACAACATTGTACGGTACATGAAGCAATGTTTCCGGAAGATTTTTGAAAAAAAAGGCATTTTCTGGAAGCGAAAATAACTTTACGTTTAAAAAATATATTCTTTACTACTTAGGGCCACCCCAGACTTGCTACTTTTAGCATCGGCGATCGGCGATTTTGATGCTGCGTCTCGCTCGTTCGCGCTCGAAGAAACGCGACACAGCATCGATAAGTCACAAAATCGCCGGTCGCCGATGCTAAAAGTAGCAAGTCTGCGGAGGCCCTTAATGACCACTACGACGTCTGTATGGTTCTTATAATAACCTACTTTCAATAAAGAAAGAGACTTAACTTAGAGTCGCTTAACATTCCTGCGTGCTTACTTGAGTATACTAGTGTGTGCAGTAAAAATGTTCTCTACAAGTATTTGTTTAACTGCGCAAACTGATGCGCACAGATAAAAAAAAGACTGCTGTCAGAAAAACAAAGGCACAAAAAAAATTGAACGAAATAACGCTAAATATCAAAGTTCTCCCAAAAGCCAAGCTCAACCTACAAGTATTCCATTCAAATCACAACGATTTCACCATCCCCAAACATTGCTCCATACACCATATTCTTAGGCCCGTATTAATGCATCTCAAAGTTGATCTATCTTAAGATGCCGTTTTTGACAGATGTTCCACACATTACATTTGACGGGCCCGTTAGCGTGGTTGGCGCGGAGGCGACTTTCACGCTGCAGGTCGTAGGTTCGATTCCTACCCGTGACATGCATTTGTGTGCATGAACATATTGTCTGTATGTCCGGAGTCTGGATGTATATGTATATTAAGTATGTATTTACAAATAAAAAAGTAGTATATGTAGTAATATCAGTTATCTGGTTTCCATTGTACAAGCTCTGCTTAGTTTGGGATCAGGTAGCCGTGTGTAATAAATGTCCCAGGATATTATTATTATTATTATTATTAAACGTCAAAACTGCAACTTAAGATCGATCTCAATTTTAAGATGCATTTATTAATACGACCCTTAGTCATCCATAACTACAAACGTACCGTTTGCTGAGCCGGTTTTTTCGCTGCCGTTGTATGACCACCCTCGCGGCCGGAAGGCGTTGTTACCTTCCGGCGTGCCTTTGGGCAGCGTGATGTGGTCGCGCTCGTGCTCACTGTCCTTAGCGCAGTTGCGCATTGCACTGCAAGTTGACGACTCACTGTGATTGGTGCGTTTGCGTGTAGCTAGCTAACCCTCCAATAAGGAGACTCAGCACCAGCTAGCATGTATAGCCTTATTACACTTCGCTGAATTTAGTCGGACATTCAGATGCATCTAAATGTTTAAACCATCCTAGTTTCTGAATAGCTTGCTGAATTCAGTCAAGTTTAATACCCCCTTTAGCTATAAGTAGCGTTCTTATATGTGTAATACGCTATCAATTATTGTTTGGATCACGTATTATTTGGATTATCCTTTATCCTTTTTAAAGAATTCAACAGTTTTACAACGAACAAAACTTAGCATTCGTAGAAGGTCCGAGGTTTCTTCCCATACATCTCATTGCCTATCCAAAAGAAAATAAATATGTATACACTGAGAAAAAATATTACGACAACAAAATGGTTTTTGTAGTTCCTAGTAGTCTTTTTAGTATGTTTTACTAAACGTTTTGTATTTACAGCAAATGTTTTATAAATGTGAGACATTACATAAAACATTTGCTGTAAAGACAAAACGTTTAGTAAAAAATATTGAAAACACTACTAGGAATTACAAAAACCATTTTGTTGTCGTAATTTTTTTCTCAGTGTACCTAAAGCATGTCTATCTCACTAAAGTCAACCACCCCAGTCTGCAAATTTTCGTAGTTTTCCTTGGTCTGGATGTCACTAGGATCGCCCCCAGTTTATACACATAACCCATACCCATAATACAAGCATTGCTAGTATGGGATCATACAGTTGGGGTGTTTCTCTGGCGATATTGGGGCCCTGGTCTGGTGTGGTACTGACTGGCATATAGTGGAGTGCATGCTCTGCGCGATGTTGGAGTCGTCGGTGTGCATCCAGAGCTCGCCGGCGCCGGTCGTGGTCTGCCGCCCCACCTCCATGTAGAAGAAGCATTCGGAGTCGCCACATCTGGGGAACAATTCATTACACACAGTTTTATAGTTTATACCATCTTATGAACTCTTGGGCCCGTATTAATAAATGCATCTCAAAGTTGAGATCGATCTTAAGATGCAGTTTTGACGTTTAATGTATGGAACATATGTCAAAAACAGCATCAAGTTCGATCTCAATCTTGAGATCGATTTATTAATACGGGCTCTAGCACTTCATCCCTATCTCCATGGAATCAAACACCTCATGATGTGCCTTTTGTTGGAAACTCCAGAAGGTGTGGTAGATGTTATCATCCAGTAGTAAAGGATGAATTTGTTAAAAAAAAAATAACAAATGGGGTGCTTTGAGCATTCCGTTTATGGGTTCGGATTTGGCCATACACGCATCTGTGAATAAAATTTACCCTCTATAGTGGATAACGACAAACCATAAGTACCTATTATAATTATACCTAGATACCAACATAAAACATACTCGACACATTCCACGGCTTAGCTATAACTTACGAAACAGACAATAATAATTAATGTCTCCTATATCAACGCAATACAATACAAACATTGCAATTTTCCTTTCTGCATTAAGTCATCGTGGAAATGTACGAACAATAACAAAAATAATACTCAACAATTACAAGAATGCAATCTAATCTATATGAAAATATATAAAAATTCGTAAACAGGAGTGATAAAAGTAGGTAGGATTTTGTAAGACGTTTGCAATTTCAACAATGGATAGTTTTAAGGGCAGAATAGGCCACTTGAGCTCTAGAAATCTACCATATTAGCATTAGAGCTCAGATAAAAATTTATAAACTTAAAAAAAAATCTAATAGAAAAAGTCGCCAGAAAAGTCGCTAATTGGAATTTTCCTAAATGTAGCGACAAACTCGCAAAGTTGGCAACACTGGTTATAGCGCACGAGACGTAACCTAAACTTCAATAGTCAGCAATAGACCAAATAAGGCCGGACTCAACATCTTTCCGGAATTCATGATCTAAATTCTAATTTATACAATTTAGAAACGCAAAAAATGTGTAGAGGAGCGAAAAATGATATACCTACGATTCGGGGCTCTCTGAAATCGTGCTAAATCTCCAGTTCTATAGAGCCAGTCGCGTCTATGACAAAGTTTGAAAAATACATTCGATAAGGATGAATACCCCTCTAGGTATTTTATACCATGTTTTTCCCGTAAAAGTAATTTTCCTGGGAAAGAGCCTGATCCGTTTTCGTTATGTCATAAGTGCCAGTGTCCCGAGCACCACATAACGTACTCAGGAAATAGACAAGACAAATAGGTAGCCAGGTATGAAATTAGGCCTATTTATATTCTATTAATAATGTTTGTGTATCACGTACTAGTTTAATTATACATTCCGGTTCATATTTTCGGAAAACATTACGTCCGTGCATACGTACCTACGTCATACGGCTGACGTCATACGGGGCAATGAACTTACATCATCGACGGTAAACTCATAAGTCGTGTTTGGCTTTTTTGCAAAAGCCTATCTCGTACGTATCTTGATTATCATGGTGCTGTGATTGCACAATGTTTTCTAGTATGTAGTAAGCTTCAATGGATTGTTACGACAAAATAACGATCGTCATAGTAAATCGTGATCCTCGAAAATTTGGATGAACATCCCACAAAAGGTTCTGAATTTGTGAATTGCAGATGAAATTTACAGCAATACTAGAAAAAAAAACCAGTTGCAGGGGATGCAGGCAGCTTAAACCAACACATGGCAGGAAGTTTCATCCGGAATCCGGAAAAGAGCACACACTCATTCACATTGCCTCTTTTAAGGCTGTTTATCCGGATTCCGGATATATTATGTTTAAGTGCATGTTATGGATATCCACTCACCTCCGGATGTTCTTAAGCGAATACTCGACGCGCTCAGGTATACCCAGGTCGCTGATGACGTTGTTGTGACTCTTGATCTTGACCAGGGTCAGGGTCTTGTCAGTGAGGCACAGGTTGTACAGGCCCTGGATGGTCTTGGTGGCACCCAGCCCTTTCTTCTGGACGTTCACTTGCCAAACGTGTTCTAGAATTTGAAAGAAGATAATATTCGATAATAAACCTTCGACTTGTCAAGATATCGACCATCTCTTCGGAAATTCAGTAGTAAATACAGGATAGCTATGGAAACCTTTACAGATGCTGGTACGCATCTTATGAATACAGCGAAGCTAGAGACAATAAGACAAGCAATTGAGATCATCGCGGAAACTGAACTTCAGTTTTTTTTAAACGCTAATTTGTACCCCAACGTAGGGGGTTTACCGCAGAGCAATAACGCAAACGCGATCGCGAGTCAATCGCCATCAAATTAGCAATAATTGCACTTCCTCAAACAAGTGGCGTCAGACAAGCGTCCGTTATGGCGCAGCAGCCACCTTACGTAATGTCAATAAAATGTGTATTTTTCTTATTTTGCGACAAGTTCTTTGAATGCAGTACGCAATGCCTAGGCTAGGCCATTATCGTAACAATATAGCAATGACCTATTAACCTAAAAGTTACCTTAAATTTATGCATGCTGTTTTCATAGTTCAGTCATTTGTAACACTGTTGCGCGATAAATTAGGTATTACAAATAAATATTACGCTATTATTGTTTATCTAATTGCGATAAGTTTAGTTACTGTGATGATAATAGGGTTGTGAGTTGTATTGCGTTTTTGAGTTAGGTACTAAACTGACGTAAGCAGATCTGCTAAATCGCGATAATAAAATTTGAACACACGTAATTTACTAGACTGTATGTACTAGCAAGACCGGTAACAGGCAGATGAGAGTGAACTTCGAAATTCTAAAACTTCCGTTCCCTTAGCCATAATGAGTGAAGCTCAGCCTTTAATTGTAAGCAAAATACTCAAACCTTGTTTGTGTCAGTCATCTATCGTACAAAAGCCTTCTAACTAACAAACAATGCGGTTATATTTGTATATAGCTTACTGACGTACACATCATTATAACTCATATGTACAAACAAAAACAATAAACAATTCAATTAATCATTGCAGTCGTAAACACACACAAATTAACATCGAATCTTAGCAAACAAATATGAGATCATTTGAGTCTGACCTTTCTAATTCTGGGCTAGATAAATGTTTCTAGATAAAGATAACTATCGCTGAAATAACGGACATTACTTCTGCCACGTGTTTCTAAAACGCACGTTTGAGCAAAGAGACTTCTATCAACTTCTATGTTGACGACCTATTATTGTCAACCAACAATTTTATTGCCCAATCATGGATGTTAACAAACCGAGGGTGAGTGGTCCGTTACGGCAATTATTACCAACAAAGGCTTTCCGCTAGTGACACCTCGTTCAACATTCGTGGAAGGCTCTCCCACATGACGTCAAATGACGATGATCGTCTACGTCAACAGCATCAACGGCGCCGCTGAGGCCCGCTGATCAAATCTGACATTGACTGATTACTTACGTAAAAGGCAACACGGGGAGTTTGGGCAGTGATGTTGCATTTGCCTACCAACACTGTAATATGGTTAAATCTGTTATGGTACTTATGACGATAAGTTTAAAAACTCCAAAAGGCTTGACCTTCACCTTAGCGTGTTATAAATTAATGAGGTTCTGCAAAAGGAAAGGCGTTTTTTTTAAAGGAAATAACAAGTTAAATTAGATTGATAAGTGTTTCATCTCTAATTAGCCTAGAAGCCCTAATTAATGTATGATGATGATGATGATGATCTCATTTCGTATCTAGCGATGCGGGCTAAGGGAGTTGGTGGCTGGTGCCCCTCGTACTTTGGCCATTACTGGCTCCAAAACAATTTAGTTACCCAAGGATTCAAATGTCAGTGCTCTCGATGGGAAACACTCCTATCCTGACGTACCACAATTCGGCGTACAGCTCTCGTAAAACGCTATTGACGTGGCGATTACGCCTCATTTTACCAAGTTGTGCAATAAAATTAGTGGAAATTTGACTATTTACACAAGTATTATGGTACTCATCAGTGTACACGTAAGTGCCATCGCATTACCGACAGTTTATCTACGGAACCCTCCTCGTGGCGTGTGAATAGGGGCCCTAGCGTGTCCGTAGTTATGAGTTATTACTTGTATTAAGATTAATGACGGCGGCGTTACGTTTGTTTACTCTTAGGATCGCTGTATTGTTGGCCGGGGTCGACGACACACGCCGTTACCTTGACTTCTATACAAGTACAATTCCATGGCACAATATTTTCGGCCTTTTTAAGGAATAATGGTTGGTGCTTTTCATTATAAGTACCTACGCTGTTCATGTTAAATAAGTTTGCGTTAATGTTTGTTTGAGTTTCTTTTAACAACAGCGTCTCAGTCCAACCTACTCGAGTCCCGTGTGTATCGTTCTCAAAAACTAATATTTTTATGCTAATAGTGCTGGTTTTCCTGTATTTTGCACACTTATTACAACTAGTCTATCTTTTTATAACCGAAGTTTTCCCCATACCTATGTTACAGATTAGCATTTTTTTATAAAAACTCGCCGCTGTCCTAGGCTTTAACACCAATTAAACAAGGTATGGTATGTGGCCATTATCAATATTTTCATGGATACCTCCTGGAATCGAACTCGCGTCGCACCATTAACCACAGCGCTCTCTGCTGTTACTGCTTCGCTTTCTATTACTCATTCCGGCATCATCATCATCATGTCAGCCAAAAGACATCCCCTGTTGGATATAGCCTCCCCAAGGTTTTCCACAAGGACCGGTCCTGTCACTTGCATCTAGCAGTTTGCCGAGACTTTCACCAGGTCGTCGTTTCACCTACAGTACTAACATCAAAATAATACTTTGTGGGTACTGAAAAGCCTACCTATACGGTTGAAATGAAATGTAACGTCAATGGAAAGGAAAAAAAGCTAAAACGCCAAAATGGTACTTTTGGAAAATGAGGTTTAAAGTAAATACTTGCGATTTAATGAGGTAAAAGTGATATATTTTGCTGCCCCAATTTTCCCGCATAACCATAAAAACCCTCACAAATTCTGGGGAACGAACGAATCCCCTCAATCTGACATCACATTTATCCCTTAACCGAAACTCAAAATGCCATACCATTGGCAAAATGTGGGTGGACTGCAGTACACCTGACTACCCCTCCGAGGAATACAGGCGTGATGGTGTAGGTACCTCGGAAACAACCAGGAAATAACTCGCTGCGAAATTCTGGTCCGGGTTATTTGATTGACTGCAGCATAAATTATACAGCCTACAATCAATGAAGAAATAAGCCTATATTATTTTACGAAGTAGGTTTCCTGTTAAATATGATGTTTGATATGGAAAGGGAATTCCACGGGTTTTTCAACTATGCGGTTTGTTGCATGGCACTGAAATATTGACAGAATTAAGGAAGTATTCGTTATAAACACTGTACTTGCCACTATCCCACTCGTCTTTAGGTTGGTAAAGTGCGAGCTTTGTCTTTGGTATTGCAAGCATCTAGAGGCTATGGTAACTGCTTAACATCAGGTGGGCACACTTGTCATCAGGTGGGTGGTACAGTTATTTGCCACCTTAGTTGTATAATATAAACTTACCTATACATACCATTTTATAGGGTTCTGTACCTCTATAGGAATAAACGGTAGGTAATAAACAATAGGACCACTTGGTTGTCCGTCTGTATGTCTGACAGTCTGTCGAAAATACACAAAATACTGGTGTCAGAAACATGAAATTTTGATGGTACTTTTTATAGCATCTATGCATACATTATGGAATGATTAATTAAAATTCCATCCCTAAGGTGGCAAAATAAGGGGTGAAAGTTTGTGTAGGGGTCTTATCCTTTTATAAGATGATAGTAGACTGGGCAAAAGCTAGAAAACATAAATGAATATGTTGTAAACATATTTACACTAGAGTAATGAAAGTGAGGTAATATTTAATTAATTACATTAATGGTTGTACATTACTCAATCAAGTAGGTATGGGAATAACATGCTATCATTGTAAGGTGACTAAGTGTTATTTTCGGTGAATTGCATCAATGATACATGTTGTTTTGAATGAGTAACAATATCATCTTCATATATTTTATTTTTAACAACTTGTAGAAAGCGCCCTTGTCTATAACCCCAGGTGACTCACATAAACACTACTCCTGGCACTAAATTCATAGATAATTAAACATGTATGTCATTGTCACCATCTGTGTTTGTTTTCGTGGTGACCACAGAAATGTATATTTGACAGTACTGGGGAACTCCCATTATCAATTTCCTGTTAGGCATTACTATTGTCCTGCACTACTAAAATAAATATAATTGAAAAATGTTTTTTTTTTCTGTCACATAAACAGTTTTTAATGGCATGGTTTTCTCCAACCTGCGGATTACCACACACATTGGTTACATCCATGTAATATTGTCTCTGACATGTCTTGTAGACAGTAATTTTAAGTATTTTTGTGTAACCTTTGTTATTACCGGCAATCAAAGATCCTGCAATGTCCATAATTAAAATTACAGTTTATTCATCAGTACAGAAATTTAAAAAACATTATTATCTCTTATTTTCACATACCTACAATTATCTTCTAAAGAATTTTTCTTCATTATATTAGAAGATAAAGTATCATTTTTAAAGATAATTCACTTGATTACTACTTAATGATGAATAAATTAGCAATATCAATGCAATTTATGTATGCTGCGGCAATAATAACGTACATCTACATAGATACCTCACAAAACTAAGCATGAAGCATAATAACCTTGCTGTTTGCCAATCCTACGCATGCTTTGGTATATTACAATGAGATAAAACAAGCAACATGAGTTTGCGACTTACGGATAGGGTGCAGTAGCTCCCCGCTGGCGTCGTCGGAGCGATGCTGCTTGAGTATGGCGGTGAGCCAGGCGTGCAGCTCCTGCTCGTTCTCGGCCACGATGCAGAACTGCTCCTCCCTGGTGAACAGCGCGATCACGTGCTTCTGCTTGAGGTCCAGCCGGCGCATGATGTTGTAGCAGCTCTTGAGCGGCAGCACACGGCGCGGCGCCGCACCCGCGCGGAACTTCTTCTCAGACTCGTAGTATTCCAGGCGCGCCGAGCAGTCGGCCGTCTCCGCGCGCAGCACGAAGAACTTCTTCTTCATCGTCTTCAGCTTCCGCAGGTGCCCTTGGCGCACCACGGCGCCCGCACCTGCGCCCCCGCCCCCGCCCCCGCCGGCCGCCCCCGACATCACTCCAGCATCCCAGTCCCGCCGCTAACGATTCTGGCACATGCCAACCGATAACCTTGAAGTTGTTTACGCCGATGATGAAAGTCACCCTAATAGACGACGAGTGGTGTAACTCCGTCCACAGACACACGCCACCACTAAAAATACTAACGATAACCATATAGTGCGTAAATAGTGGCTCGATATGTTATATCCCGTACCGTAACTAATCGCACTTACGCCGTACTGCCGAGACGATGTATGCCGCGGCCGCTGGGCACTGGGCCGATACTTCACAAACACCGATAACACCGACGTCCCGAATCTTATCTTTGCGAAATAATCATAATACATCAACAACAAACACTATTTCAATCCATAATTTGGTACACTCGCTGTTACACTCCGTCATTCACAGACACTGAAGTTTAGAAAGAGATAAAATCATTCATAGTAAACGTAATCCGCACCGTACGCCCTTCCGTGAGTACCTACGCAGGGCATGGAAGTCATGCCGTGCGTGTTCATGCCTTGCAGCAACATCAAAACAACAGATTTTCACGTAACGTATCCGCACGCTGCTCAGTCAAAGACACTATTTTGCGATGCGAAATAAATAGGTAGGTAACAATTTTTCATTAATATACGGACAAACGTTTTGTCTTTGATCACTTATTTGTACAAATTCACGAATTTATAACTCAATGATTTGCGCCTCGTTTTTTATTGGCGCTTCACTATTGCGTGTCATTTATTTATGCGACGAAATAGTACGCCTCCTCCATGAACTCCATCTTCTATCTACCTATCTATTATTATACGATATTTTATCATCATTTATTTCGTGTTGTCGCACGCGTCACTTTATTCCGGTACAGTACAAAATTATGTTCATTAATCTAATAAAATGGAATAATTATTTCATTTTCGTACTATTTTATTATTACAGCCAGAGCCGATCATCGTGTGTACTATGCTGTTCTGTTTCTGTTTGTATTTAAGTTCGTCTGTCTATTCATAACACAGCGCGGACGCATAACAGTAAGGGACAAACCTACACGAAAGAATAAGATGCATAGCCTGGTACCCGTTTCTTCTTAGGCCTAGGCCGCACAGCGGTTATATCCGCGCTGTTGAAACCGCGTCCGATGGAATCATAATATGAACCGCAAGTGCGGATAGGTTCATATGATTCCATAGGACACAGATTTAACGCGGTTTTAACAGCGCGGATATAACCGCGGCGATTAAATCCGAAATGATACCAACTCTCAAAAATATTTGTCCCTAAAGCTTAAGTCAAAAACCCCTAAAATCTCTACAATTACTAGAAAATAATATTAAGAAAATATAAATAATAAATTAATAGTAATTAGTTAATAATATTCTGTAATATTATATTGTTTATGAATCGTTCAAAAAAAATATTTTTTTAGCGTTACCACCGTCCCTCTTATTTACCCCCTAAATTTGGGAGGGTAACCCGTAAGTTGGCAACACTCACTGACCCTCCGCCCCCCGCCACCCGCTCCCGCGCGGTTTTTTTTCCGCAATGCGGTGAGCGCCATACAACTTCATAATGCACAAAATATTGGTTCGCGGCGTTTTAAAACCGCACTTGCGGTATTAAAACCGCGTTGCGCCGCACTGTGGGCTGAGAATCGGGTTTCGAAGACATTTAAACTGAAATTATGATAGGTTACTTTTTTGGCTTGAAATGGATTTAGTTGATCAATACTATACTACAAAATTAATATGAGACCATGGGATGTAAAAAATAATGAGTTATAATTTTTTTAAGAAAAATTTGTATGGAGATGACATGAAAAATGAAGATATCTCTGGAATCGCAAGGTTGGCCGTTATATCCTTACACACAAAAATTGTACTATTTATTTGTGATTTTTTGACATATTTCATATTGCAATACCAATTGCGATTTTTTTTTTTAAAATCGACGAAATTTTTTATTTTTTTTCTTACGTTAATGACCCATTTTAATGCTTAAATGCTTCCAATATGTGTAAATCAATCAATATCAATCAATTTTATTTACACGATAGCCAAAATATCTAAGTTATCATCAAAAAAAATTTTTTCAGACCAAGTGGAATATCTCATAACAATAAAACTAGTAATAATTGCAGGATTAAAAACAGTTGAACTAAACTTAATACTTAATCTAAACTTGTTCATCACCATCAGATTCCACTTTGGAATCAGGCTCTACAATAGGCATTACATCTAAGAACTCTATGGAAGGTTTCTGATTTCTGTTCCTGAAGGTTAAGTAAGTCTAGAGTTTATTTAAAGTAAAAATATAAATAAATAAAATGCTTGCCTGCTCTTCTTCCGCGAATGGTATTCTCAAAAGCTCCTAAAATTGTTGTTTCGTGCCTCTGAAGCTTCTTCCGAAAGACTCCCAATTGGAACAATGGCATTTTCTGCTATTACATCTCCTCCATGAATAAGTAACTTGTAGATGGTCGACGACATATAATACCAATAATATAGTTACACGAATTTTTCCGCGGTTATTTTGGTATATTCTTTAAATTTAGGCACATCTATAACCCCTCCAGATGTGATAGCCTGCAGAATCACAGCAAACGTGCGGATCAGGTCTTCATCTAATCCAGTGACCGCTGCAGTTTTGTCAGGAAACTCAAAAAACCTTCGTGCTATGTTTCCATCGTTAATAGTGCCTGATCCTTGCTTAACGATGTCAAACAAAAGATTGAGATCATCTTAAAAAACTATCTTGGATAAGTTTTTCCTTGTCTGTAATATCTCTTTTGATTTTCTCCTCGCGTAGACCACTTCTTGAAATCGAGGTGCAAGACATTCAATCACATTAATGCGGGCATATAGTGATGATAACCCAAACTCATACACACGGTTTTTGACGAAACAGTATTTAAGTTATTCATTTCCGTAGGCTTGGCCAAACACAGGTAGCAGGCTGTATTTGATTTGGCTTCAGAAAGATACGTACAAATTTTGCCGTTTATCATTGTCATCATTAATAACCTCATTTTCTTGGTGTTTTGAAGGAACCTAAGCCTGGATTTCATTATCCATTCTAGTTTTTTCATTCATGACAACTTCTTTGTTTTTCTTCAAAAAACTGAACTATAACCCTATTGAATTAGCATATTCAGCAGCAATGCTTCTGAAACGTGATGGTCATAAAATATTGCATCTGTTGTTGAATATAAATGCGAAGAAGAAGAGCAGGCAAGCATCTAACGATGATCTCCTCAATATGCTTATCCTCTCTTCTGATCTTCTTATAACTTCGATAAGAACGAGACTGGATACCCATAAGAGACAGACATACTTTAAATACACTCTAGACTTACTTAACCTTCAGGATCAGAAACCTCCCATAGAGTTCTTAGATGTAATGCCTATTGTAAAGCCTGATTCCAAAGTGGGATCTGATGGTGATGAACAAGTTTAGATTAAGTATTAAGTTTAGTACACCTGTTTTTAATCCTGGAATTATTACTAGTTTTATTGTTATGAGATATTCCACTTAGGTCTGAAAATCATTTTTTATGATATCTTAGACTATTTTGGCCTATGGTGTAAATAAAATTGATTGATATTGATTGATTTTGAAGCATTTAAGCATTAAAACGGGCCATTAATGTAAAAAAAATAATTTAAAATTTCGACGATTTAAAAAAAAAAAATCGCAAGTGGTACCGCAATATGAAGTATGTCAAAAAATCATAAAAAAATAGTACTATTTTTGTGTGTAAGGATATAACGGCCAACCATGCGATTCCAGAGATATCCTCATTTTTCATGTCATCTCCATACAATTTTTTCTTAAAAAAATTATAACTCGTTAATTTTTACATTCTATTGTTTCATATTAATTTTGTAGTATAGTATTGATCAACTGAATCTATATCAAGTCAAAAAAGTGACATACCATAATTTCACTTTCTATGTCTTCGAAACCCGATTTTCAGCCTACAGTGCGCCGCGTCAAATCTGTATCGAACCACAGATTTTTCTACAGCGTGGATTTAAAACCGCAAGTTACATTCATAAGATTCCATGGGACACAAAATTGCGCGGATTTTAACCGCAATGCGGCCTAGGCCTTAGGTACGCACTTGACCAGTTTTGTATCTCTATTTCAAATTTAGTGTTGGCAACACTGTTCTGTCACGTCACGCACGTCTTTCGTTCTTCTCTGTCTGTGTCTGTCATTCATCCATTCTTTTGCCTTGCTAAAAAAGGTAGAATCGAGAAATGTTGGCAAATTATTGATGATATACGTGTTATCTTTCTTGTATAAATTATAATTGGTTCTGTTTTATCCAATCCTTGTGAATCAGGACGCGGATCATTGATTATGCGCCGCTTTGGTAATGATGATTATGTTTACATTGTGAAAATGTAGTGTTCCTATTCCGTCGCCGTGAAATCCTTATTTTTTCTTAGCGAAAGGAGAGTTTTTTTGTTGTGTTTGCCGTGTTTGATAAGTGATTTGGTTTGGTTGTTCGGCGACGTTGATAGACCGTGTCTGTGTACTGTTAGTCGATAGGTAATTGCGGCACGAAGGTGTTTTATTTCGTTGTGCGATTGTCGTGTGCAAGTTGCAACAGAGTGGCTTCTGAGGCAGTTTTGTAACAATCATCAGAGCGTAGAAAATATGTCAAGTGGATTGACCCCACTAAATATTATAATATTACATTAAATCTCATTTGTTTGAATGTGTGATATGTGATCTTATGTTATTTCAACAGGTTGTGTTGTTTAGTGGTGGACAATGGATGTTGTATTCTAATCAATAAGGTAATTTCTTTACTATGAGTAATGTAAACTTGATGGCTTTCTGTACAGTGATCACAATATTAGCCAATCAGAGTGGCAGTGTTGGTATAACTTTGCTTTAGTTTGCTTTTAAACTTTTGTTCACCTGTTAACATATTGCTATTGTTGTAGCTATGCTATAGTCATAGTAGGTACCTATATACAGTTAGTATATGATCTTTATTGTTTTAGTTTCAAAAATATTATGGCATCTGGTACATCATCTTTAGAGAGTAATGGCAGCAATGGTAAGATTTGTTTCATGCAATTACATATTATTGGTATTTAGAATCAGACATCCATTTGTAACCATAGAGATTATATTATTTTCGATAATAAATATCATAGACACAAACCAACTATAGTATACCTATACAATGGATTGGGAGTAATCCTAGTTGCACTCACTTAACCCAGAATATGAAAATGTATTCCTAAAAAGTCATTTCAGTCAGTTCCTGTATACACGGCGACACAGTTCACCACCTGTCACGTTGGGTTCTGACTATCTAGTGAAACATGGGCTTTGAGTTGGTTAATACCTCCACAATGTGGTGGTGTATGGCCACTCAAGCCTCTGACTACCCCCGATCGGGGATAAAAGTCGTGACATTACATTACATTACATTCCTAAAAATAATTAAATCCACAATCAATGCTCAAGTGACCAAAGTGGCCTACGTACCACCGTAGCTGTCAGTCGCCATATAAGGTTATGGTTTGCTGCAAAGGCTATAATCTATGTTATAATGTGTGTGAATAATTTATTAATGTAATGTATGTTTATTCCAGAGTCTATATCCCACAATTACGTGAGCACTGAGCGCCACAATACCACTCAGCTGCCGACTATACCAATACCAATAGAATATGAAGTATTAACATCGAACCAGTGCTATGAGAAACAGAACTACACCGTCAAGTCCCATGGGGCGCATGTTATGAGCGGGCCTTACGAGGCGCTCCAGTATGACGTGATCAATAAACAGACCAATGAGAGCTTGAAGCAGCAATGTGAGAAGGCGCTGCATGATTTAAATCAGCTGAGACGGCAGCACTCGGAGACATCGCGGAGATGCGAGCATGTTATGAAGGTGAGGGACATTAAACAAGAGATCTCTGCCATAAAGTCATTTTGAATGCTAGTTTTTAGGGTTCCATACCTCAAAAGGAAAAACGGAACCCTTATAGGAACACTTTGTTGTCCGTCTGTCTGTCTGTCCATCTGTCAAGGCGTGCACAGCCCAAACCGCTAGTGTTACAAACATGAAATTTTAACAGTAGGTACCTTTTATAGCGTAGAAGAAGAGCATAGGAAGGATTTTGGAAAATTCCACCCCTAAGGGGGTAAAATAAGAGGTGGAAGTTTGTATGAAAGTCCCTCATTTCGGAAGTTAGAAACATGAAAATTTGTATTTAAGCTATTAATTACAAATACGAAATTTCAGCGTTTTCAAAAATTCCACTCCTAAGGGTTTAAAATAAGGGTTGGAAGTTTGTATGGGGGTCTCAATTTTACTGAAGCTAGAGACATGAATCTCGGGATGACTACTTATCTGCAAACATAATACAATTTGTACGGAACCCTCAGGGCGTGAGTTCTACTCGCACTTGTCCGGTTTTAAAAAAAAACTAAAAGAATTTGGAACAACCACCAAAAGTATGTGACATTGGTGAGGACATGCAGAAATGCAAAGATGGATTATGATGTTAATTTCCTGTAGTCTGACAGCTCAATACTTAAATCTCTGAAATGTTACTCAAACATTTGAGTGCTGCAGTATTGAGTATTGACTCTGTCATGTATTTTGTCTTGTTGACTAGGAGTTAGAGTACTTCCGCGGCCAGCACAGAGCAGCAATGAACCAACTAGAGGTGTCCGCCCAGGAGGCGAGCAGCCTGCGAGGGAAATATGGCGACCTACTCAACGACAACCAGCGGTGAGCATCACACACACCCTAAGAGGCTATGCACACGGAGCAACTTTAGTTGCCGAAACTAGCAACTTTTTAATAGTATTTTGGCAGTTGCAGCAAACAATTGCCAGTTGCAGCAACAGTTGCCGCGATTGCCGACATTGTTTCGCAATTGTTTTATATGAAAACAGCTAGTTGCCGCAAAAGTAGCCTGTGTGAAAAGCCCCTAAATCAAAAAGTTGCTGCACCCATACCAGCTGCCTTGAGACTCTACCGTAGACTTGATTTGAAGACATACCTCCCTGTATAGAAAGTTATACATTGGCGTTTAATACCTTTATTGTTCTGAAATGCTGTATAAAGTCATTGTAAATAGTAGATGAAATATGCAATAATCTAACAACTTTATTGGTCATAGAGCCAAGCTGTAGACAATCGACTGCAGCTGATATACGGGCTGGCTCGATCGTTAGTACCACCCTCTCACAAAAAATCGGCGTAAAGAAGCTATTACAGTTGCGTTTCGTATGATGAGGGAGAGAGCCGGCAGCCCAACACCCACCTATTATTCCCCTCCCTCCGTCCCACTCTCCAGGTCGGCAACGTGCGAGCAATGCCTTTGGTATTGCAGGCATCTATAGGCTACGGTAACTGCTTACATCAGGCGGATCGTATGCTTTTTTGCTACCTCAGTTCTATGAAAAGAAAAAACTATGTTTTACACAATTTGTGCATTGCATTTGTGCATTTGTGTGCATGAACATGTCTGTATGTCCCGAGTCTGGGTGTAAGTATGTATATTAAGTATGTATTTACAAACAAAAAAGTAGTATATGTAGTAATATCAGTTATCTGGTTTCCATAGTACAAGCTCTGCTTAGTTTGGGATCAGGTAGCCGTGTGTAAAAATGTCCCAGGATATTATTATTATTATTATTTCCTTCCTTCAGCTTGGAGCGCGAGGTCCAACACTTGCAACAGACCAGCAATCCCGAGGGCAGCTCCGACGCGCTCGTCCACACGCTCAGGAAATACGAAGCGCTGAAGGAGGAACTCGACTGCTTCCAGAAGAGGTGAGACTCTGTTCTATTCTAACTCTGTGCTCAGCCATTTTACAACACATCATAAACAGGATTGAAGTGACTTACAGCAAATAGTTAGGTATGGGTGTAGATAGGTAGATTGTGGGTATTCATACTTAAGTGCCTTGTTGGCCTACTTAAGTAAATAAAACTATTTTGATTTGCCTATAGATCCTTGCATTATCAAGGGCATCAAGGAGTGGGACAGAGGGAGCTGGGCTTCCGGCTCTCACACTCATCGTACGAAACCCAGCTGTAATAGCTTCTTTACGCCGATTGTCTGTGAGAGGGTGGTATTACCCCGGTCGAGCCTGCCCGTATATCAGCTAAAGTCACAGCTTGGCTCTACCACCATTTTTTTTTTTTTTTTTTTTATATCTTCATCCCAATGCTGGGCAAAAGTCTCCCACAACCCTCAATGCTTCGCTGTTCTTGGCCATTTATGACAATGACTTTAATTCTTTGACATTTCATTTCATTTCTAGCCTGTACTGTCCCACTGCAGGGCAAAGGCCTCCCCTCCCTTTTTCCACTTGCTCCGGTCTATGACTACCCGGGACCAATCCGTCAAGTAGGAGTCCAGCTCATCCCGCCATCTTTTCCTGGGCCTGCCGCGTTGTCGTTTCCCGTTGTTTGGGATCCACTGCGTGGTTGCTTTTGCCCATAACGTTTCCGGCATGCGGCAGATGTGGCCCGCCCAGGGCCACTTTAATTCTTGAAAAATTTAAATTGATCTGAGACTATGATGTGTTTTTAATTATTATTCTTAATACACAACCGATAGAAAAAAATGTTTTGTTTCCCTAACTGAATGGACAACTAAAAAAAAATATCTTGACAGATCAATTAATTGATACAAGGTCTATACCGCAAATGTTACTAGAAATAATTGTATTCCATGTGTGTCGTGACCAGTAATACGAGATCCATATTAGGAAATAAATATACATAGTGACGTGTGGTGAGCTCATCCGCGGTCAACAAAAGAGCGGCTTGTTCGGAGCGTTAGGTCACTACGAGCCTACAGCGTCAAGAATACAGTCACAGAATTGACGACCCATAAAATTTCCTCAACCGTGACCTTCATTCTCAATACTAATAAGAAAAACTTGGCTTGGGCTGATCGATTTTATTGCTAATTCGGTAATAGCGACTTTTGCAAGTAAATTCTGCAGCATATACGAAAATTTTGCATCGTTCGAACTTGGGGCTAGAACTCCAAAATCGGGCAGGGAACTCCAAAATGGGGCAGGGAACTCCAAATAGCTCAAAATCATCAGATGCGGTTTAAGGGTTCATAGCTAGCTAAATTAACTAGTGTTAATCTCTATCTGGTGAAACGTGGGCTTTGAGTTGGTTAATACCTCCATAATGTGGTGGTGTATGGCCACTCAAGCCTCTGACTACCCCCGAATGGGGATAAAAGTCGTGACGTTACATTACATTTTTTTTTTTATATCTAATATGTCTTCACTAGCCTAATTACTTGACTATGCTCTTTGGGACCCGTCGAATAGTCCTTCCTGTTCCAGATACGACGACCTGATTGAGAACCACAACACGACATTAGAGAAACTTCGAATCGTTCAAGAAGAGAACAGTAGACTGAAGACACAGTGCCACGAGCTCACACAAGAGAGGAATGCTGTGGTGAGTAGCTTAGTATCAACCAAAGAGATGTAGCCCATGCTAGTCCCAAAAAAAATACAATAGATCGTCTTTTGTTTCTATACACTTGCGTAGGTACCAGTGAGAAAGGATCGGGTATCAACATACACCGACCTTCGTCACCATCAAATACCGTCCTTTTAACACTCAGTATGTACACTCAGTAGAATTTAAGAAAAAAATATAAAATGACAATTTGTAAGTGGTACCCCGTAGGTCTAAACAAAATAAACGTTTTGAATGTTGAATTGAATTATGCCTAAATACATGCATACTTATTATTATACTCACGCCTGTATCCCACGGGGGTAAGCAGAGACTATTGATTGCTACATGCTACGATTTTGACACACCTCTTTTGCTTCATCCACATTCATACACTGCCGACGACTAAGGGTGCTACGGACTTGAACTTTTTGGAAAAAAACTCCTCAATATAGGTGCTTAAGGCCCGTATAATAAATCGATCTCAAGATTCAGATCGAATTTTACATGCTGTTTTTGACAGATGTTCCATGCATAAACGTCAAAACTGCATTTTAAGATCGATCTCAACTTTGAGATGCATTTATGAATACGAGCCTAATGGGAATCAATACTAGGTCAACAAATCAACTCATAACCAACACTATAGTTAAAACTAAGCTTTCTTATCAATATAGTTTTGAAATAATCGAAAACGGTCCATCCATTGCGATTTTTTAACACATTTTATATAATGTGAGGCATGTGCGTGTAACGTCACGCGGGGCCGTCGGATTGAAGGCGCGCTGTACCCGCGCCGCCGCGCCGGTCTGCGCCCGGCCCGCGCCGTTCATTACAAAGCGCGCGCGGGGTAAATGACGTCACGACAACCGCGCGCGAACTTCGCTAGTAATAAGGTCACAGCTTCGTAAATTTTTGTCGTAGACCAAAAATTTTTGCACTGTATGTTATGGATTTCTTAGCTCTATAAATCTGCGTTCTCAACTAAATTCGTTACGGAAACCCATTATATTGTTAGATCCGCGAGCGCAACGCGCTGAAGCAGCAAGTGGCGGCGGTGGTGCGGCAGTGGGAGGGCGGCGCGCGCGAGCGGGCCGACATCAAGCGGCTCACCGACGAGCGCAACGCCGCCATGGCCGAGTACACGCTCATCATGAGCGAGAGGTGAGCATCACGCACACTACACGACACGACGCGGGCCAACATTAATATTCCAATTGGCGCCTTGCAATACGTTGGTACGCTTGTAAAACTACGCATAACGTATAGAATTTTTTTTTTTGAAATGGTCAAGTAGCTGGAAAGAGAAAGTACATCACCAAAAGCAGTGTCATTTCAAATTGTAAATCAGTATATAATCTTATAATTCGCACTTACTAACACAGATTTGTGTTTATCTATGCGTTTTCCACGAGACAAGATTGAAACAATCTTAAATTGAAGTCGGTACTACAGAGACACGGTGCACAAGGAGATGGAGAAGTTGTCGGACGACTTGCAGGCCGCGCTCAAGCGGGTCGCGGCGCTGGAGTCCGCGCTGCAGGCCTCCAGGGAAGAGCAGCGGGCCACTGCGCTACAGGTTTGTGACTGCTACTCAAGCGGGTCGCGGCGCTGGAGTCCGCGCTGCAGGCCTCCAGGGAAGAGCAGCGGGCCACTGCGCTACAGGTTTGTGACTGCTACTCAAGCGGGTCGCGGCGCTGGAGTCCGCGCTGCAGGCCTCCAGGGAAGAGCAGCGGGCCACTGCGCTACAGGTTTGTGACTGCTACTCAAGCGGGTCGCGGCGCTGGAGTCCGCGCTGCAGGCCTCCAGGGAAGAGCAGCGGGCCACTGCGCTACAGGTTTGTGACTGCTACTCAAGCGGGTCGCGGCGCTGGAGTCCGCGCTGCAGGCCTCCAGGGAAGAGCAGCGGGCCACTGCGCTACAGGTTTGTGACTGCTACTCAAGCGGCTCGCGGCGCTGGAGTCCGCGCTGCAGGCCTCCAGGGAAGAGCAGCGGGCCACTGCGCTACAGGTTTGTGACTGCTACTCAAGCGGGTCGCGGCGCTGGAGTCCGCGCTGCAGGCCTCCAGGGAAGAGCAGCGGGCCACTGCGCTACAGGTTTGTGACTGCTACTCAAGCGGGTCGCGGCGCTGGAGTCCGCGCTGCAGGCCTCCAGGGAAGAGCAGCGGGCCACTGCGCTACAGGTTTGTGACTGCTACTCAAGCGGGTCGCGGCGCTGGAGTCCGCGCTGCAGGCCTCCAGGGAAGAGCAGCGGGCCACTGCGCTACAGGTTTGTGACTGCTACTCAAGCGGGTCGCGGCGCTGGAGTCCGCGCTGCAGGCCTCCAGGGAAGAGCAGCGGGCCACTGCGCTACAGGTTTGTGACTGCTACTCAAGCGGGTCGCGGCGCTGGAGTCCGCGCTGCAGGCCTCCAGGGAAGAGCAGCGGGCCACTGCGCTACAGGTTTGTGACTGCTACTCAAGCGGGTCGCGGCGCTGGAGTCCGCGCTGCAGGCCTCCAGGGAAGAGCAGCGGGCCGCTGCGCTACAGGTTTGTGACTGCTACTCAAGCGGGTCGCGGCGCTGGAGTCCGCGCTCCAGGCCTCCAGGGAAGAGCAGCGGGCCACTGCGCTACAGGTTTGTGACTGCTACTCAAGCGGGTCGCGGCGCTGGAGTCCGCGCTGCAGGCCTCCAGGGAAGAGCAGCGGGCCACTGCGCTACAGGTTTGTGACTGCTACTCAAGCGGGTCGCGGCGCTGGAGTCCGCGCTGCAGGCCTCCAGGGAAGAGCAGCGGGCCACTGCGCTACAGGTTTGTGACTGCTACTCAAGCGGGTCGCGGCGCTGGAGTCCGCGCTGCAGGCCTCCAGGGAAGAGCAGCGGGCCACTGCGCTACAGGTTTGTGACTGCTACTCAAGCGGGTCGCGGCGCTGGAGTCCGCGCTGCAGGCCTCCAGGGAAGAGCAGCGGGCCACTGCGCTACAGGTTTGTGACTGCTACTCAAGCGGGTCGCGGCGCTGGAGTCCGCGCTGCAGGCCTCCAGGGAAGAGCAGCGGGCCACTGCGCTACAGGTTTGTGACTGCTACTCAAGCGGGTCGCGGCGCTGGAGTCCGCGCTGCAGGCCTCCAGGGAAGAGCAGCGGGCCACTGCGCTACAGGTTTGTGACTGCTACTCAAGCGGGTCGCGGCGCTGGAGTCCGCGCTGCAGGCCTCCAGGGAAGAGCAGCGGGCCACTGCGCTACAGGTTTGTGACTGTTATTCAAGGCGGACTCAAGGTCGCACGACTTGCAGGCCGCACTAATAAATGGAAATCATAGAGCTATTAGGAATGGAGTTGGTTGAAGTACTGAGTTGAGTTGTTCAGATTTACCGACGTACAATCGCGTCAAACGAAACCCGTTACTGTAAACGCACACTAAAATAAAACTCGCAACTAGTACATAAACACGCTCACAGGTAAGCAAACTTGGTTTGACCACGCATTTTGCCAAAGACAATATAGGGTAGGGCAGTTTGGGAACGACGTATTAAAGTTTTTGTTTTCTGTACAGGCGGAGAGTCTGCGTCGCGAGATAGAGTCAGCACTCGTTGACAGAGACCGTGCTATCAAGGAGTGCACTGATCTCAAGACGCCACAGAACACAACCACACTTGGGAAATCCAGGTATGTAGAGTACTCTATTTGCGGGTTTTATAAGGGTTATAACATGGAGGTAAGAAGTATGGAGATCACTTTTTTTCAAGACATATTCTCTGCTTCAAATTCTAGAGATAAGATCATTATTAAACAACGCCGTGAAGCCTGTGGGGCTACTCCGAAATACGAAACGAAATACGTTTTCCTACACTCCGAAAGTGTTTCGGATCCGAAGTTCGGAGGGCCTACTCTTTTACAAACGAAAACGAAATTTCGGACGAAATTTCGCGTAACTCCTTCTACGTTTCTCATTCATTCCGACATTTCTTAAAATTGTTTGATGTCTTAGTCGTCGTCGAATCTAAACGTCAAACAATTTTTGTTCGTAAGAAATGTCAGAGTGAATGAGAAACGTAGTAAGAAATACGCGAAATTTCGTCCGAAATTTCGTTTTCGTTTGTAAAAGAGTAGGCCCTCTGATTCGATCGTCGTGATTTGACGTTTCTTCTTTTGCGGACTTCTTTCCCGAAACAATTATAGAGTAGGAAAATGTACCATCCGTCAGCTGCGTTTCGTATTTCGGACTAGCCCCAGTGGTTTGTACTACTGTAGTGACCTGTTCGTGACTTAGTACTAGGGGAATTTCGCCACATTATGCTATCAATAACTACAAAAATGTGTAGCATATCCAGCTTCTTTGGCATTTCAAGATTGGGTTGACTGTGTGCCTACCTCTCGTGTTGCAAAGTAAATTAGAAGGGCACTATCAGATATATTGTAAATGTTCAATTAAATATGCAGACTCCATGTTATAATTCCTCTTAGGGTTAATAAATAAGTAGTTATATGGTATATTTTTGGTTGGCAGACAAGACAACTCAGCGTACCATCACTTGGGATTAGCAAGTGGTGTGGGCAATGACGGATTTCTGAACGGTCAACACTCCAATGATCCATCATTGGATAAGTTGCAAGGTAACATATCAGTGTGAAACAAGATAAAAGTAGTTTTTACGTGCCCTCTGAAGCACGGAGACGCTCAGTTCAAATGCCACTAAATGGTCACCCATTGCTGATTGACCTTGCCAAGCGTTGCTTAGCTTCTACCGTTTACCGATCAGTGGTTGCAGCTGGCTATACGTAGATTGTATGATGCGTAGGTATACAAGTGGTGTGTTACAGGTCTAGTGGGGATGGTGGTGGACGCGGTGGACAAGGAGCGCGTGGACAACCTGGAGCAGGCCAACCAGGAGCTGGAGCGCCTGCGCAAGCAGATCGACCGCCTGCAGGCCGAGCTGGCCGACGCGCAGCGCGAGGCCGAGGTACACCACACTACACTACACTACACTACACTACACTACACTACACTACACTACACTACACTACACTACACTCGCCAGCAAGCCGCACCAACATGATGACATTACAAAAATATAAATTGAACCGTATTTAGACGACCGTTTCAGTGTCAGCAGCTCGGCTCACTGCATCGGGTCGTTGCGGGTTCGATTCCCGCCAGACACAAATTTCGGAAACGGTCTTTTCGTAATTTTCTCTGGTCTGGGTGTCACTGGGATCGCCCTCAGTTCATTATATGGTCCATAGTACAAGCAGTGTAAGTCTGGCGATATTATTTTCGTCATTTGAATTTGAGAATTTGCATGAATTAGAAATGTTTTTTTTTTGTAATTCAGAAGTATTTTGGGAAGTTGTAGGTTGTGATAAGAGTGGAGACTAGACTAGGCTGTATGCATGGATATTATATTGAGGGGTTCGATTTCTAACATTACTCTTTTAGCAAGCACAACGTTCTATGAGGATTAGTGCTAAATTTGAATTTCGTAGATTTTGTGATGAATGCTGAAGTGTAATGATTTGTTTCAGGTATCAAAACGCAGAAGAGACTGGGCGTTCTCTGAACGTGACAAATTACTGCAAGAACGGGAGAGCGTCAAAGCACTCTGCAATAGACTGAGAAAGGTATGTAATGTGACCTACATCGTTCTCTTGAGGTGCCGTGTTTATGCTATGGGTATCAGGGACATACTATTTCTCTTGTAAATGTTGATATAATAACCCCCTTATTCATAGAGATTTTAGCCAGTTTACAATGGTTTTGAAAAGCATTTTAAGGAACAAATGTGATTTGTAATTCCACTGCAAGTCGATCATAACTTTCTATGAATAAGGGGGCTAGTGTTTAACTTTTTTGTAATAACACTGAAAAAGTCCTTAATTTTTGAAATTGATTTTTTTTGAAATATTTGTGAAAAATTAAAAGTTATTTAGAAATGTTTTAGTAATTTCACTGGTATTAATCGGGAGACATAATTACTAACAGATCACTAACCTTATAAATAAATTCAAAATACCAGTTTTTTTTTTCCAAAATCCAGATGTTTTATTAAAGTTTCCGATATCGATGCGAATGTTTTAACATATAGCTCGTTTAGATGAGGAGTGTAATAAGGGACGCAGTAAGCAAAGGTGGTACTCCACCGCACCAATTAGGCGCGTGGATGGAATGCGGCTTCCCCGCCCGCATACCGCCCGCACACCCGCCACCGCCTGCGCTTCCCGTCCGCCACACCTCCCGCACACCGCCACCGCCTTGTTGTGCGGGTGACGTCACACTTGAAAGGCGCCTAGTTGGTGCGGTGGAGTAGTATAGCTGGTTTAGATTTACCCCCTTATTCATAGAAAGTTATGATCGACTTCCAGTGGAGTTACAGAACACATTGACGGGCCCGTTAGCGTGGTTGGCGCGGAGGCGACATTCACGCTGCAGGTCGTAGGTTCGATTCCTACCCGTGACATGCATTTGTGTGCATGAACATGTCTGTATGTCCGGAGTCTGGGTGTATATGTATATTAAGTATGTATTTACAAATAAAAAAAAGTAGTATATGTAGTAGTATCAGTTATCTGGTTTCCATAGTACAAGCTCTGCTTAGTTTGGGATCAGGTAGCCGTGTGTAAAAAAATGTCCCAGGATATTATTATTATTATTATTACATTTGTTCCTAAAAATGCATTTCAAACCCATTGTAAACTGGCTAAAATCTCTATGAATAAGGGGGATGGAGTGTAACAAGGAACGCAGTAAGCAAAGGTTGTAATGTCATGTTCCGTGCAGGAGCGCGACGGCATGGTGGGCGAGCTGGCGGAGGCGCGGCGCGCGGCCGGCAAGGAAGCCAAGGGCAGCCGCGCCGACGACGAGCGCCGCGCCGCGCACTCCCACTCCCACTCCCACTCCCACTCCCACTCCCACACGCACACCCACAACCACGCCAGGGACTCCGCCATCGACGCCGACATGCAGGTACTTTAAACAAGCCAACTCTGTATATTTTTATATTTTTATACAGGGTGGTGACGACATCATGACAATAATTGAAACCACATACTGGGTATCACATTAGTAGTTCGCACATAATATATTATTAAATTATATTCAAAGGTATTGCCACGGGATCGCTTTTTTATTTTGACTATTTTAACTTTACGCTTACAAAGATACCGCTAAAAACACCGACGCCGAAGCGATGTTGCCACGCTTGTACTTACAGGTCAGTCTATGAGGTCGATAGACGTTTATAAAGGTTGTTGTGTTTCGTTTAGACTATTTCCGCAATTATTTTTTTTGAAAATTTGAAATTTTGGACTTTGATGTAAACCTAATTTTATAATTTTAATGTGTTGTGATTGACTAACAGGGGTCGTGTTTTAATTTATTGTCACTATGTCGTTACCATCCTGTATAACTAAGGTTGCAAAAAAGCGTACGGTTACCGCAACGATGATGATGATGAGTTGATGTGATCGCAGCTACTAACAGTGTTGGCTGTGAAAAGTTGTCAGGGTATCGCGGACCAATCAAAACATCGAGTGTGGTCAACACACAGGGATGATGCATAACGTTAGGCGAGCTGGGGTGCCTGGCTTTGCGTTATTAGTTCGTGTCTCCTAAAACAAATAATAATATTATCCCTTTTAAAGTTCCACTTCTGGATACAGACCTCTCCTTAATGCAAGGGAGATTCAGGCCATTATTCACCACGCTAGCCAAGTGCAGGTCGATGGACTTCACATATCTTTCGAAGATTTGTTAGATTTTCTAACACATGCAGTTTGTTTAATACATAAACATAAAAAATAATAATATTAATTACTTTAACTAATACAAATAAACATAAACAACATAAATATATATATAAACAACAATATAATAAATAGACATAAATATGTTACTAAATAATATCCAATAGTAGATATTACCACCCCGGTGGCAACATTATTTAAGATTAGTGCTGGCAACCCAGCTACTTGAGTAAGTTGAAGTTTTCCGGTTCGCATGTATAGCTGCTACCTTTGATATTTTAATATTGTGTGTGGGACGATAATTACACATTTTTTATTATTAAAAAATAGTTTTACTGTTTATGACCCAAACACAGTTTTCCTCACGATATTCTCCTGCATCTTAAACAAATGATAATCATATTAAATTTATGATTCGCACATAGATCTGGAAAATTTCTGAGATACAAGCCGGGGATTGTACTTAACACGTTGACTGTCCGTGCATTACATGTAATGCATTTTCAGTCTAGCTGTGACGTCCGCGTGTAATACACAGCCAATGTTTACATTGAAGATGATAGATCTAGCTTACAAGTCTAGTCCAAAAACGCCATTCAGTGAACTGTGGACTTGTAAGCTAGATCTTTGATTACACATTATACATTATACATAACCTACCTATCCCTCGGGATTAGGTAATAGTCAGTTCCTGTATACACGGCGACACGGTTCACCACCTGTCACGTTGGGTTCTGACTATCTAGTGAAACGTGGGTTTTGAGTTGGTTAATACCTCCACAATGTGGTGGTGTATGGCCACTCAAGCCTCTGACTACCCCCGAACGGGGATAAAAGTCGTGACGTTACATTAAATTTTTTTTACATTATACATTGTATTAAAATAAGTAAATGGCGATTTAAAAAATAAAATAAAATTAAAACAATGTAAAAAAGACAAGCCCGCTGTGTTTCTTGCCGGATCTTCTCAGTCGAGGTCGCGTTTCCGATCCGGCAGTAGAATTTAAGAAAAAATGTAATATGACAATTTGTAAGTGCCCCCGTAGGCCTAAACAAAATAAACGTTTTGAATCTTTGAATCTTCAACGGACGTATGAACAAATCAGATTATTTAAAAAAACTCGTTGGACGTACGAGCTTGTGCACCTTAAATAGGCTGGACAGTCAACGTGTTAAGCCTGAAGGCGCGTAACCAATCGGTTATCACTGGTGTGTCTCGTACTATTACTATGAATGTAACAATACCCCCGTGTCAGGACTTCGAGTGGGAGATGATCGAGGTGGAGCTGAGCGGGCTGGGCGCGGACGGCGAGCTGGGCTTCGAGCTGGCTGGCGGCCGCGACCAGCCCTACTACCCCACCGACTGCGCCATCTACGTCACGGCCGTGGCGCGCGGCGGCCTCGCCGACGGCAAGATCAAGTCAGTACACCGCACCACAACACAACATACTACAACATACTGCTGCACTCTCCATTTACAATGTCATTGCAAATCACTCGTGTAAAGCAACAATTCTTTAGGAGAAGGACGCTCCATTCACACGTGTCGAATCTTCTGTATTCCACGTTAAATCGGCTATTATTCCCTGACACTCATGGCAGAGAAACTCTTGGCTAATGGGGGATTTACACGGGGATTTTCGCCGTGCGGCTAGTCACGTCGTCTCACGAATCCACATCGCCACCCGATTTACACAGTTGATTGAAATCGCAAGCGACTAGGTAGGTAATGAAAATGTTGAGCAGAATAGATGTGTCTCCTCGTGGTAGGTATAGGAACAACACAGAGCAAAAGACGAGCGATCGCCTGCGACTGATCATTTTCACGGTCGATTTTAGTCACCAGCCGCGGCCAAAAGTCGGAGGCTAGTCTACTTTGGATGCTCATTCTAGGGATGATCTTGAGAACCGATAGTGAACAGAAACCACGGGAACGTACCCATACTAAGTGACCCGTTTGAGGGGGGGGGGAGGGGGTGGGGGTCTTCAAAATACCACGCTTGGTCGCAGGGGCGGGGGAGGGGGCTTAAGTTTTCGCGCTTCTTCGAGCTGTCCTAATAAATCGCAACGTTTAGAGCTTTTTGAACTCACACTGACGCCAAATCATTTGATACCATGTTGTAAATGATTTAATACCATATTTATGAATAACTACGTGAAAACTAGAGGGGGAAGGGGGGTCTTGGCATATAGTACGGGTGGTTACCGAGGGGGGAGTGGGTAAAATCTTGTAAAAAAGGGTCACGTAGTATGGGTAAGTTTCCTAATCGGTTTTGTTCGGTGTTTTGACTGGACGTTCTCCGGTGTAAACCCTCGATCGATGGTAGTGAGGTGTGATGGTGATGGTGTATGTACAGGGTGTTGGACCGCGTGACGGAGGCGTGCGGCGTGTGCGTGTGGGCGAGCGGGCAGGCCGCGGCCGCGGCGCTGCGCGCGGCGCTGGCTCGCGGCGGCGCCACGCTGCGCCTGCAGCGCGCGCGCGCAGCACGACGACTAGTGCATCTCTCAGACGCACGAGGCGTGCATCTACACCACGGTATACTACCACTGACACTACACTATACTCATACATTTAATACACCCCCCAAGTTAACTAGGCACTCGGGTATATCAAATGATAATAAGTCAATGATTCCCCGGTCCTTCCACCACGTAGTGGGAGCTACTGCCACAGCAGTGCCCAGGCATTGGCTCAGGCTCGCTACGTCGTGGACGGACCGCGGAATCAATGACTTATTATCATTTGATATTTATACCCGAGTGCCTAGTTGGCTTAGTGGAGTATTACGACAAACATTTCACCAAACTCAAATTGCGTGTTTGAACGAAAAACCTGACATCCGAATCTACTGACTAATCTGTTACGAAGCAATGTGTGTATGAACTTAAACGTAAGCAGAACGCACCATTAACATCCGTTGCTTTTCAGCTCCAAAAAATTACTACATCGCGACCGACGAGAAGCGATACGCATATATTACTATTATTATATTAAATTATAAGCTTTTAGCGCTTCACCTTCATTTATGTTTATTAATTAACATGACACAGAATGAACTACGAATATATAAAATAGGCACCGAATGTTTGCGAGCCTAGCGTTAACCCACTAGAACTAAAACTTTACTACCATATCGTATAGCTGCTTATTGGCCCTGATATAGCCTGATATACCACGCCACATTCTCACGTTCATCCCTTTATCAAAACGTACGATGGAAAGTGGTCGTTAAGTGGTTAATATTTTCAAGTTTTATAAGACTGAACGCTATCAGCGATCTATGTGTGTACAGGTATCTTCATCAGCAAAATAGCGAGCGGCAGTGTCGCCGCTAAAGACGGTAACTTATACGTCGGCGACAGAGTTATTACCGTGAGTATATTTCTGTATATCACACCCTTTTTACGGAACTGACTGAAATCTCTTAAGCAATGGTTGGAGGCAATACCAAACAATGTTACAAATTGTTGGAGAGGCAAAGATATAAAAAAAAAAATGTTCGAATTTTAAAATGTTCTACATTAATCATAACGTCTCTTTTGAGCCCTTTGCCTTTGCAACAAATCTGAATTAGAATTTTTTTTAATAATATATTTATCAACGAAATTTAGCTAATTAAGTTTGGTCGTTTTAAAATCATTGAAGCAGGTATTATTTGCTCTGTATCTCTACGGTTGCTATCTCAACGGTCTAAATATGCCTTGGCCTCAGAGGAGTACGAGGACACAGTAAAGTTTTAGATTCAAATTACGTTGCTTGAGGTAAAAAGAATGTTGCAACCGAGTATACACTTTGCTTTTCATCTCTCTCTATGAGAAAAAATAACGTTGTACGCGCGTATTTGTTTATTTTTTTAAATGGCGGCATGCCGCGTCGTCGTTCATCTTAAGGTACGATTCCGAGCAACGCGGCAGACGGCAGCCAGACGTCACTCGATTTCATAGAAATTGAATGCCGTTGTGCCGTCGCGGCACGTGTCATCGTGACAATTTGTATAGGATCGAGTGACGTCTGCCGTCTGCCGCATTGCTCGGAATCGTACCTTTATCGGCCAGTAACTTATAAGATTTGCTTTCCATTTTTTTATTTTTTTACATTTTTATAATTATTGTGCACAGATAAACAACATATCACTAGAGGGCGTGAAGAGCGTGTCGGAAGCGATGACGCTGCTCAACGAGTGTCAGTACGAGTCCGTGGCGCTAACACTGCTGCGGCCCTTGTACCCCTGCTGTAATGCTAACCGGAACAGGTCAGTTGGAACTGAACATTATTTCAGCATGATATGCCTTAATGCGATGCATACACCCGTAAGAGAAAGCAGCGGAGTAATCCAGTACACAGAAATGCCAATGGAAGACAAGCCAGCAATTTGCTAGTTATTATTACGTAAATGGCCAATCCTGGCCCGACCGGGAGAGTAGCGCTCCACAGAAGATCGACGTAAAGTAGTACAGCTGCGTTTCGAATGATGAGGGAGGGAGCCGGAAGCCCAACCCACTCCCCCTTCCCCTCCCTCTCCCCCTCGCGCTGTCCCACTCCCCTTCGGGTCAGCAACGTGCGAGCGATGCCTTTGGTATTGCAAGCATCTAAAGGCTACGGTAACTGCGTAACATCAGATAAGCAGTATGTTTATTTGTGGCCTTAGTTAGACATAAGGTACTCTATGCATCACATATGAAACAAAAACTCGTATGAGAGAAGGAAAAATCTCTTTGATCACGTAAGAATCTCAAGAATTTCATGATTTCATAAGTTTTCTTTGTTATATTGTCATTTGTTTACCAATACACATCTCGGCATCTTGGAAATGAGCGCGGACAATATGAAAGTGTGGTTGAACGGTAAACACCGCGAGATAAATCCTTGGCCGGATGTTGATAACTGATCAAGGCCGGTATCAGAGCATTATCATTTGATTACAGATGGTGAGTGAGGACGCACTATTTTTTAAAAGTTTCCAGTTAAAGAGCCTTTTAATAGAGCCGAATCTCACGTGGGGGCGCGGAGGGGTCTCGGCAAAAATCACTTAATTTTTTTTCCGCAAGATATAGTGTAAAATTGCGAGAACATTGGGGTTAAGTTACGTAAAACATGCTTCTCCACTAAAATATGGCCTTTGAAAAATCTCACGTGAGATTAGCGGGGAGGGAGGGGGTCGAGCCAAATCTCACGACATATTATCAAGAGGGGAGGGGGAGTCGAAAAATCACCCAAATCGCCTCACGTAATTGATGGATGACCCCTAAAAACTGCAGTCTATTGGCTACAGCCTGGCTCTATCACCAATAAAACTTAACTGTCCCGGTGGCCAAAAAAGGAATTAAAATGTTCAATAGAGAAATGCAATATTTAGATTATCTTGTATCGACACTAGCGACGCTCTCAAGGAGCCTGATAAGTTGTTAAACTGTAAAGGGGGCTACTCACGATGCAATTCTGTATTTAATCCGTTGATTCAACTTGAGTGGATTTTGAGGAGGTGAGGAGGCAAATTGACGCCTAATTTCAGTACAGTCAGTGTTGACTTCAACAAATTGAGCCACCTTTAGTGTAATTGTATTTGTCATAGGATCTCAATGTTCGACCACGCGTGCGCTGATGGGAAGATGGTGAACATATGCTCGCAGACTGATGAATCCTTTTGCCAGTTCGCTCAACCGCCCTCCGATCCCAAGGTAAGCCAACGACGACTACATTTCTTTACTATTCAAGTTGTCAATGTATTTGCCTGTTATAAAAACAGACAGACAGACAGAGAAGTTTGCCGTAGGTCATTACTTCCCAGAATTCGTTCCTTATTAGCGACACTATCGAATGGTGTAATAATCCAGAGTGTTTATTTTTTTCCTAATAATCGGGCTCGATTCCTGGCTAGGAATATTGTTTTTTTTTTTAAATCAATGATGCTGTTTAGTTTTCATCAAAATCGGACCGGAGTCTCCTTTCAGTGCTTTTCGCTATTCCTCATAGTTTCGGATTTGGCCATGCACGCCCACTTGAAAAATTCAGCCTTTATACGAGACCCCGCCAACAATCATAGGGGCATACCACCCGGCTGGAAGATCTTCCCTTTACCGCTAAAAGTGCATGGTGATCGGTTCAGTTGTTAGAAGGATGGTACGTTGTCCGCAGGTCCACATAGACCACGGCATGCCGGATTTCGACAGGCGATACGTGTACCATGTCGCGGCCGGCAGCCAGGGGAAGATACCGCAGGAGAGAGGTGAGCCACGTTCTCCTCTATAGATTAAAAATAAAAAACAAAAGATATCTAAGGCCTCTTTCAGAGTCGTCCTGAGATATTTGACGTATTGACAAATATTCTATGTAAAAACTGTCAAAACGCCATATTTATTTGATGAAAGTTATCTGACGATTCTGAAATAGGTCGTAAGGAACAAAGATAAACAGTAAAATAAATGTATAACGTTAACAGCTTGCTAGAGATTTAAAAACTGTCGCAAATTCAACGCCCACTTCTCCAGATACAGGCTGCGTTCCAAAATTAACATTTAGGAACCTGTTTATCACAGATTAGATACTTGCAGGACTTATTCATAGATAGTCCATGATAGATCTTACTAAGTAAGGTCAAGGGTTTTTGGAGACACTGAACTCCCCTTAGCCTAAAAGTTGTGTGAATGATGCTGTGAAATAATAGATACACATTATCAAAAAGTTTAACCCGTATAATGTCAAAGCAAATAAAAATCAATACATCTTTTGTTTTTATACCTATGCGTAGGTACCCGTGACACACGAACGTGATCAATTATTTACTGAAAATAACTAATCCATTACACTAGGTCAGTCTCCCCTAAAATTATCAACACACGATAAAATCGCAACATTTTAATAAACATAATTTATATTATTTATATAGCTCTAACTTGTTATCGATAATAAACACATCCAGATAAGATAGTATAGATACCTATACTCGCCAACTAATATTTATCGTATCGATAACACTTGACATCACTCGCAAAGTGAGAAAAACATTGAAATGTTGGTTTTCAAAGTGAAGTTTTGTGTTTGTTAAGTGGGATTTTGATTCTAAGGTCTGTGGTAATAAGAGTGTGTTGGCAGGCACATGGGACATGATCCGAGGCAAGATCGAAGCTGTGACGGGACGGAGCAAGTCGAAAGACAAGCAGAACAAGGTCAGTTGTGTTTATTACTTATGGTGAACAACATACTATGGTTTTGAAGTCTACTATGCACAAATACAATACATACTGGGTGAAATCGGAACCGTGGGCAATATTTTAAATGGTGATTCTACACATGATTCAGAATATTTAGGGAATACTAATCAACAAATCAATCAACCAAGGTAGGCTTACCCGAGCAATATTTTTTTATCAATAGATTTTTTAATTGTTTTCCCATAATATTCTGAATCATGTGTTGAGTCTTGTTTTAAAATATTGCCCACGATTTCGATTTCACCCTGTATAAGTTTAGAGTGCATCTACTCTTTTAGTATTTTGTATTCTGTCAAAAAGGCGACGTAGTTAAGCCGATGGTGACAGTTATATTGTTGTTCTTATGTGTGAAAGTTATGGATAGTTGGCTTAGAAAAAAAATAAGAACTATAAACAAACCCATAGTAGGTCCAGTAGTTGGGACTTGGAAGGTCAGACTTCGATAATAGGCTGTGAAGTGCAGACTAATTCCGTGGTTCCAGGAATGTGGTTAACGGAGTGATTAAGTTCGGAAACACCAATCTGCTAATGAGGTTTTCAATGTTAAAGATTGCATTTTTGCGCAGGTGCCGGAGTCTGACGCCATCGCGGAACTAGACTCGGTAATCGACAGCTATCATGGGAAAACTGGTACGTACCACAATGATAAATTACACTCAATATGGATCCAAAATGAAAACATAAATTGATATATCTTGTTACAGTCAAAGAAACCAGCAGTGTACTAAAACGTTCGCGCAGAAAGAATAAAGAGTCACAGAGCGACTCCAAAAATGGCGGCACGTGGCCCAAAGCACGCGCCAATTTCATCCTAGACGAGAACTCCACCGGAACTATAGTCCAACCACGATCGCGGAAGGAGAGGCCTCCACTATCCATACTCCTTAGTCCCCCCACTAAACTCCCCCCAGAACCGCAGAGGTCGAATACCAATCGGAACTCGAATCCAATACCGTTAGGACACGCGCCGCTAACCCAAGTCACAGCCCCGGCGAGGCATTCAGTTTACAAGTCGATCGAATCCTCCCCTGCCATCGAACACTTCCCAAAACCAGCCCCTTTGGCCATACACAACCCTTTCGCGTCCCCAAACAGTATAAACTTCGAGAAAATACGAACGTTGGAGAAAGACAAGATGTCAATAAGTGACTATTCCGAACACGACGTGACACCGAACCGACTAAGCTTGGTCTTGAACCCGTCGGACGATTCCTTGGACTACCAGCCAGTGATCAGGAGCAGGACGAAAAGTCCACATTCCTTAGACTTCATGGTGAACAAAGGACCCAGCTCCCTAGATTTCGTCACGAGAAAATCACCCAGTTCTCTAGACCATTCGGTCAAAAACCATCCCGGGAAAGACATTTTAGATCAGTACTACTCTACAAAGAAATCTTCGTCTCCCAAAACGGTGAATAAATACCCCTCGGATAGCGACAGCTTTGGACCGGACAGTTTGAACAGCAACGCAAATTTTCCCATGACGGGCACGCTCCCTTCCCAATCGCGACTGACATCCCAGTATTATAGAGGGCCCTTCGTCAATGCGAACCCACATACGTCAAGGTACCCGCACCTAGCGAGCCCCACGAACATACCACAAAGCCAGTCCGGAGAGAGCATCGGGACAAGTTACGATTTGCACTCGTTCACGTCGCACACGCACAACATGTCCGATCTACAACCAGTTCCCAGAACGAACAGAGCTGGGGACTACCACCACACATACGAAGGCGGGACGTTTCCTCGTAAAAAAGAGAACCAGAGGTTTCGTATCCCGTCAAACCCGAGTGTGACGTCAAAAAACTCGGCAGGCAAGCTCAGTACGGGGTCTATAGAAAGAAGTTCTGAGCGGAATTCACCAATGCCTACATTTCACGTCGAGGTCTTGAGCCCGGGGCGTGGAGCGAAGCAACTGACCCATAAGACTAGAAACTCTATGCCCGAATACTGCGGGCTGGGGTGGAACAAGCCTTTACCGGGGGAGTTAAGGCGAGTTCACATCGATAAAAGCCAACAGCCTCTCGGTATTCAGATATACTGTCCGCCAAGCAGCGGCGGTGTGTTCGTGTCAACAGTCAACGATAATTCTCTTGCCAGCCAAGTCGGTTTACAGATAGGTGACCAGCTCTTAGAAGTCTGTGGTATCAACATGCGTTCGGCGACTTATACTTTAGCCGCTCGAGTGTTACGTCAGATAGGCAACTCGATCACAATGCTCGTGCAATACAGTCCGGAGAAGTACAAAGACGAGGTGGAAGTGCCGGGCAGTTCATCGTCAGGAGAGAGTTCACACGATGAGGAAGTATCTCTATCGGGGTCTCCAACCCCTCGGAATTCTCCAGGACCTCAGCAGTCAATACGAATGGAGCCGCCTTCTACTGAAGTCGCGACTTTGCGGCAATCTCAGGCTAGTAAAGACTTGCCCAGGTTTCTGTTGATCGAGATGAGGAATTGTTCGGATCTGGGTATAAGTTTGGTCGGTGGGAACGCTGTGGGTATCTTCGTGCATAGCGTGCAGATAGAATCGCCCGCGTATAACGCTGGGTTGAGGACCGGCGATCAGATACTGGAGTACAATAATGTGGATCTGAGGCGGGCTACTGCTGAGCAAGCTGCTTTGGAGCTAGCCAAACCTGCGGACAAGGTAATACAAATAAATAAAATTGGAGTGTTTGCTTGTAATGTCAAAATAACAGCTTTTTACTAAATGCATATAAAAGTATATAGGGTACTTATAACAAAAAAAATGTAGGTCTGTCCGTATGTCTGCCTGTTTGTTCTCTCGATCTTTAACAAATTTCAAATGTCTTTTACAATACTCCAATAACGCATCTCTAGGTCTTGCCGCGCTAACTCTGCAGAGGTTAAAAAGAAGTGGAGTACCGAAACTACTACGAAAAAACAATTTAGATCATTGATATTTTTTGCCACTACGGTAGCGGCACGATATGAAGGCCGGTTTGACATGTGTGAGGGGGAAAGGATGAACCTCATTATAACGGAATAAAAATCATTATCCCATACATTTCTTGACATTCATATTTTTTTAAACGGCTTGTCTTATTCCGTTATAATAAGGTTCATGTTCTTCCCCCCCCCCCCCCCACATGTCAAACCGGCCATCGTAGAGTGCTGCTACTGTAATAAATTTTGTCTTCCAAAACTTGTAAGTTTTTGAATGGCAGCTTGCAGATTTGTTTTTAGTTCTTCGCTTATCCCCACTAGAAATCTACGTTTTGCGTTCGAAATACGTAAGAAAAAAAAAAAAAACAAAAAACGACTTCAGAAAAACCTGGAGCACTAAAAAGCCTAAAATAATATTTCTATTACCACCTCTGCCTAACCCTTCGGGATAATCAGGCGTGATGGTGTGTTAGCGAGTATTTGGAGTCGGTGCCAATCTTAGTATGCCAAATCTACCTACTATAAAAGTAAGAATATAGATTGGCACCGACTCCAAATACTCGCTAACACACCATCACGCCTGATTATCCCGAAGGGTTAGGCAGAGGTGGTAATAGAAATATTATTTTAGGCTTTTTAGTGCTCCAGGTTTTTCTGAAGTCGTTTTTTGTTTTTTTTTTACAAAAATAATTTTATTTCACGATTTTTAGTGGCGCCATACTTTGTCACCCCAAGCAAGTGCAAAGCTCTCATCAATAGAAATGAATTAAGTCCAAACACAAGGTAGCTACTGTAAAACGTTGAGGAGTTCCCTTGACTGTCCTTCGTTTTCATCATCAGCCCCCTAATGACAGTCACAACCCATCTAGGTGTAAAGTTCTCATCAATACAAGTTAATCAAGCCCAAACACCAGGTAATTGGTGTAAATCGTTGAGGAGTTCTCTCGACTGTCTTTCGGCTCCATCATCAGATCGACTCCAGACCTTCATTAAATAGTAGGTAGTGCTTTAAAATACTTAATGAAAAAAAATAACAAACGCACTAGTCGCCACTACGATTTTTGATGGTTCCCCTCGATTTCTCTGGAATGCCATCATCAGATCCTGGTTATCTTATCATGGTACCACCCTTGGGATATTTTCTTTCCAATAAAAAAAAAATCATTAAAATCGGTTGGCGTGATATTGAGTTATACGTCCATTTGTCGCGCACATACTTAATGCAAATTTAAGATTTATGTGGTTTTCTCATGGATGCCATTGTCAGAACTGGATCAAATTGAAATGGGACCACACGAGAAGCACCAGCTTTCAAATAAAAAAAGAATCATCAAAATCGGTTCACCCAGTCGAAAGTTATGTGGTAACAAACATAAAAAATAAAAATGATAAAAAAAAAAAAAAAAAACATACAGTCGAATTGAGAACCTCCTCCTTTTTTGAAGTCGTTTAACAAATTAAAAATAAATAGATAATCCAGACCAACGACCAAAACTATCGGATACACTTACTTGTCAACTTTTCGATAAAGTGAAAGCTGTAAAATGATACCGTATAAAAACTTTTTCGTGTTGCCAATTTATTTCACTGCAGAGTTAGCGTAGCAGGATTCTAGTATAGTATACTTTTTTAAAAAGTTATGGATTTTTACAGTCCCTTTTCCTATACTCACAGGTGAGCGTCCTAGTCCGGCACGACCTACAACAATACCACGAAATTAAAGACAAGCCGGGCGACGCGTTCTACATCCGCGCTGGATTCGACCGCTGCGCTAAGATAACCTCCATAGGCATGGACACCATAGACGAGTATTCACTATGGTTCAGGAAGGACGAGGTGTTGTTTGTGGATAACACGCTGTTTAATGGATCGCCGGGGCTGTGGCGGGCGTGGCAGTTGGACTGTAAGGGCGCCAAGAGGCACTGGGGGACCATCCCTAGCAAATTCAAGTGAGTTATGTTAAAGTTTATATAAAACTGCACCAAAATTAGCAATGGACCCTAACAATTAGCAATTCTCCGCAGACAAAGCGAATCAAAAATAAATTCGACATGTGTTTCGCCTCTAAACGAGACCTCCTCAGGATGGCTGGGCTGCGACTGAGCGACGAAGCAGCGTGCGCCGTGCCTTATAAGCAAAAGCGACGGGGTTAACTTTGTAACTAAACACACGCGGGACTCTACGTGCTGGTCTTGCGCAACTTGTTTTTTGAAATTCTCTTGTGGTTAAACACTTGCAAAACGACGTACTTGAGTGACTGTCTTGTGTTATTTTCCTGTATGGAGCTTGGGGAGTTACCGATAGCGTATCTTTTGAGTAGCGTTGTGTTCGAATGGTCTTACAATAGGCGTGTCCACAACACGCATGCCACGCGAGGCAGCTTTGTCTCGCTAAGTTAGAGATGGCGCGCGCGAGGCAAATGCTCTGCCTCACCCGAGCGCTGTCATTTGCCTCACCTTTAATACGGGGGACCTCGCTAATAATAATATCCTGGGACATTTTTGTACACACGGTTACCTGATCCCAAACTAAGCAAAGCTTGTACTATGGAAACCAGATAACTGATATTACTACATATACTACTTTTTTGTTTGTAAATACATACTTAATATACATATACAGTCAGACTCGGGACATCCACACATGTTCGTGCACACAAATGCATGTCCCGGGTAGAAATCGAACCTACGACCTGCAGCGTTAAAGGCGCCTCCGCGCCAACCACGCTAACGGGCCCGTCAATAATGAGATGGAGTTATGTCGCAGAGTGGAAGAGATCCTGCGGCGGTCGCTGGGCACGCTGGAGAGCGAAGCGCAGCGGCGCGCCTCCACCACGGCGCGGCGCTCCTTCTTCCGGCGCAAGAAGCACCGCGACAGCAAGGAGCTGGCCTCCTTCTCCAACACCGAGCTGGGCTGCTGGAGCGACTCCGGCACGCTGGCCGACGACGTGCCCGTGCTCTCCTACCAGAGGGTCGAGCGGCTGCACTGTGAGTATACTGACACCAAGCAGCTGGCCTCCTTCTCCAACACCGAGCTGGGCTGCTGGAGCGACTCCGGCACGCTGGCCGACGACGTGCCCGTGCTCTCCTACCAGAGGGTCGAGCGGCTGCACTGTGAGTATACTGACACCAAGCAGCTGGCCTCCTTCTCCAACACCGAGCTGGGCTGCTGGAGCGACTCCGGCACGCTGGCCGACGACGTGCCCGTGCTCTCCTACCAGAGGGTCGAGCGGCTGCACTGTGAGTATACTGACACCAAGCAGCTGGCCTCCTTCTCCAACACCGAGCTGGGCTGCTGGAGCGACTCCGGCACGCTGGCCGACGACGTGCCCGTGCTCTCCTACCAGAGGGTCGAGCGGCTGCACTGTGAGTATACTGACACCAAGCAGCTGGCCTCCTTCTCCAACACCGAGCTGGGCTGCTGGAGCGACTCCGGCACGCTGGCCGACGACGTGCCCGTGCTCTCCTACCAGAGGGTCGAGCGGCTGCACTGTGAGTATACTGACACCAAGCAGCTGGCCTCCTTCTCCAACACCGAGCTGGGCTGCTGGAGCGACTCCGGCACGCTGGCCGACGACGTGCCCGTGCTCTCCTACCAGAGGGTCGAGCGGCTGCACTGTGAGTATACTGACACCAAGCAGCTGGCCTCCTTCTCCAACACCGAGCTGGGCTGCTGGAGCGACTCCGGCACGCTGGCCGACGACGTGCCCGTGCTCTCCTACCAGAGGGTCGAGCGGCTGCACTGTGAGTATACTGACACCAAGCAGCTGGCCTCCTTCTCCAACACCGAGCTGGGCTGCTGGAGCGACTCCGGCACGCTGGCCGACGACGTGCCCGTGCTCTCCTACCAGAGGGTCGAGCGGCTGCACTGTGAGTATACTGACACCAAGCAGCTGGCCTCCTTCTCCAACACCGAGCTGGGCTGCTGGATACAAAAACATTTTTTTTAACTATAAGTTTTGAGATTCTAAATAGGCGAGGCGCTCATAGCCAGCTGTAACCACTGATCGGTAAACCCAAGGTCAGGCAGAGATGGGTGACCATTTCGTGGCATTTGAACTGAGCGTCTCCGTCCTTCGGAGGGCACGTAAAAAGTCGATTCCGGTCTTTGTCATCTAGCGATGGCACTAGTCGTTAAACTTTGTCAGAGGCCTTCGGGCGGCTTGAACAATTCTGACACCCGCCCCTCTAGTCCAGTGGTTTCGTCTACAAGCGTTTCTACAAATCGCTATGCTTAAAAGTGCTTAAGAGTAGATCACGTGACTTATGTGATTTCCATACATGAAGCGTAGCGATGCATAGAAACGCTTGAAGACGAAGCTACTTTTCTAGGGGGTAGATTGGCCACTAACCATATTATACTAAGAAGTCGAACAGAGTAGTCGTTGAGGTGTGTCATGTCGTGTGTTGTGTGTGGTGCAGACGGCAGCCAGCGGCCGGTGGTGGTGCTGGGCCCGCTGTGCTCGTGCGTGGCGGCGCGGCTGGTGTCGGACTGGCCGCACGTGTTCGGCGCGGCGCGCGCGCACGCGCTGCCGGTCGCGGGCGCGGCGCCGGCGCTGCAGCGCGGCACGCACCTGGAGCCGCGCCTGGCGCCCGACTGCACGCACATCGACTGCATCCCGCTGCGGGCCATCACCGACCTCGCAGAGAAGGTCGGTCCACTACTATATCATTACACGTGCTAAACTAGGATAGTACCACCATCTCACAAGATCAACGTAAAGTAACTATGTCGATACTGGAGTAACAGTGGTGGAAGTGGCAAGCCTAATCCCAAAAAAAAGTTACTATTACAGATACGTTTCGTACGACGAGTGTGAGAGCCGGGAGCCCAACTTTCCAGCCGCCGTTTCTTCCCTCCTTTTTTCCTATGTGCCCCACTCCTCTTTAGGTTGGCGAGGTGCGAGCAATGCCTTTGGTATTACAAGCATCTATAGGCTATGGTAACACCAGGCGGGCCATACGCTCAGAACTATAAATAAAAAGTACCGACCTGTCACAGAAGACCCACGTAAATTAACTATTTCAGCTGCGTTTCATTCGACGAGTGAGAGAGCCAGAAGCCCAACTTCCCAGCCGCCCTTTCGACGACGTCCCTTCGGACGACGTCTTAACATTAGCCGTGTCATACGCTTGTTTGCCGTCTTAGTAGTTATAAAAACCAAGAGGACGCAAAATGTCTCTGATGTGAAATGTTCTATCCATAAAGCATTATTTTAATTTCACATAGCAACAATTTCAAACTCCGCTCCTATTCTCCCGCAGGGCATCCATTGCATCCTAGACATCAGCGTGGCGACCATAGAGAAGCTCCACAAACAGCAGATCTACCCGATAGTGTTGTTCATCAAGTTCAAGTCGTTCAAGCAGATCAAAGAGGTCAAAGACACGCGGTACCCCGCCGACAAGGTGTCTGCTAAGGCTGCTAAGGAGATGTACGAACACGGACTGAAGGTGGAGAATGAGTATCGGAGTTATATTTCAGGTAAGAGATTCTCACTTCTGTTATAAAGTCAGTGGGTAGGCAGAAGTAATGGCTGCTATCCTGACATACGTTCGTCAGGATCATATTTTATATACATCCAGGATTTTATAGGTCCCTCTTGACTTGATCGAAAAATAAGATCACGCCAAAAGAATTCCTCATTTATGATTACTTATAAATTCATTTTGTAATTTATTTTATTGACTAGCAGTGTCGTTGCGCCCACGCCTAATTTATATTCAGCATATCTTCGTGTTCGTTTGCATAGATATTTAACGTAGACTGACTTTTAAGAAATTATTCTGCAAGAGTCACCACGTCCATTTAGAAAGGTAGGCCTTTGTATAGTTATTCCAGGGTCACTAATAACAAACAATTCCTACAGCGGAGATCCCGGCGGGCGTGAACATAGCGTACATGTGCACGCAGATCAAGGAAGCGGTGGAAGAGGAGCAGAACAAGACCCTCTGGGTGCCCTCCGCGCAAGCCTGACCTCTACCCCCCACCCCCACCCCCGCGCCCGCCTCCTGCCCCGCCCCCGCCGCCCCCGGCCCCGCACGCCCCGCGCACAAGGCCGTCACGTTCTGCCACTGCCCGCCCTCCCCCACGCACCGCCGCGACCTCCGCTACTACTCCGACCCCGGCCGCGACCCCCCGCGACCCACCCATCAAAAGAAACCCAACACCGACTCTATCGACTCCGACATGAGATACTACTCCGAACCGGACGTGAAATACTTCGAAATCGATTACGAATTCCTGAAGGAATTGAGGAAAATCGCGCGCAATAATTGTCCGAAGTGCAAGCGCAAGCGGTCCAGGAAGATCGATCGGGAGCATCGGGAGAAATCGTCCAAAGAGAAAAGGCCGGTCAGGAGCTCCAGGCTGAAGGAGAACTACGTGTTCTGCAACGGCAGGTACCACAGCGACAAGGAACACTGCCAGCTATGTTGCAGGGTGTGCAACCGTTCCACGGACACGCTCGACTCCCTCGACGACGACCAGTACTCCCTCGTGTCCAAGAGTTACAGCCGCCCGCGACCGACCTCTCGATCGAAATCGACACCGAGAACATCTAAAACACGCGAGCGAAAGAATTCGATACAATCGAATAAATCGGTGTCGTTCCTAGAATCGAGTAACGATGAATCGATAAAGGACGAGCCGAATTACACGGCGAAGAGCTTCACGAATGATCTTAAGAAGTTTCTGCTGAAGCCGTCGGCGCCGCGGCTCAGTCTGCGGGACAAGTTCATGACCAGCTTCAAGCAGGAATTCGAAGCGACCAAGAAATCGCCCAAACTCAAGGCTATAAAGGGTCTGTGGAAATCTTATTGAGTTTTTTTCAGTGATTGAAGCTTGACCAAATAAAAAAAAAAATATTGAGTGAGTACTTTATTCCGTCTTATTTATAACAAGAACAGTGTGTGTAAGTCAGTAGTTATTATCATTTTGGTATTAGTACATGGAGTAATTTTAGTAAACTACTGTAGTTATGGTCAAGCTTCAACCATATTCTATTGTTTATATTTACTTATTGCATTTATATATTTGGTGCTTTTATGATTTGACATCTATTTTAATTCGTAATCTGTTTTCAAACCACCTTCGACTATAACGGTTATTATCACTTCTAAGATCTATACTTTTGATCCTGTTTTTTCTGCGCATCATTCTTTCCAAAGACGTTTGTATCTCATTTCACAACCTTTTCTAAGAAAGGAATCGAGTATATGTTTGAAAACAGATACGGATTCAAAGATGCATTTTATATTTATTCCATTTGAAAATCGGTATAATATTATCTAAACCGCAAGTGTTCATGATTGGTCTAAAGGAAACTATATGAAATCCAAGGTTTCGGTGCTACAGCTGCGAGCGATATACAATTATACACTAAATATACTCTATCACTTGAATATATACTATTGGAATACATTATGTAATGTGTGTGCAATAAATATCTATTAGGGTTGGGGTTGATTCATGTACCAACAACTAAGGGAAAGAAGTATACATTTCTGTTAGTTATTGGCGCTTATTATGTTGTGTACATCTAAATTTGACTAAACTAACTGTATTGCCATCCTTCTCATAATCGTTTCGTATGAGTGAGACACAAATACTTTTAGATGTGTCAGATTTAGTTTAGCCAACATGATAAGCACCATTGTCCGTGGACTTTACTAAAGAGAGCTTGTTTCCAGATGGTGTTATATGAATCAACCATTTATTTTCATTGCATCGTTTAGGTCGGTTCACCACCTGTCACGTTGGGTTCTGACTATCTGGTGAAACGTGGGCTTTGAGTTGGTTAATACCTCCACAATGTGGTGGTGTATGACCACTCAAGCCTCTGACTACCCCCGAATGGGGATAAATGTCGTGTCGTTGCACATCGTTTAGAGCCGTAAGATCAATCGTAGCTTAAACCATGGGACAGAGTTAAAATCCCGCCTTATATATAAAAGCGATAGTTTCATGATCTATCACTACCAATGATCTACGGCCCTTAGAAATACATACTTGTCTTCAGATATCACTTATTAATATTGAATTTTATGCACTATGGTAAAGTAAATAAGGACTACATTTGATCGTACGCACCATTGCTACAACATTTAGAAATATGTATTGTGGATACACTGTTGTAGAAGTACATCTCTATCAAGATGGTAAATGCACTTGGGTTATGAGAAAAGTACAACATTATTGAAAATGATGAACCATCGATCTAAAAATAAAACCAATGAGTAAGAAACATACGATAAGTTAAACAATTAATTCTATGCTGATCAAATACTTCAGACATTTCAGACTGACGCATCAGTAGTGTTAAAGTCATATCTACTACATTGTTTAATCTTATGCCCCTACCATTGGCACTGGTAGCACAGGCGGCCGTGACAAGACAAAACGCAATAGCAACGCATAAGACAAAACATTTTTTTTCAAACAGATTTTGTATCGTTCTCTCATATGCATAAAGTAAGTGCGAGAGCGACTCGGTGCGACATAATGCCTATCAAAAGTCTTGTCTTGGCGTGTGTGCTAGCACTTCTGCGTCTTGCCCTGGTGAGGCCTAGGGTGTAAACATTAGGTAAACGTATTGTAGTTAAATCTTGATAGATAAAAAGATAGTGGGCCACTAGCGAGTGCATGCGTGTAAAATTAAGTAGTTGATAGTTGATACGTCATTCATGTGACGTAATATCAAACCGTAGCGTCATTTTTAAAAGTTTTCATCATCAATTTAATACGTAGCCCTTTAGGGATCACTTAGTGAAGTTTTGTTGTGTTTATAGATATATACATACTGCCGTCATAATTAAGAGTGCAGTACTTGCAAAATGGCGGTTTCGAGAAAAACGCGGTAAACATATTTTTAGTAATCTGTGCAAGATGTTCGTATTTTATAGCCATAAAAATATATCAAAAAATTAAGAAAAAAATCAAGCTTTTGAATGATATTTTTCTTTTATTTAATTTTTCAACCAATCCAAATATAATGCGTATTACTGCGTTTAGGTTTAGCATCAGGTCTTGTGGGAATCAGAGGCTACTAAAACTAAATGCAGTAGTTGCGCATATTACTGCATTATGGTCTAGCACATGTCGATTGCTGCATTATTTTTTAGTATTAATTTCCATTTCTTATACTGAAGACTTAGTGGAAGTAGACTTAATTATCCTCGCACATAGTTTTAAAGTTCTTCCTAAGTTTTTGCTATGAGGTACCCGATCGAATGCCTTAGCGATATCTAGGCTTACAGCCAGAGCTTCCCCCTTACTCTCTATGGCAGGTGCCCACCGGTGACTCAGGTACACAATAAGGTCACCAGCACAACGACCTTTACGAAAACCGTATTCTTCAAGGTTACTGTTGAGTTGGATGTTAATCACCTGCTCCATGACTTTGGAGAGTAAGGAAGTTATCTCAATAGGCTGGTAGTTGGATGGGTCAGTGCGATCCCCTTTTTTATGGACTGAATGGTCAAAGGCTACCTTCCACGAATACGGAACCACTCCAGTGTACCGGAGCCAACTCATGAGCACACGTCTTAAGCACAATGGCTGGAATACCGTCGCTTTTAATGCGAGGGCGAGGGCTTTTAATGCTCTTCGCACTGCACGTTGTGTAAAGCGCACATCAGGCATGACGTGCGCGCATCGTGGGATGACAGATGGTGAGCTATCTCGGTCGTCAAGAGTCGAGTTCGACGCAAAAAGAGAGCACAGGAGATCGGCTTTCTCTTTTGCGGAATGTGCCAGCGAGTCGTCCGGTTTGCGCAAAGATGTTAAGGAGGGACGACAAAAGTTCGCCTCAACAGCTTTGGCGAGAGACCAGAAAGCGCGACTTCCAGAAGGAGGCTTGGGAGTCTCTCACACACCCTGCGAATATGCTCAAACTTAACCCTAGCCATATTATGTTTCTTGCTGGATCTGGAGGCAGCATTGAAACGCTACTTGAGGTCGGTGATATTAGGATCCTTCGCAACGCGAGCCGCAGCCCAAGCCCGACAGGCTACATGCTTTAGGCTAGAAGCCTTAGCACATTGACTGTCGAACCAGGGTGGTTATTTTGAAAAACGAACGCTGACGGATAGTCCGAAGTACGGATTCGATTTACGATCAAAACCATGTCAAACGTAAAGAAGAAACGAAAGAAGAAATGTCAAATCACGACGATCCGTCAGCCGAACCGTTTCGTTTCGTATTTCGGAGTAGGCTAGCAGGGCCGCAAGCGGCCGCCAGTGCGGACGGTAGGTACTCGGAATGAAATATTTCATTCCCATCAATACCGTGTCCGCGACTGCTACAGCGCAGAGCGAGGGATCGTCCGACGAGAAGCAGAGCTGTCTCCGCGGGTACGATGCGTAAAATTCACGCAAACCATCCCAGTCTGCTAACATGTAGTGCCACAATCGACGCGACCCTGAGATACAGGGATAACTGGAGTGCAGCGGCGCCTCAGAGTGAACCAGGCAGTGGTCAGATGAACCTAAAGGTGCACCAACGGACACCTGGTAGCCATCCGGGTGTAAAGTCAGCAGCAGATCCAGCAAGGAAGGTGTATGATCCTCAATGTCGGGTATGCGAGTAGGCTCGGACACCAGTTGAGTAGTGGCAATTACTGCACTTAGCTCTAGGGTATTCAAGAATAAGCTAAAAAAGAATGCAGTACTTGCTTGCAAGTACTGCATTCTTTTTTAGCACAGCACATGTTCAATGCTGCGCTTGTCCATAGCATTTATACAATTTTCTTTTTGCATAGCACATGTTCAATGCTGCGCTTGTCCATAGCATTTATACAATTTTCATGCAAGTACTGCGAAAATCGTTAGTTAGGAAACATACTTTCAGTGAAAATTTTCATGAAAATATATTTTTTCCACTTAGACGAACCTCTTGGGATGCCATTTCTGTAAAAAAGTGAAAATCCCAAAAATGTCGATTACTGCACTCTTAATTATCACGGCAGCATACACGAGTATCGTAGCTAAATATATAGACTTTTATATAGTCGAGTGTCTGTACGTGATGCATGAAATTAGAGAAGTTAGATCGATGATTTTAGAATTCATTGTTATGAGTATTACGATTTTAGGAGGGTTGCTATCGCGTATGATCGCGGTGTTTTAACCTTTGCAAGTTCATGAATAGTTTCGCAGTAGACTACCTATATTTAAGCTTCATGAAAGCGTATAGTTCTAAAACTTACACATCATGATCGAAGCAAAATCTAAATAGAAAATTTCGACTTTAATAAATAAATATCGCACAAACACACCAATTTTACGGTCCCAAATCAAGCCAAGCTTGTATTATGGCCACCGTACAATGTACTGGGAGCGATCCCAGTGACACTCAGACTAGGCTAAACTACGAAAAGGTCGTTTCCGAATTTTGCCTCTGGCGGGAATCGAACCCACAACCACCCGATGCAGAGAGCCGAGCGGCCTACGCTTGAACCACTGCGCCAAGCGGACTATCTTTTGTTGTTTTATTTACAATGAAACACAAAAAGTATAACATAAAAGTCGGATCACGTTTGTCAGATACATTTTACTATCTCAAATATTGCGCAAATTCAACGATATTCGTTCGGGTAGCAGCCCTTCAGATACGAGATATTTCCAATGTCGCCTAGGACGATCAGTTGTTATATACTCAGTTGAAGGTAACGTTTCTGTTCAATATATACCCTTTATATACGACCCTAAGACTGTAGCACTTGTAATACATTATGTAAGGTAACAGAGCCGTCTTATGTCAACGTCTTGTTTCTTAGCTCTTTATAGTTTTGAGGCACAGTTTCTATATTTTCTCTTATTGAGAATGTATGTTATAGTGAGGATATGTATTTGGTAATTCAAATCTGTTCATCGAGTTTCGCTCCCTTTGACATGTCACGTTAATGTTGACAGTTGACTGTTGTGTGCTCGTGAAGGCTTTAATCGTTGGATTAACTATAGCTTGGAGTTGGTTTCATCCACGCGTCATAAGAATTCTGATTAGGCATCATGGGGTGTTCAAATTATAATTATCTACCCAGCAGCTGTCAATGAACAGACCCTAACATTACACTATAACAAAAGATGAGGATGAAACCTAACCAAAGCAAGTTATATTCTTGATTATACATTTACATTTATTAGTCCTTTTGAGGTGCCAAACAAGTTGGAAAATACGAGGATATTACGTAAATAATTATGATTGCGATTGATTGCTTCCAAATTGCGTATTTTTTACTTAAATTCAGTTGTTTGTCAAGTGTCAAAGAAAATGGCAATTGAGCTGCAATTGCAGTTAAATAATACGTGTTTTATGTTCAGAGTCGCGTTTTCACAAATCACCGTCCGGTTTAACAACTTTCAGCAATAAAATGCCCATTAATGTGCACAATATAACTGAAACGCGACGCTTTCCATGCGGACGTTCACATTTTAAATGTTTTTACCAGCTGTGATGTGACAAGTATTGAACAATGTTGTACTTTATTACAAACACTCATGTATAGTACTTAAGTACTGTATCGGGTAGATAATGTTATTGAGTATTTGGTTTTACAATCGATAATCGATTTAATTATCACCTTTTTTAACCCCAACTTCCAACTACAGTCCGTTCACAGTTATTTGACCTCTGACATTTACCTTCTTTATTTATTTTTGAAAAACGTAGTCGATATTAGGTTTTTATAAGTCATGTAGCCTGTAGAATAAAGCCTAATCTACAGTTCATGGTTTCAAAACCCATGTTTAAAGGCTGACTTTGCGTTTTACAAAAATAAAATGAGGAACGTCAGAGGTAAAATAACTGTGAACGGACAGTACCCAATTAGTCTTCCCCATTACTTTTTAAATGAAGGTGGGCTTTAAGTAAACTCTAATCGGGAACTACCCGAACAATAGAGTACTAAATTAAAATCAAACCCGAACTGGTAACTGGTAATAGTAAACTATATAATATTATCGATCCTACATGGCATGGCACATCACTATATCCAGCAGAATGTAGACTAAATACTGAACTCGAGGGGTCAGGACCGGACAGGTAACCGGATTGGTAACCGCATCGAGACCGCAGTGACACTGCTGACACTAATATGACTATATTCACGGAAACTGCAGCGGTTGCGACCGGTGACTCACGTGTTGCAGAATTGTGACATCATTATTTTATGGTCTATCTATCGGTTTTAGTATCACGGTGTGATTGAAAAGTTTACGACGTATATAAACTTACCTCTATACATACAACTTTGAGAGGTAATTTGACTATAACGACGTCCCAAAAAGTTCGGGGACTTAAGCAAATGAGTGGCTTTTCAGTATTCGTCTGCTTAACGTGTTGTAATAATGAAGTTGTTAAAAGCTCTTTTCTGATTTTATTTTGTCAATTCTTGTGGGAGCCATACATTTTTCTATAAACGCATACCTATAAGGAATCCTCTATACACAACACTCTTTAGTACTCCCTACCGTGCTTATTTCTAATCCCCAAGTAACATTGGCAGACGGTTCGTCTATGAAAGCCAAGTTCAGGCTAGTATCTAAGGCCTTAGTTGTACATCCTATCATTACGACCATTTCTCGAAGGGATGGTCGGAATTGCCGATTGCGACGCGTTTGATACCGATCTCATTGATATTATGTGATGAGGCTTTTTCACACAGATTTTTTATTAGTTTTCAGCACATTTTAGTAGCGTTTAAGTCTTTTGTACAGATATTTTTTTTGATAATATTAACGTTATGTTTTAATGCTGTTAGGAAGCGGGTGTGTTAAAAATGACATACTACTCCACCAAACCAACTAGACACTCGGGTATAAATATCAAACGATAAATAAGTCAATGCCGCGGTCCTTCCACAACGTAGAGCTACTGCCACAGGAGTGCCCAGGCATTGGCCCAGGCTCACTGCGTTGTGGACGGACCACGGAATCATTGACTTTTTATCATTTGATATTATTACCCGAGTGCCTAGTTGGCTTAGTCATATACTACGTGTGAGTAGTAATCAGGTCCTTGATAAATGGATTCTTTATTTTAGGTTTTACTTGTGGGCAAAGGCCCTTAGTATTTTTGTTCTTTATTTCCCTTGACTGAAGAGTTGTGACCGTCATGATGGAGTGGCTTTATTCGTAGCTACTAATAAATTGGGTAAGGTGTCTTATTGCTATGGCGTTTAGTTTTATCTTCCTCCACGTCACAAGCAGTCATTTTTAACACAGCCGTTCCAAGCTTTCGCAGTTTATGTTCTAGCTTCACGCCTTAATTTAATGCGCGCCTAGAAAATATGTCATTGATTGAAATAGGTCCGCGACAGTTTATCAATTTTATGATGAAGTGAAAACGTTAATAATTATACCCAAAATTATTATTGTAAGTATCATTAATGAAATGAAGACGCCAATTATTGAAGAGTATGGTATTAGATACTTTCTCTATCTTGAGGTGCCACTAATGAGAAACGTTATTTACCAGTCTACAAAGACTGATTGATTTCTTGATTGATTGATCCCTTCATATTAATTTTGTTTGATTATGAATCGTGTAAACTTTCTCCGTATTTAAAGCTCAGACACACGATCGCACGACTACGTGAGAGGTTACTCTGCGTGTCGGTAATACAAAAAGTATTCAACTGATTTGCATTTTGTATGAGTACGCACGCCGGATATTCGTTGTCGCCTAACCTGCACCTAGCTTTATTTTACTTTTTTTGGCTGCGGACACAATTCGGAGTGAATATAAAATAGTTACCATATTTTGTTTACAAACGCGCATTGCACAAAAACAACAGTTCAACATGTTTTAGCGAGCAATAGTTTATTCGTTAAGTACTACGATAATTTGATCTGATTAAGTTAAATATTAGATGGTTGCTAACATTATTATTTTTTAAACTATTCATAATTATTATAATACTTACAATATTGTAAATTTAATTATTATAGTAGTGATGTTGATTGATGTATTTTAAAATTCGACAATAAAATAAAAGCAGTATTTAAATTATTATTTAAAACTTTTTTTGATATGTAATAATTTTTAAGGGTGTGTCGTTTTCGTAAAAATATGTTTTGGAAATGCGCAAATTGAATCAGTTCGTTTATGGGCCAAGATCTAATTCTTTTTTATTCATTGTCTTTTATAGCACAAAATAGAAACAGAAAAAAGTCCGTCACATACTATCGTGCGTGACCTTTATGCCGTTTCCTGTAAGACATTGATTACTATGCTACTATACTTTTGTTTATGATAGTAAAATAATTAAAATGTATTTTTGCGAAACCCGCTCGCCCGTTGTGATTTTTCAGTTTACATGTTTGGAGATATATTTATATTATCTGTTGATGTTTGACTATTCTGTATTTGTATTGGTATTATTTTTGTTTTAATTTTAAGCGTCCAATGTATAATATTACTACGGCCAAGTAGATAACTAAGAGGTAATATTTCAACGAATTGTTTACAATATAGAATGAAGCAATAAATATAATGAAACTAGTGACAGGAGTTTCATTTAAAAGTAGGTCTAAGTCTAGAAATAAATACGTACTTAAGTTCTAGAGTACCTAACAACTTCTTTCCGTGTCACAACGTTCCACTATTTTTTTAGACTTTAGACCTTATTTACGAGATATATGAACACATTAATAGCGTAACTAAGTAGCTAAGTACCTAGCTAAGTTGTTACAAAAGTGTTGCCAGGATGACGCACACAAGAATAGTGAAATAAGGAAACATCAGACAGGATTAAGTTAACCTGCGGCGGTATTACATATCTCAGTTGACAACTGGCGTCGGTTGTTCACCGAACTTTAATGGTAAATTAAAATGAAATAACATTGGTATTAGGTATTTCGGTGAATGGATATCAAGGTACAGTGAGTTTAGGTTAGGTTAGCCCTGCAAGAAATACGTAATACCAACGTTATCTCATTCAAATTTACCATCAAAGTTCGGTGAGCAACCGACGCTAGTTGTCAACTGAGATATGTAATACCGCCGCTGCTCGTGAATCAAGATCAGCAAAGCCAGCAGGGCTCATTGAGCACGACTGATTTCCTTGTAACGACATAAGTACGCATCTAATAGTTTCGTTCCACAAACAAGCAGTCGCATCCTGTGCGCGTAAACGCGATGTGCCGGACCAATTAGAGAAAGCGTAGTCCCACGCATTGAAAAAAAAAAATCTTGAATGACGATATAAAAAACTATTCCACATTTTAGATACCTACGTACTTGTTTTTTTGACCTGAGGCGTTAACCGCAGTAAAGAGCGTCGTGCGTTGTAAAGCCTTTCTTTAACCGTGAATTTAAAGGTCTTGGTAGACTTTTTAGGTTTAGCCATAATACGCCTATTCGTTAATCTGCTGTTAGTGATTATGCTATTTAGCCGTGTTGGTATTCGCAGGCTTATAAGGATCTAGGAAATATGGCCTATAAATGGCAAAAGCCTTTCCGCCGTTACTAGGACTTCATAAGTAGGAGATGATTATCCGAGTATTGTGATCTCGTTCAAGTAGGTAACCCTTCATAAGAAACACTTTCTGTTTTTCTTCTATCGTTATTATGGCAATGACCTAAACAAAACCAGATGAAGGCTGGATTAAAGATAAGACTTGTGTCCCTGGCCTTACGCAGTGGTTCGTTTTGAACTTCGAATGTAACTTGCCGGCGCCAGCGGTGGCAGTCCGGACATCGACACCGCGCATGCGTCGCGTGCTGTCACTGTACGAAAATGGCCGATGCGATATTAGCGCGCGAAAATAAACATATCATTTTCAAAATAATAATATTTAAATTTGATAAAATATAATAGGCAAAGTAGTGAAAAGGTGCCTTTAAAAAAATAATTATTGCTAACTTTAACGTTGATTGTGATTTAAAAGTGTAGAGTTATCAAATATTTTATTATACCAAAGATTTTGCTCGATTTCAATTATGAAACGATTAAAATGCTCTCGAAAACTGTTATAAAATTGGTGATGTGTTTAGTGATATTAGTTTTAATACAGTCTGTTAGTTGCAAAATTGTGCGGACGGAAAGAAAATTCAAAAGCAACGTTGAACCGTTCAGAAATGTGTGGAACAGTCTGCGTGGTGAAGAAAAAAAGACGGAGGTCAAAGAAAAAGGGAGAGGTTTATTTGGTAAGTTAAATTATTATTATTAGGTACTTGCTGTTCTTATAATTAAGTATCTTAAACGACATGTCCGGCTTTATAAGCTTGGAAAAGTAAGCATAGTTACGGATATTGCTTTTAACAATGGCAGACAGCAGTTACTTACAAAAAAATCTCAAATGGGTGTGTCCATATGAGGCGAATGGTGCACCCGAGCAATGAGTTTTGACACATGATGGCATAACTGACGGCTCAGGTGCGGCAGCTCGTGTCGTCTAGACGCACCAATTGAGATACCTAGGTAACTACCTAAGCTTTGCTCAAGTCAACATCGAAGAACTCTAGGAAAAAGTCCTAAAAATGCGATCCCATCAGATAAACAAAACGGATGTGCTCGGACCCTCATCGACATAATATCCTAAATTGGTTCTTAAACAGTTAATTAGGCACGTATCAATGTTAGTAGGTAGATACTTAATCGCAGTTATGTTTAACGCTCCATAAAAGTTTTTATTATCTCAGTTTAAGGTAATTTAAACACTTCGGGATAACTACCTACCTATTGAAGAAATCGATGAAACCGTATCTACTACGCTACGGTTTTTTTATTGACTATAGGTACATTTTTGGCCATCTACAACTTAACCGGACAGAACTACGCTACGGTACGGTAGGTACCTAATTTCTTTGACAAAAATGCAAACATTGTTTTTAAATCCACTTTCTTATTCACAATCTCTAAGACTTAAGCATCTGTTTTGAACAAGACCATGCATGTGATCTGTACAGTAGGTATTTTATCAGTGACGCTACCGCTTTCGCGGCTGTCAGGATTAGTATTCTTCATTCATGATACTACACTAGCAAAAGTCGTCAGTAAAAATCGAAAACCAGCTCGTATTGGGGTTTCGAGGCCCGTCCCACATCAACAAGGACACAAGGTATTACCAAAAAAGGTATTAAACATCAAATAAATTACGATGAAACACATAAAGGCGCGTATATTACTGCAATGTTCGTATTACAAAAAACCCACGCGGATATTGAAAAAATAATATTTTATGTTGTGCTGGATTGAAATGCAGTACCCACACATTTTGTGGAAAATCCCGGAAATGGAGACCAAATCTATGTTGAATTGGGACGATTACAGCCTCTGTAGGTAATATTTCTTGTGGTTTTTTTCTTGTCTTAAGTACCTAAGTTCCTAATGTGCTTGTTGCAATAAAAGTTTTTCTTTCTGTTATTTCTTCTTTCTAAACAATGTGCTTCAGTTTGTATCATGTTTGCCATAATGGCCCGACTAGGAGAATCTTCAATCTGTTCTAATTTAGATACCTACTTGGGCACTTATAAACATAAATAGGTCCTCTATTTTTCAATTTATTTAATCTCAGAGTTGCTCTTATAACTTAAATTTAAATTTGGTGAGTTTTGAGTTTGCTGTTACTCCAACAGCAAACTCAAAACTCATGAACTGAGTTTCCTTTTTGCAATTTCGCAATTACATTTCGTTTTACCTCTACACTTCTCGCTTCTATGGGCTGCGGATTAATTTGATTTCGCTGCGAGGACTGAGCTCGTTTGTTTCAATTAGACGTTCATTTTTCCACCAGTTATTACTTCCAGTTAGCATCAGGATATATTAACGGGAGGATTTATTATTCATCATTCGTTATGCCGTATTCATTTAGAAACAGATGGTTTTAAAAGAAATCCTTTGTAGCCTAGGAGATTGGCTTTAGGCACAGTGTAGGAACAAAACTCCCGTAAGTATGAATGAATGAATGAATGAATGAATTAATGAATGAATGAATGAATGAATGATTTATTATGCTTGAAACATGGTGCAACATAAGATCTTAAATTAATATAAGCTCGGCACATTTCACCATATGAAATGGTATGCAAATAATTAAAATTATAATATTGATAATAATTCATTAAATACATGCAATTATAAAACTAAAATATTGTATTATCATTAAGTTAAAATGTCATAAATAAGTAATGAAGAAGTTTGTTCTATGTGGGTCGGAATACCACCTAGGCACCAGTTTTCCCGTGGATGGCATAAATTAACCATGAATAGGAGTCTACAGGGCCCCAAATCCGCTAATTTCAAACCAAAGGCAAACCACTAGTCATTATCTTCGTGAATTCTTCATAGTAAATTCATGGCGGTCAATATGTTGTCGGTTTGTTAGTAGTCCTCTAACCGACAACATATTGAATACATTGAATACCAAGTATTTACGATTAGGGCACATACAGACTACCTATACACACACTAGAAAGAAACAAAAATACATACTTAGGTAAAACTAGGGCATAAAAAAACTTGAGTTAATTTTATTGCCAAGGAGGGCACACTAGCAGACGGTCCACCTGATGGTAAGTGGAAGATAATATGAGAGACTTATCGTTTGCCATTGGTTACAAATTTGCAGACTGTGGCCAGGTTTGCGGCAATCAGCTCTCCACATGTCATTACCGGTTCCACACGTTGTGGTGTACTTATAGTATATCTAATCTGTACGACCGTTTGGAATGTCTCTAACTAATCCGTCCGTCCGTATGTCCGTCTGGGTATCCGTCGTGAAGATAGGTATGCACAGACCGGTCACAACACCGCTTTCACAGCATATGTGCTACAAACTTAGTTACTACTTCTTATAATTAATTCTGTATTTTAATTTGTAATTAGTTATACCGCAGTAATACAGTTAGTTTCTATGAGACTAAGGCGGCAAACTAGCGTACGGCCCGCCTGATGCTAAGCAGTTCCCGTAGTCTATAGATTCTTGCAATACCAAAGGTTTCGCTTGCAGAGCGGAGTGGAACAGAGGCAGGGTAAAGGGGGATTGGGCTCATCGTACGAAACGCAGCTGTAATAGCTACTTTACGCCGATCTTCTGTGAGAGGGTGGTACTCAATTGGATACAGCTTAGCCCTACCACCAGATCACACAATAAGTACAATGGACCCAACCTAGATAATCTTTTATACAAGTTCCGGTCCAGAGCGTGCGAGTTTTCGCTATTATAAGAACACAGTGAAATTATCACACAATGTTAAATGAAAGTGATGTTGGAAATAATTGGCTACAGAAAATACATAGATAGCTAGAATTCATAGCATTGTGCGAGGAATACCTCCGTTGAACGACATCAGTGTAATTCATAATAGTTTCTCAGGCTCTAGTTTGAACGGTCATGCATTCTAACTTATGTGAAATGGTCTTCTCATAGGCATTATGGTATTATGTACTTCGGTATCTTCTACGGCCTGATAAAACTTAAGAGCTTTAGTAAAACTGGCAATCCTGTCCTTGTCAGACCTATACTCAGTGCCATAATCAGAATAATACCTACATAAATGCTACCCCGATGTTAAAAATTACCGATTAGTGACCAAAGACCAAGAAGCACTTTTTAAAATTATTCGACCCAAGAGTGTCTTAGATTAGATAAAACCAAAGAATATGTAAAAAAAGAGTTGATAAAATTAATTTGGTTCAAAGAACCCATTGCGCTTATTTAGTTATCTACGTTAAATGTTTTGGTATTTCCCCGTTTTATATAACCCTTTCGGAGAGGTAGTTACGATAAGTTTGATGTTTACCAGAAGTTCGATTACACGCACGAGGAATCAATGTCGCGGTGTAAGTGGATCGAAGGGACCGGTCCGCTTATCGGTCGACTCGAGCGATTCAAGGAAAAAGTTACGGGTTAAATGCGCCCACTTGAAGTCCCGATACGTACTATCGGGTTTACTTCGAAGGCTAGCTGTGATATAGGAACAAGTAGTGTGAAACCGACCCCATTTTTACCCGACTACGGCGGAGGGTTATGATTTTGACCGGTATGTATGTATGTATGTATGTATGTATGTATGTATGTATGTATGTATGTATGTATGTATGTATGTATGTATGTATGTATGTATCTATGTATGTATGTATGTGCATCTGTTCCCACCTAACTTCCAAACGACTTGTCGTAATTTGACAAATGAGGTATCGTTAGAATCGGCTTAATGGCGCGCTGGTTATAGGCTATGTGACGTCACATAAAATTGCATATGGCGCCTTCTAGAGGACATAATGTCATGAACAAAAAAAAAAAGTTTTTGATAAAACCGTGTGGGGTATCAAATGAAAGAGCTTGATGAGCCCATTTCAAATATATATATATATTGTTACCTATAACTCCAAAATAATTAAATAAAAAGTAAGTTTAAAAACTAAAACCCGACTACTGAAAAATCGCGCTCTAAAAAGTATGAAACAAGAAAATATTCTTATCTGGAGGATAGCCGTGGTCCGTGTAGCTCCTTTAGGGCAAAATGGCATATGACCACGGACCACGGCTATCCTCCAGATAAGAATATTTTCTTGTTTCATACTTTTTAGAGCGCGATTTTTCATTGGGAATGTTATAACTGGAAATAGGGGAATAGATTCTGGTTTTCTCAGATATTATTTAAGTAAATAGACTTCGTAGAGTTTTAAAATAAACAATGGGCGACCGTTTGGCGCAGTTCTTCAAGCGTAGGCCGCTCGGCTCACTGCATCTGGTGGCTGTGGGTTCGATTTCCGCCAGAGGTAAATTCCGGAAACGCCCTTTTCGTAATTTACCCTGGTCTGGGTGTCACTGGGATCGCCTCCGGTCCATTGTACGGTAGCCATATGTTTCGTTAACAACTTGTTAGCAAACAGTGGCAAAATTAAGCCCGCTCCACGCCGCCTCCCACCATCTCGTGTGTAGTCTGCCTTATTCAGAGTCTGTCCCGACCACAGAGTAAAGACTAAAGAAAGAGGTGCCTTTATTAGATATTTGTATGAAACAAAACGTGGTCATTGTTTTTGCATTTTCATCTTACTATTTACCGGTAAATAGTTGAACTACTCGCTTCGTTTTATGTCGATGTTAGTACTAGGCCGACCACTCGGCCGACTTGCTTAGGGCCAGTCCCCTTAGTAACTGGTCCATGGTCCCGACTGTGGTTACGGCGCGGCCTTCCGACATTATAACCGAGACTAGTTCCACCCGTTCACCCGTGGTATACTTGTCAGATGAATCCGTGTGCCTATAGGGTACAGTCATTTCTTTTTATAATGTTTTTTTAATAATATTACAAAAGTGGCCATGTAGGTTGTATGGTCATACTGCAGGTTCTATGCGACGAAGTAACGATAAATTCGATTAATTCATTTCATTTCATTTCATTTCTAGCCTGTACTGTCCCACAGCAGGGCAAAGGCCTCCCCTCCCTTTTTCCACTTGCTCCGGTCTATAGCTACCCGGGACCAATCCGTCAAGTAGGAGTCCAGCTCATCCCACCATCTTTTCTATTTCGAAATTCGATTAATGGATTAACTTTATTTACCTCATCTTCTTATGATGTCATTCATATAATAGTACAAGCTCTGCTTAGTTTGGGATCAGGTGGCCGTGTGTAAAAAGAATGTCCCAGGATATTTATTATTATGATTATTAATAATGCTCTATATGCGATCTCATCTACTTTTTGTGGACCTAAAAAGTTTAACTATTTGTTTAGACCTTATTTACAAGGTATAAGGTAGTTAGGTTTGGGATTGGTTTTATGTAAATTCATAAATATCAGAGAGTAAGCATTGCTTGTTATATGTACTTAATACATAATGATTGATAGTACATAATCTGTACGATAAATTGATAGAGGCGGTGTAAGTTATCTCCACCTCGATAGCAATGACCTTTCACTATTACTTTCGCCATGCAATAGCAACTAGAACTAGAGCAGACAGGCAAAAAAAGAACATAAATTTCTAAAAAATCGTACTATAAACTCGCCTACATTTTCTTTTCTTCCGTTTAAAAAGTACCTTACACTGTTATTATAATAATTTGTAACTTGTGTTTTTTTTATGGGACTGAGGTGGCGAACATGCGAACGGCCCACCTGTTGTTAAGCAGTTACCGTCAGCTATAGATGCTTCCAAAGGCCTGCTCGCGCGTTGCCGACCTGAAGGGGAGTGGTCAAAATGGAGGGGAAGGGGGCGGGGAGTTAGGGTTTCCGGTTCTCCCACTCATCGTACGAAATGCAGCTGTAATAGCTTCTTTACGCCGATCTTCCGTGAGAGGGTGGTACTACCCCGGTCGAGCCAGTCCGTGAGCTGCAGTCGATTGACTACAGCTTGGTTCTACCAATAATAAAATACACATTATGGTTACCAACGAGTGACCGTTGTCTTGTGATATCTTGTTTATTTCTGGGTCATAAAGGCATACATTTCTCGGAATCTTCCTTGTCCACGGATGGGTCACAGTGACTAATTGAAAGGCGATGTGCACATGATTTTATTCGTCAGTCGCTTAAGACTGTACAGGCACCTAACGAGGCATGTTTGGAGGCGATCTCCTCTTAGACGAGTGGAGTAAAAATTTTGAAAAAAATATCATCGTATTTATAGAACCCTCATCTTTAAATTTTAAGCAGGAAAAAAGTGCTACATGCTCATTTACTATGTGAAAGAAAATACCAATATGTAGCGGTTTTCAAATTGAAATTTGTATCTTCTTCCAAACGGCTCGGAATTTTTATTTTTTTTTCACTAAAAGATGGAGAAAGATAATACCTAAAAAAAATTAGTTCGATTTTGGTGATGCAATAGTTTTTTACGTCACAATTAATAATTTTCGATATTTTCGCAAAAAAAGTGGGCGGGGTTAGTGCGCTCTCGTCCAATCCAGACGGCGAAAACGCTCGGCCGGGAAGCGGGGCCTTAATGAAGCTTTACCCTAAACTTGAAATTGTAAGGTTGTTGGTATACACCGATCATTAATTAACAAATGGCAATATCTCAAATTCGTAAGAATGGACCCAGAATTTTCCTTTCCTTTGGTGACTCCACTACACGCACTACACCTCTCTCTATAATACAACATTTCTATTTCAATATTTTGTGGTTTTACATCATTAAGCATAATTTTAAGTTCGTTTTTACAATGATACATCAGGCGATTCCCGAGGCGCGCCAGTAATCCCGGCTGAAACCACAAAGTCAGTTGGAAAGACACAGCCTAATCCTATTATAAACACTTAGTCGAATTAGGTGGATCTCTGTAATTATGGCGATGCCAAATTTCAGTCGTAATTTAATCAGTTCGGCGCATTGATGTACTTATTATTTTAGAAGATATGGTACCTTCGAACATCGCTATTGCTAAACTTGTGCTCAGCTTACCACTACATGCCGCGAAATGCTCAAATCTGTCCCCCTAGACAAGTGACATGAACGCTGATCGAATAGAATAGTAGACTTCATAATGTATGGAAATGTCAACCGTCGCTATGTAGATCAAAAACAAGTTGCTATGGAGATCACGTGACTTATGTCATTTCCATACATGAAGCGTAGCGATTTGGAGCAACGCTTGTAGACGTCAGCCACTTGTCTAGCCCTCTTGTTATCGCGGTGGACTGGCTGTCCGTGTACCTTCCTAGGCATTAAAAAACAAACGAGAAAAGACAGGGGTTATCTAAGTACCTACCTAAAATGAAAGTACTATCAACAACCAGTAGCTTTAAAATACGATGTAACATATCGTTCAGGTACATTAGACCTACATCGAGTAGATAAAAGGTTAATGTATCGTGGGAGAGAGATATTAGAATAACATCACCCGGAAGCATTTTAGGCTGATTGTTTTTCGAAGAGCGCGCTCGATTTCAAGGTTGGGTTTCGCTGAAAGGTTTCAGCGTAATAAGGATACGGCTACAATGTTTTTTAAAACAATAAGGTGTTCGATTGCTAGATAACATTATTTGCCAGTATACTTATAATATACATATAACATTTCTTGGTGGTAGAGCCAAGCTGTAGCCAATTGACTGCAGCTCATATACGGATACGGGCTGGCTCGACCGGGTAGTACCACCCTGCCACTGAAGATCGGCGTAAAGCAGCTATTACGGCTGCGTTTCGTACGATGATTGAGAGAGCCGGAAGCCCATTACCCACCCCCCTTTAGGTCAGCAAAGTGCGAGCAATGCCTTTGGTATTGCAAGCATCTATAGGCTACGGTAACTGCTTAACATCAGGCGGGCCGTATGCCACCTCAGTCCCATAAAAAATGCATTTGTAAAGCCCTAAAACACTAACCAGTCAGTGCTTGTATAAATTTAGTAAGCAATCTACAATACTACGATACATACAACATGTTAAGAAAACCCTGTCCGAGCCGAAACCGGTAATTAGGTTCCCCAATCACATGACCAAATAAAATAATAAAAAAAAAAAACATGATAGTAAACATATGAACATTTAAAGTGCCAAATTTTTTTGCCTTTTTCCCACATAATGTAGCTAATTTTAAAAATATGACAACACCGTTACCGGAAGTAATTATGTTAGATCGTGTGGCGTCACCTCAGACCACAAAGTATGTGATGACGTCATTTTATGTTTTTTTTTTATGTAAACGGGGTATTTGTATTTCGTAAAAATATGGGAGGCCTTTGCCCAGCAGTGGGACACATACTATGCCAAAAAAATGAAAAAAAATTTTTTTTTTGAAAAATTAAAAATAAAAATTAAAAAAAGTTATTTTTTTACAATAATGGAATCTAATCTCGATACCCAACAATACGTTTTCGGGTCGGACAGGGTTTTTTTAACATATTGTATACATTAGTGCTAATTCCGAGCATCAAGTCTGAAATTTACGAATTGAAATTCGCTGATCATTGTTATTATCTTCATGAATTCTTCAAGTCTGAAATTTACGAATTGAAAGTCGCTGATCATTGTTATTATCTTCAAGTCTGTAATTTACGAATTGAAATTCGCTGATCGTTGTTATTATCTTCATGAATTCTTCAAGTCAGAAATTTACGAATTGAAATTCGCTGATCGTTGTTATTATCTTCATGAATTCTTCAAGTCAGAAATTTACGAATTGAAATTCGCTGATCATTGTTATTATCTTCATGAATCCTTCTTCGCAAATCATACATTCTTGGCGGTCGACGTGTCTGTCGGCAAGAAGATTGTTAACAGGTGGCCGACTACATATCGACCACAAGAATTGCAGATTTCCCTACATTGGAGATTTACGAGGATAATAATATAAGAAACCAGCGAAGTGCGTATCGGACTCGCACATAAAGGGTTCCGTACCACCGTGGAATATAAACAAACATCTCCAAAATGGTTATATTTAGAGTCACACGTTGAAGTCTTTTGTATGGAAACCGACCATAAGACAAATAAGTTAAAAGTTTTGTAGGGACCCCCTTGATTTTTAAAGTTTTATCTAATTTTAGTATTTGTTGTTGTAGCGGCAACAGAAATACACATTCTGTGAAAATTTCTAGTCTCTAGCTATTACGGTTCGTGAGAAACAGCCTGCTGACAGACAGACAGACGGACGGACAGACAGACATACAGACAGACGGACAGCGTAGGCTTAGTAATAGGGCCCCGTTGGCACCCTTTGGGTACGGAACCCTAAAGACCAGAGGTATTCAAATGGCAAAAAAGAAATTATACTTGGGGCACTGCTGTCTTGCTCATAAAATACATCGATGAGTAAGATAGCAATATATTTAGTTAAATCATGTTTAGTTTGCATACGGAAAGTGCTATTGTTTCGTGTGTATATCGCTAGATTTTAATCCGATATGCCGAAGGAACCCTATAAATAAATCGGTGCGACCCGAGCAACGAACCTACGACCGTTCCTTTACATAAAACCTTGTGTTTTATGCACATGGCCTCCCACGGTGACCCTACACCCATATCTCGAGGTATAATATTAGCATCGCGTATTACTTTGACAGCTTAGCTTACGAGAAATTGATATTTATAAATGGTAATTTAATTGTAAGTTAGTGACAACTTGGTTCTATCTTTTTGGAGTTTATGAATGGTAACATGAAGCCTGTAGTTCCCAAGTGGTAAGTAGAGATGCACTGTTGAACACCCATATTTCAGTTGTTATTAGTGGTATGATGGTAGGTACCTAGTTTTCTTTTCTTCCGACATCCTAGTCCATGGTCCCAGTATGACGATAGACAAATACGTTGGGTCAAAACAAGTATAGAAATACCGAAGATACCCTCTTATGATATTTTTTTCGTCTCAAGATGTAGGCTAGAATAAATAATAGGCAGAAAGTGATTGAATTCAGACGCTTGAAATAGTAGGTTATATCGGTTATATCTGGGTTTATTCCACAGTTGTATTTTGTAAAAGGTTATGTGTGTAAATCTACTTACTTATGCATTGCGTCTCCGTAGGGCTACCTACATTCGTCTTTTTTTAATAAAATTGCCATCCTGATTTTCTGAAAATTCACATTATTCTTACGGTGTTATTACAAGTAGTTAAACTCGTTTTGAACGCGTGTCTAGGTAAATTTCCCTTGTTAAATGACTAGGGGCGTGTTCATACGAGTTAAACTCGTATTAATTCGCGTGTAAAGAAACCCTATCTCTAATCTTAAGCTTCATCAAGATAACATAAATAAAAGCTCGGCCATCGTCCCACCGACCTTGCATGAGGCGACCCTAACCGAAGAAAGTACCATTCAATATGCAGTACATTTATGATGAGGTCTCACCGAGATGGAATTTGTTATCTGTTCGCAACTCGAGGGCGGGCGCTGTGCCCTCCTTGAACCAATTATTGGGCCAACGTTAGCGTATTTATTTCGAGACAATAATGGCCAATTACCAACTATCAAACATTGCTGTTACATCCGTAAGTTAGAACACTACAATTATACTAATTGGAATCTATAATGCGCTGATGTACGTTTGGTTTGGCCATACGCAAAACGCCTGAACAGATTTGGATGACATTCGGAAAAGAGGTCAGTTATGCTCTCTAACTTACTTTGCTCCTTCAAAGTGAAATGTTGGTACGGGTAATTGCTAATAGGTATTCAAAACTATAATGAACATATTGTTGCCTTAAAGGATTCCTAACTAATTAAATAAGGGAAGCACTTTATATATATATTCTTGAAAATCTTTAACCATATCACAAATGTTGGTAATGAAAGCCAACACCGACACGCTGTTAACCCTGGCATTGGCCTCGTTGGGCCAACCTGAAGAGGTATTAACATTAAAATATATTTTTATGGATCCATCATGGTTCTCGTGGTCACCGTACCGTGACCCATCAGCTGAGATTGCGGCTTCGGTTTTTGAGTTTCGGAGATAAGGCGTTTATTAGTATTAGGGCGCGGTAATGCGGTGTTAGGAGCGACTGTTATTTGCTTTTTGAATTGTGTAAGGTCGGGGGTGAGATCGTACCAATGATAAGTTTATTATGGCCTGTTAACTGTCCCACTGCTGGGCAAAGGACTACCCTTTTCTCTTCCATAACTACCCGCCCTGTATCATTTACGGCCACGTACTGTGCGCAAAGGTGTCCACATTTCTCTCCATCTTCGCCCCAGTCTGCCTCGACATCTGCGACCGTATTCGGCGTCCAGGTTATGACACGAGGTGCCCACCTCTGCGGCCGGTCCGTTCCACTTCACTTTCGCCGTTTTCACGCCATCGACGTCAGTTATTCGAGTGCTGGAAAACAGGGTGGTGTTCCTGACTTAACTTTTAACACCCAGTATGATGCGCTGCATGTCTTCTTCTTCCTAGCTTTATCCCATTATGAGGGGTCGGCTTTCAGTCTACCCTGATTTGGCTGATCACCGATATTTATACGGAGCGATTGCCATCTGCCCTCCGAGACCCAACTAGTGGGACTATCGGCAACCTAAGGGTAAGACCATTTTTCTCAGATTTTTCAAGCTTCTGAGTGCCTGTAACGACTGGCAAATATCTTCAAATGACACCCGGGACCACCAGCTTAACGTGCCCTCCGAAGCACGGAGGAGGTCAGATGTTATAATTCGGACACCCATCCAATGCCCAACCGAGCCGAACGTGGCTTAACGCGCCGATTTATCGGGCGTCTTACCAACTAAGCTACGACCTCCTCTATGATGCGCTGCATGTAAGGGATGATAATTATGTTAACAACAGATGTTATTTCTACAACAGCTAGTAAAAGTTGTACTTGGCTAATGTTATGTATCAGTGAAAGTGACGTAAAGTGGTTGAGCCGTAATGGCCGACCTCAATGGGTTCTGTTCTGTTACGGGCGAAATAAAAACCAAATGTTTGATGATGTGTGGTTAAGATAATGTAACTCTCCAACATTTGGTTAACGGTATAGGGAATGCGGTTAAGAGTTGACATTCAGATGAAGGTAGTCTTACATTATATGGAAAATATTATAAGATTACTTCTATCCATTGTACGGTAGCTTACCTACAATCATTGCTGAGTTTGGGACTTACATTTGGCATTTTATGTTAGTCTGGCGATATTTATTTATATTATCTTGGCAGAAATATGAGCCTAGTAGCTTGCAAACTTTAATCAACATATCTAAAATAAGTACTTAAGTAGGTACCTACATAAATCATAATCATGTATACCTATGGCCCGTCCGACCAAGCGGGCCCGTAAGATTGCGCATTTGCGCAAACTTGACGCGCTTATTACTTACGTATTCTCATTCCTCTGTCATCGAATCGATTTTAAATTCTGTTAGCTCACTGATGCTTAGCGATTGAAACAATTCTGTTTAATTCTGTTGAGCAAATCACTAAAACTTAATTATAAAGCGTCTAAAAGATGGCACGCTTGGTTTTCATACTATCTAATGAACTTGCGTTGTATAGGTATAGCCTCTCCATATCTGTGCCTATGGCGTTCACTTGTTTCTTTGAGTTCAGTACCTCCTCAATGAGCTTGGACCTCTTTGCATCCAGGTACTGCGAGCTGGTTCTCGAGAGTAGTCACTTCAGGGCGCTCTACCGCTCTACCTTACGTTTCGTTTCGTTTTCGATTCTATCGAATTGAATTTATTTATAAGAGTGACAGAACGGTAAAGGGGCTATCGAAACCGACACCGCTCGGTACTTCCAATGCGGTTGTCTGTATTGGTCCAATGCGGTGTTTTTTTTTTATTCGTTCTGATTTAGACAGTTTGACCTGTAGGGCTGTGACACAGTAAATATGTGTCACATTTAATGTGACACATATTTACTGTGTAATTAATTATTATTCAGTAACAATGAGTTCGTTGCTCGACTGAAATTATATCGATCTACGGATACATTTCAAAGCTTAGGTAATTATGTCATTTAATATTACTAACCATTCGTGAACTGACTGAATACGTTTGTGAAGCTGTTTGGTATGGAATTCAGTCTATCATTGGGTATTAATTAAGTTACTGATTAAACAGGTTGATTATTCCACTTAAATGGAACAATAAATGGATATCTTTCAAGAAGATCGTATTATTTACATACATATTATATTTCTACCACGATATCATCCTCTCTTTAACTTTTGCCATGCAGGGTCCACAATTAGAGCTATATTTAAATTGCCATCTATTACACTTTGTGGAAGAAATAAATGAATATGAATAAACGTTGACTTTTAGCAACAAGTGACAACCCTAGCGAACTATTTCAATTGCCCGAATGCTGAAAAAAAGTTTGGAAAATAACTGTTCACTATTCTAACAAACAAACCATTCCTATTCGGCAGTTTCACTTTTTAAAATAAGTTTGTATGGATTTCTATTGTTCGTTTTTCGAGGCAGCGAAATTGTAAGCGGGTGCGTTTTTTTATCCGACAGCGGAGAAGAGAAATTGGTGCGTTTCTGAATTCTTTTCGTATTATAGTAGAACATATTACATACCTACAGCATGAGTTTACGTTCCTGGTACCTAGTTCGACTATATGGATGTCTCAAAAAGTCATAGAAACTATTGCCATTTTATTTAATTTCATTTTCATTAAGGAGGTTTAAGTAAAATTGATTTTTCCAAAACACTTCTGATAACGTGCGAAAAAATTGAAATTAATTGCTAATTATACTAAAGGTAGGTAATATCTACAGATACATAGAAGCACCTACAAAGCCCGATTGTTGGCGCATCTGTAAACACAATTACAATATATTTTTATAAAATAGGTACATAACCATAGCTTCCAGTGCCCAAGGACCCACAAATATACATAAAACTGAAACTGACGACGTAATAAATAATTCTAAAAGCGACGTCATTTCCCAACATATTTTTTTCTAGAACAAAATAGCGATTTCCAGTTTAATATTTTTTCATCACAAAAATGTTTGGAGCAAGTTTCAGGAAAAATAACACAATCTCTTTAGCTTTCGTTTTGTATAAAGTCGATGTGAGCTCCACTCCTGATAAATAAGTGGATAAGGGCCGCCACATACAAACGTTTCGGAATATCGAATCGGGATTCCGTAAGCTTATCACACACATACTTTTATTTCCGTTCCGAATAATCCGAACGCACAGGCTACCATTCGGAATTTCAAAACGGAAAATTTTCGATCGGAAAAATACTGTACGTATGTGATACGTCCATACATTTGGATGGATTTACTGCGTTCGGACTCCCGATTCGATATTCCGTCCGGAATTCCGTATGTATGTGGCGGCCCCTAATCTGTATGTGACTCGCTATACAGGGTGTTTCGAAAGTGCGAAATCGTACTTAAGACTTACTTGGCAATGTAAGGTTATCATTATTATAAGAGAAATACCGTTAGCCACTCCAACTAAATACTCGAGTTGGCTCACACCAATAGTTTAACAGCTAGAGATTGATCACGTTTAGTAGATATTCTTACCGCCTTCAATTCTATTAAATATCTTTGAGCAGAATACATTTACGTTCTAATAATAAGTTCCAATATTACATTAGTGTTTACAAAACTCACTTATAAGTGGAACAGACTTTATGCAACATTAAGGCTGGAAACATTGCAACTGACAGCTCGAGGTTGACCGCTTTTTGCTCAAACAATGTCGTAGGACCGCGAGTTGAATTTTTTGAATTTAGAATTTTCGATACGCCACGATACATCAAAAAGACGACACGATAAATCAAAAACAGAAGTGACTCATATACTAAATTCGTATCTTGCCTACTTTTATTTAGTCGTATAAGGGTAACTTCGTAAAGGAAAATTTTCACTAAATCTTAAGTACAATTTAAGTACTACATTTTTATTAATAGGTAGGTGGGTAGGTTATTTATTCTTTGTTATCTTTTTTTATTGTTATTTTGTTGATATAGTAAATAAAAGCTCACTAACTGTTAATTTTTAATTGTTCTGAAATTTAATTTTGCCCAACACTGGGTAATAGGTAGTACTACTTAAAAAAAGACTAGTACATAATTTAAATGTTTAATATTATAGGCCAAAATAAGTAAAATTAAAACAACTTAAAATTCTAAATAACTGCAAACAAGAAAATTTGTTGACAACATCGGGTAATAACTGAAATAAAAGTAGTACTAATCCTTATTAGTTACTAGCTGTGCCTGCGACCTAGTACGCGCACATTTTTGGAAAAGGTTACCCCTTATTTGACTGATGGATTGATGGAGGATGACGGACGGATGGAGTGGCAATGCAACGCATGCCGGGCATGCATGCAACCCTCATAGGATCACTGTTTTGCCCGTCAGTCTATCTGTCCGTCTGTCAAAACGTGCACAGCCTAAACCGCTTGGGTTAGAAACATGAAATTGTAACTTTTTATAGCGTAGAAGAAGACCACAGGAAGGATTTTTGAGAATTCAATAATTAAGGGGAGAAAGTATCTATGGATAGTCCCAGTTTTTCTGAAGCTAGAGACATGAATATTTGTATTTGTAGGCTGAGTAGCCGAAATACTAATTTTCATGTAAGGTCAAGATTTTCAAGCCAGAGCCATGGGTCTGGAGCAGCTCCATGATAATAATAATATATGGTATAATTAAAAATAAAATACTTGCTCCACAAAACGCCTCGTTTTGTGAGTTTTTAGGGTTCCGTACCTCAGAAGGAAAAAACGGAACCCATATAGAATCACTTTTTGTCCGTCTGTCTATCTGTCCGTCCGTCAAAACGTGCACAGCTCAAACCGCTGGTGATACAAACATGAAATTTGGACAGTAAGTACCTTTCATAGCGTAAAAGAAGAGCAAAGGAAGGATTTTGGAAAATTCTTACCCTAAGGGGGTAAAATAAGGGGTGGAAGTTTGTATGGAATTCCCTCATTTCTGAGGTTAGAAATATGAAAATTTCTATTTAGGCTACTAATACAAATACAAAATAGTAATTTCAGCGCTTTTGAAAATTCTACCCCAAGAGGATAAAATAAGGGGTGGAAGTTTATATGGGGGTTCAAATTTTTCTAAAGCTAGGCACAAGAAAATTTGTATTTAGGCTTCTTATTAACTAAGAATAGTAATTTCTGCGTTTTTGATCATTTCACCTCTAACGGTGTAAAATAGGGGGTGCAAGTTTGTATAGGCGTCCCAATTTTTCTGAAGCTAGAGGCATGAAAATTTGTATTTGGGCTACTCATTACAAATTAAAACCGGACAAGTGCAAGTAGGACTCGTGCTCTGAGGGTTCCGTACAAATTTTATTATGTTTGTGTGTGCATCATATCTTTGGCGTGCAAATACAGGGCAATGAAGCAAGATGTGCTCCACTGTCTCGCTGGGGTTCTTCGAGCTTCCACTTTGCTAGTTTTCGGAACAATACATAATAATTACAACACCTAAGTGTGTATTGTTCCGAAAACAGGGAAAATCATGAAGACTCGAATCTCGGGATAACAATTGCACTGCAAGCGACTGTGGTGAACAGGTTGGGCTAACAATCAAAACGTCCCAGGCTCGATCCCTGTTGGGGCATGCACTAATGGATGAATTTTCATCTATGTGCATAATTTACAGTTCGCTGACGGCGAGAGAAAACATCGTGAGGAAACCTACCTATCCCTCGGGATTAGGTAATAGTCAGATCCTGTATACACGGTGACAAGATTCACCACCTGTCACGTTGGGTTCTAACTATACAGGGTGAATTTTTCAAGTGTGCGTGGATGGCCAAATCCGAAACTATGAGTGATATCAAAAAGTACTCAAAAGAATCTCGGGGCTGATTTTGATGAAAATTGTAATTACTTCTCAAAATTCGTTTCTTATCAGCGACACTATCGAATGCTGTAATAATACAGTATGTGGTTTTTTATTCTTAATCAACTAGTTCGATTCCTGGCTACGACTATTGTTTTTTCAAAAATCCAATGATGCAGTTTTAGTTTTCATCAAAATCAGCCCCGAGATTTTTTTGAGTACTTTTCGATATCACTCATAGTTTCGGATTTGGCCATACACGCTCACTTGAAAAATTCACCCTGTATAGTCAGAACCCAACGTGACAGGTGGTGAATCTTGTCGCCGTGTATACAGGAACTGACTATTACCTAATCCCGAGGGATAGGTAGGTTCCCTCACGATGTTTTCTCTTGCCGTCAGCGAACTGTAAATTATGCACACACACATGCGAATTTTGAGAAGTTGTAATTACTTCTCAAAATTCGTTTCTATTCAGTGACACTATCGAATGGTGTAATAATACAGTATTTGGTTTTTTAATCTAAATCAACTAGTTTGATTTCTGGCTACGAATATTGTTTTTACGGTAAACTTAAGGAAAGAGCTAATTTTAAACAAAATAGTATTTTATTTCTCTTAAGTTACCTAACTATTAAATCTAAACTGATTAATTGTTCAAAAATGATTGAAAATTTGTAATTAGGACATAATGTTATGAAGATGACTGCGCTGCGAAGGTAAATAAATAAAAATATTGAGCATAATTTCGAACAAGGTAAAGGTAATGTACGTATGACTTATTACAGTCAACTTGAAAATATGCAGCAGTTTATTAAAAAACACAGTTTTTTTTAAGTTTGCCGTATGTCATTACTTCCCAGAATTCGTTCCTTATCAGCGACTCTATCGAATGGTGTAATAATACAGTAAGTGGTTTGTTTCAACTAGTTCGAAATCAACTATTTCGATTCCTGGCTACGAATTTAGTTTTTTTCAAAAATCCAATGATGCAGTTTTAGTTTTCACCAAAATCGACCCCGAGACTTCTTTGAGTACCTTTCGATATACCTTATAGTTTCGGATTTGGCCATCCACGCACACTTGAAAATTTCACCTGTATAAACGTGGGCTTTGAGTTGGTTAATACCTCTACAATGGGGTGGTGTATATCCACTCAAGCCTCTGACTACCCCCGAATGGGGATAAAAGTGGTGACGTTACATTTCTAAAAAAATATTTAACAGGTGAGGACACTAAATAAATTTAGCACTGCAAATTTAGCGACTTATTAAATTTGGACCCATCCCTAAGAAGCTGTGATGTTTATTTGATGTATGGTTTAGTAATGTAGAGCATTGAACTCCGGTCTCCCAACTTAATCCTGATGCTCAATAAAACTAAACATATAGTAAACATTGCCGACCTGAAGGGAAGGGGTAGGGGAGAAGGGGGGGGTTTGGGCTTACGGCTCTCTCACTCATCGTACGAAACGCAGCTGTAATAGCTGCTTTACGCCGATCTTCTATGAGAGGGTGGTACTACCCCACCAAACGGTGGTTAGTCCAACTTAAAAATAAGCAAACAAAAATAATTTCGTATTACTAATATTAAGTAGTATGAATAACATCAACTGAAACACGCTTAACATCAGGCGGGCCGTACGCATGTTTTTTGTCTTGGCTTTTCTTGTCGCATATAGCCAGTGTCAAGTACCTACCTATAATAATATAGATTTTCAATGTTGCACTTCGCCACTTCCCGCAAAAAAAAACAAGTTTGTGTAGCAACTCAGTGGTATAAAAAGATATCATAGGCAAGACAAAAATATGAAAAAATGAAATGTAACGTCACGACTTTTATCCCTATTCGGGAGTAGTCAGAGGCGTGAGTGGCCATACACCACCACATTGTGGAGGGATTAACCAACTCAAAGCCCACGTTTCACCAGATAGTCAGAACCCAACGTGACAGGTGGTGAACCTTGTCGCCGTGTATACAGGAACTGACTATTACCTAATCCCGAGGGATAGGTAGGTTTCCTCACGATGTTTTCCCTCACCGTCAGCGAACTGTAAATTATGCACATAGATGAAAATTCATCCATTGGTGCGTGCCCCACCGGGGATCGAACCTGGGACCTTCTGATTGTTAGCCCAACCTGTTGTTGTTGTTAGGCAAGACAATAAGATTAGAAAGTAGGTAAGCGGTTTTTAGAGGACGATTATGCTTTTTAATCATATACCTATTCATCATTCTATATTATTCATAATCTATGATGACAACAAAACGCGTCACTGACATAAATATTAATTTAAAAATATTTGTAATCATATAATATCCTAAAAATTATGTTCAATATTATATTTAAACTATTTAAAACGTGATTTAATTCATAAAAAGATAGGTAGACGTAACATTTTTACGTATTTCACGCAAAAATTTGCGCGCACGTCCAGCTTTCTATGGCGCCATCGCGCTACTGCCAGCGAACATTTTGCAGTCCAAGTCATGATGGCCCATGACGTTTTAGCATATTTAAGGTTATTATTGATTATTTTTTAAATAAAATGACTAATATTAAATCTTGGATCCACGGATTCTTAGACAAGTCTTGACAATTTTTCTGGTATAGGTTTCACGTAAATCTGTTCAGTTGCTATGGAGAAAATTTACGATTAAGGTTGACAATTTCATATTTTGAAATCGATTTCTACAAAATTTGGTAACATTTAAAGTAAATCGGCTAAGCCATTTTATTCCCGACCATATGAGGTTTAATGTTGTATACTTTATATTGCACATAAGCCAGCTGCTTCATCAAACCATTTACTTAGACCCACCCAGTTGAACATTTGTATCACCTTAAGGGAAGTTTTTTTTGTACCCACAGCCCGTGGCTTTTACAATTCATCCCTGTACATATTTTTGCGAATATTCCGTTGCTTCACGGCAATGTTTCCCGAGGGTGTTACATTTTTTTTTATTTAAAATAAGGTATTACATTGCCTGCCAACGATCCCCCTGTATTTCTTATGCAAATTGGCTACAGGCGGGAATTAAAACGTCCTTTGTTCGTTGTAACTTTATCTCCTGTTGTTGTGTAATAAATAAACGACTTTGAATTTTTTGTTAAAAAGTACACTTCACCAAGAAATGCCGTGTCTCTAAAATACAACTCTTTTGTTCTGAGAAATGCCTTGTAAGGTTAGCACTAGAATTCCCATTAATTTAGGGGAAGTCTAGAGTTTAAAACAATCTAAGGATAGCGAGACTTCATTTGATCATCATCTACCTTACCTTTTCCCATTATCTGATGTATCACCCTTTGCTGTCATACTTACATCCACTCCAACCTCATTCCTATCACTCTTTATACAATCCATCCACCTATCTTTTCTTGGGACTTCCTACCGCTTTCTATCCTTCCACATTTATATTCAACACTCGTTTATTCACATGTTTTCCATCTCTGATCACATACCCAAACCATATCAACCTCCTACTTTTCACTTTATCTGTGATACCTATAATTATAGGAAAAAGGGCTATAAACTTAATTGTACAATTTCCTTCCAGGAGGCCTCTTCACAATCGGCAAAGTGCTCAACTTCTTCCCCGTGGGAGGGGAACGGGAGTGTCAGCCGGAGGGGTTCACCGTCGCCAAGGCAGGCATATGCCTCAACCCATACGACTGCCGCCAGAGGGACGGCAAGGCCTCGGGCGACTGCGCTCAGGGCCTCGGAGTCTGCTGTGTATGTGAGTACCTTTTTCTACATCAGTAACCAAATGGGTGATGTGACGTGCGGGTGAAAAGGGTTAGGTGGTATTCTAACCCTCAACTATAGCTTGTGCCTCTCTCTGTGCCTCGTAGTTTTAAAATGAATGGGGAGATTGCAATGCGGTTTAAACCCTTAACAATATCCGATTTTTAGGGCTACAAACTCTTTAACAGTAATGAAGAGTCTCTAACTCTTAACCTCGCTGATTTAGGGTGAGTACTCCTAAACATAGGGTGGTGTGATACGGGTTACAGGTAGATACAAGGTAGGTTTTAGGTAGGTGTGTAGGTTTTAGTTGTTTTCTTTGATGATTTACGTCACAATGACTTAATTGTTCTATACCTAACTAGTAGTGATCTTACTAAACCTAACAGTGGGAAATTTTTAGAATTCACAACGAGGAATCTTTTAGTAGAAGAAAGTCGAGTTTCCACACATTTAATAAACATTTAAACTTCAATTTGTACTTTCACGCTGTTTGCGGCGCAGACGCGTTGCACCAACTTTACGACACATTGTTGTAACTCCAAGCATTAACTTTATCTCCTGCATACAATGGTGTTTTCACATTTATGAGTGCCTGTTTACTACATCACAAACACATTCAATGGGTTAATCAAATGTTAATGTAATTTAACCCTTGATTTTACTGTGTCTAATAGGTATACCTACAAGACATTCGATTATTCTATAATTTCGTTTCTAAAACTGGACAAAAGATTCTATTTTTCATTGTGATATAACACGATCAGTTAAAAGTAGTACTAGTGCAGTCTAGACTGACAGGTATCTTGTACGTACCTAGTTAGCTTTTAAAGCTATAGTATAGTTGTTTTAGGGTGACCTAACGTATAAAGTGTTCCTGTTCTTGACGTTTGCAACCAATGATGGCTGAAATTAACGTTCACACCACCAACTAATATTGGACAATTATACAGAGTGGTGACGACATAACGACAATAACTGAAACCATAACCCAGTATATGGGTATCACGTGAGTAGTTCATACTTAAAAAAAAAAAAACAAAATATATTCAAAGTTATAGGCCATGGGATGGCTTTTTTACTTCTACCATTTTAACTGTACGCTTGCAAATGCACCGCCAAATACACCGACATCGAAGCGATTTTGCCATCCTTGTACCTACAGGTCAGTCGATGTGGTCAGTAGACGATTATAAAGGATGTAGTGATACGTTTAGATTATTTCCGCATTTAATTTGTGTGAAAATGTAAATTTTTCAATTTTGATGTAAACCTAATTTGACAATTTTAAAGTATTGTGATTGACTAGTAGGGATCGTGTTTTTTTATTGTAGTAATATCTTCACCACCCTGTATATCCTACTTCTCAATAAGTAACGGTTTCTTGACTTCAGCGACATAAGCCACCAAACTAAGTCGCCGCAGCTCTAATATAACGAGCATCTACCAAATTTGCCCAAGACAGTTGGTCCCGATATAAATACAGAAGCACCAATATTTGCGGCCAACAAACGAGCCCAGTGCACAGCACGAAACAGCTGGGTGGCAAATATTTCACCAGCTATTACTTGAAATACTAGAATCGAGTTCGGAGTTCATGAATTCGTGTGAACTGGCTATCGCTATTATTGAGATCAAATTTTAATTGGCTGTAGATTATATCGTTATCTTTCTGAATAGAGCGAAAATATTGTAAATAGTCTTTCGTTTTGGAGTTAAAGTTTAACCCCAAATTTAAAGAAAGTTATGGTTAACTTACACTGGCAATACAAATCAGTTTTGTTCCTAGAAATGCCTTGTAAAACCATTGTAAACAGGCTACAAATCTCTATCCATTTGGCGGTAATTGTTTGAGTTTGGCGCATTTTGAACGGCCGCATATAGTCCGGTAAACGCATTTGATCTGATATCCAAGATAGACGTATTTAAGCCCTCTTTGATGTGTTATATATTATGAACTAGCACTTGCCTTGACAAGTTTGTAAATTTCCAACTTGATCCTGATCATCAAAATTCACTTATTTAAGAGGCAGCCCTTAGGCAACAACATTAAAATGACGTCATAATATCTACAGTATCTATCTTCCAATATCCAGAGAAGTGCTTCAAATATCTCGCACACGTAACTCTCTTGCGGCCGGACAAATGCCCCCGCTAATGTTCCGGACGTGACGTAAGTCGTCCGTTCCGGAACGCACCGTAAGCTATTATTGTAAATAATGTGACGTTAAAGTGATGAACAGTGCTGTAACGAACTGTACCTAGCTCTCCAAGGGTACCTTTATTGGCAAAGTGTTCAGGGATCTTATATCATCTATCATTTATTTAAAGAACGATTTCCGATTTTTTACACTTATGAAGTTGAACTGAACACATACCCCCAAATTTATAGAGATTTTTAACCACTTTACAATGATTTTACAAAGAATTTCTAGCAACAAAAGTGACTTGTAATGTGAGTGTAAGTACATCATAAAGTTATACACCGTGTTCATGTTCATTTGCTTTAACTCTAAGGGTAAATGCCTTACGTCTTATTGAGTTAATTTCTCAAAGAAACTAAATGCCTAACTCCTACCGTTTTCAAATTATTTAAAATCTAAATTTAATCACTAATCTAAATTAAACCAGTATAAAGCCTTCTTAATTCATAACCAAATACTATTTTCGTTTCGTTCGTAAGTAAAGAGTTTTCAATGTTCCTTATGTACGACAAGGTTTAAAAAATGAGTTCGTTTTGATGTTGTTTTTACTTTTCTCGCATGTGTCACGTCAAATTGACAATAGTAATTTAATAAGGACCTTTTACAATAGCCATCAATTAAACATTTAATTATTTTGTATGGGATACCGGTTTTTTTTCTTCGAATATCGTAAAACGGTTTAAGGGACAAGTTTATGGTAATGTTCCAAGCACTATGTCGAAGTTAAAGCAAATTAACATAAACACGGTGTATAAATTTGAGGGATAGCTTATAGCGTTATGCTTGTGCAAGTCAATTTGGGAATACCGAGAAATTTTTTCTTTTCTTAGTGCGTCACGAATGTAACCCATATTTTACAACTCTAGTTTATATTAGTAGCTCATTAACATAGGATATTTGAAATTACATGTTGAAACCATGGCTGAAACCTTACAGTCCCAACTATATTCCAAATTCGTTATCAATTACAGCTTCAGGCGTTGTAAATAACTCTGCTAAACGATGCCTAAAATAGTTCCTGAGTAGTTTAATGGTTGTACATTTGAGTAGGCAACATCTCAGAACAATCCAGTCGTGATATTGTGAAGATCTATTGGTTTGGAAAGCGAGATTTATTGGATCTGCCGAGTACACTTTATTGAGATAGGGCTTGTTTTGTTTTTGTTACAGTTTTTGTCGGCTATTTCTATCTCGTCTGGTGTACACAACGTTCCTATGTATGTGTGTAGATAGACGTAGGTACCTCGTTTAGTACGTACTAATGGAGATTTTTTAAACCGTGCTGATTCAAAAACCTTGCTGATGTCGATAAATAGAGTTGCTACTCACGTCTTTATCTAATTAAAATTGGAAAATGCTCTTGTATTTTTTCATGGTGAGTAAACAAATTAATCTATGCCTGTCTTTTCGATAAGAATTATGACGTTATCAGTTTAATAAATATAAAAAATAAGCAGTCAAATACAAAATTAAATACATATATTCAAATAAGTTTCTCAAATACACTATATTTTCTAAAAAAATATATACAATCTGTCAATGCCAATTATTAAAAAAATAGGCGCAACGTACAACCACAGAATAAACATATACTATTTTTATACTGTGGTACAACCAATGGTATGTTTTAACAGGAACCATAAAATATGGGCGCATATTCCGCTAAAAACTTTGACTATATCTTTACTTCTTTTTATAAGAATTGGAAAACATTTTCGCTCACCAAACTTACTGTCTTAATTTCTAACTTTAGCGAGCCAGACTTCAGTCAGAATATTTACAACATACTTAATTTAATTCTTATGAGCATCACAATATTTTTATTAAGTTTAAGAACATAAAGTTTGAGCATGCGATTACAGTCAACATTAATGTATTTGTCACCAAAAAAGCTGTCGAGTGACTCAGCCAAAATACTGGAGATAATTTGTATCCAGTTGGCTGGTCCGAAGGAATCTGCTTTCTCCGAAACTGGTCCGGAACGTGTCCCTGTTTATGAGATGACTATAGCACATGATACCATTGATGTATTATTTTAGCGGATATGGTACTTCCTAACATTGAAACCACTAGACTTCTACATGCATCGAAATTCACACATATGTTATCGCACTCGCAATTCGAAAATCTACTTAAAGGCACTTTATGCGTATTATTCACTAGAAGGTGAGCCGCATTGGCAATACTACATACTACATACATACCGACATGTTTAGAACATTAATTTCCGCGAGCGACTGAGTCGCGCCGTGTCTATGGCCTCCGTTTAGTAGGAAATACTATTTTGGACATTCACATGTCTCTTCTTTCTTGGTAATGTCTTTGCATAATACTTTACAATGCATATTTACACGCCTGTGTATGTTAATCGGTAGGTACTGTTTTATGCTTGTGGAGATTGTATGAAGCTCTGGTGCTGTTTGATCATTTTATCGGTGACTAGCTTTTGCCCTCGACTTCATCCGCGCATAATTCAAAATCGACCTTCCATACCAACTTGCATCCTCTATTTAACGCCGTTAGGGGTAGAATGTTGGATAGAACTTTCTCAGTGGGATTCTCAAAAAACACACCCTCCAAATTTCATGTCTCTAGGACCAGCGGTTTAGGCTGTGCGTAGATAATACAACATGTTAAGAAAACCCTGTCCGAGCCGAAACCGGTAATTAGGTTCCCCAATCACATGACCAAATAAAATAATAAAAAAAAAAAAACATGATAGTAAACATATTAATGAACATTTAAAGTGCCAATTTTTTTTGCCTTTTTCCCACATAATGTAGCTAATTTAAAAAATATGACAACACCGTTACCGGAAGTAATTATGTTAGATCGTGTGGCGTCACCTCAGACCACAAAGTATGTGATGACGTCATTTTATGTTTTTTTTTTTTATGTAAACGTGGTTTTTGTATTACAAAAAATATGGGAGGCCTTTGCCCAGCAGTGGGACACAAACTAAGGCAAAAAAATGAAAAAAATTTTTTTTTGAAAAAAAAAAAAAAAAAAAAAATTCAATTCAATTCAATTCAATTCAATTCAATTCAATTCAATTCTTTATTAGTGTGATTTTTGGGTGGTACAAAAGATCTTAAAACTAAAGTTTATTTATGATCCTCAAAAACCTGCCTTGATTGGCTTACACTTCGTTCTATCGATTACAGAATGTCAGTTTTAAATAATTTTTACATTTCCATTATAAAAAACAAACAAAAACAGACTAACAGTTAATAATGTCAATAAAAAAAAAAAAACATAATGTCAATAAAAAAATCATAATGTCATACATCAAGCAAACTAACCAAAGCGAACTAACCAAACTACCCACCTTGTTTTATAAATTTATCATCCAGGTATTCAATTACGCTATAATATGCCTTGTTCAACAGAAACTGTTTTAATTTATATTTGAAGGTATCTATGCTGGAACAATTTAATATTTCTTTTGGCAAGTGATTATAAATGCGAGGAGCCATACAAAAGACACTTTTATTAAACTGTGCAGTTCTGTTAGGTGGGTAACAAATCTCCTGATTGTGGCGTTTGCTTTTCAATTTTTGGAACAACATCATATTGGATGCCACGAACACGGAAATCTCATAGATGTAAATACACGGTAGGGTCAACAACTTAAGATTAATGAAGTATGGCTTACAACTATCTGTGGGTTTAAGTCTACAAATTGCTCTCACGCACCTCTTTTGTGCCCTAAATATGGATACCTTGGTAACCGAATTTCCCCAAAAAATTATGCCGAATCTTAGTATTGATTCTACGTTCCCATGATACGCGGTGGTTACTGTAGATTCGTTCACAACTTTCCTGAGCATATATAACGCATAGGAATGTTGGTTTAATTTGGCACACAGATTTTCTATTTGGAACTTCCAGTCAATATTGCAATCAATTTGGAGACCTAGAAATTTAGTTTTCTCCACTTCAACAATCCTTTGTCTATTATAGTTTATGTGAATGTCTATTAAGTTATTTTTCCTGTTTCTAAATGTCATTACATTAGTTTTGTCCAGATTTATTTGTAGATTATTGTAATTTAACCAATTAATTATAAAGTCTAGAGCTTCATTCATGTTTGTTTCTATTTCAGATTTATCCCTACCAGTAAACATGACTGTGCTATCATCAGCAAATAAGACCATCTTATGTTTGGTAACTTTAGGCAGATCATTCATATATATTATGAATAATAAGGGACCGAGTATGCTACCTTGAGGCACCCCTTGGGTAACGTTACAAAATTTAGAGGAGTAAACAGTTTCCTTTCTTGTTTTTGGTGATATGCGTGTAATTTGCGTGCACTGTTTACGGTTGGTGAGGTAGGATTTTAGGAGGCTTAAAATATTACCTCTAACGCCATATGTCTCTAACTTATTTAACAAGGTGTCATGGTTAACGTAGTCGAATGCTTTCTTTAAGTCCATGTATAACGCTGAAACCAGGTGCTTATTATCTAAACCTGTCATTATAGCATTAAGAAATTTGTACACAGCCAAATTTATGCTTTTACTCTTCCTAAAACCAGCTTGCTCATCAGTGAATATATTATGTGTTTCAAAGAATGTATAAATACTTTTGTAAATAACCTTCTCAAATAACTTTGAGAATATTGGTATAAGTGCTATAGGTCTATAACAACTCATATTATTTTTATCTTTCTTTTTAAATAGAGGTTTTATTATTGTGGTTTTTAGTTTATTTGGATACTCTCCTGAAACGATTGATATATTAATTAAATGGCTTAATACCGGTGAAATTTGTTTAGATACACTTTTTAATATTTTTGTGTTAAATCGTAACCTGTGCTATTTGTGTTTTTTAATGAATGTATCAATTTTTCGGTATCAAAATGAGTCGTAGGGTTCATAAATAATGATTTAGAATATTTTTTTCCATCTGTCATTATTTGATAATTTGTTTTCGAAGTAGTTGGATTATTTTCACTTCCTGTAGTGAAAAACAAATTGAACGCTTCTGCGATGTCAATAGGATTGTCAATGACATTCCCATTTATTATTAACTGTTTAATCTCAGCTCTTGGCCTATTGTTTTTGTTTTGTTTAATTATTGACCAGGTTGCCTTAGACTTGTTTGAAGCCACTCTAATCATGTAGTCATTCTGTGATTTTTGTGTTAATTTTATTATCTTGTTTAATCGTCTAGAATAGTTTTTATATGCATTTTTATTGTTAATATTAGATTGTTTCCTGTATCTCCATAGCAAATCAAAAAAAAAAGTTTTTTTTTACAAAAATGGAATCTAATCTCGATACCCAACAATACGTTTTCGGGTCGGACAGGGTTTTTTTAACATATTGTATATACAATTTTTTTTTATACAACATGTTAAGAAAACCCTGTCCGAGCCGAAACCGGTAATTAGGTTCCCCAATCACATGACCAAATAAAATAATCAAAAAAAAAACATGATAGTGAACATATTAATGAACATTTAAAGTGCCAATTTTGTTTGCCTTTTCCCCACACAATGTAGCTAATTTTAAAAATATGACAACACCGTTACCGGAAGTAATTATGTTAGATCGTGTGGCGTCACCTCAGACCACAAAGTATGTGATGACGTCATTTTATGAAAAAAAAAAATTATGTAAACGGGGTATTTGTATTACAAAAAAATATGGGAGGCCTTTGCACAGCAGTGGGACACATACTATGTTAAAAAAAAAAAAAAAAAAAAAAATTTGAAAAAAAAAAAATGAAAAAAAAAAAGTTTATTTTTTACATAAATGGAATCTAATCTCGATACCCAACAATACGTTTTCGGGTCGGACAGGGTTTTTTTAACATATTGTATATATATATATATATTTTTTATAGGACTGCGGTGGCAAAAATGCGTACGGCCCGCCTGATTTTAAGCAATTACCGTAGCCTATAGATGCTTACCAAAGGCATTGCTCGCACATAGATAGTAGATAAAGAATGATTATAAAGAAATAGATCGAATTAAAGATAGTCAGGGGGATTATTAATACTCGTGCCACTTTAAAAATTACGTTAAACGAGTTTTCGTTAATTTACTATTAAAAAATGCTAATAAGCTTTAAACTAGTCGAAAGGTGAACGTCCTAGCTTATAGGACGTTTAGTTAATTAATTAAAAGTCTGACCTTAAATTGGTAAATACATAAAAAATAGACCACCAGTGTAAATATAAACCATAGCTTATCATTTTATAGAGTAACATTCTTGTGGTTAGTGATGGGATGTTCTCGAGAACATTCTCACCCTTGGAAATTTACTCGTGTGAGAATTTTTGAGAATCTTATATTTTGGGTGACGTTATCCTAACTTTAAATCTTAAAAACTATTAAAACCACCATACTTGCCTGTTTGATGAAGTTTATGCCAAGTTTAACATGCTTCAGAAGATACATTCTCGAAAATTCTCACGAGTAAGTTTCCGAGGGTGAGAATGTTCTCGAGAACATCTCATCACTACTTGTTGTTAATTTATACAATTCAGAGGCCGCTTTCTTTCCACGGGTGGAGTAACAGCATGTGTTATTATGCTAATCGACATGATAAAAAACCATCACTTGACCCACTGTCTTAGCTTAACAGGTTTTAGGATGATTATTATGTCTGAATGGCAGGTGACTACAAATAAACGATACAAATTATGTTAATACGGTGTAATACTGACTTGACTGCAGCTCTTAAACGGGCTGGCTCGACCGGGGTAGTACCACCCTCTCACAGAAGATCGGCGTAAAACAGCTATTACAGCTGCGTGTCGTTCGATGAGTGAGAGAGCCGTAAGCCCACCCCCCCTCCCTCTCCCTCCATCCTACTCCCCTTCAAGTCGGCAATGCGCGAGCAATACCTTTGGTATTGTAAGCATCTATAGGCTACGGTAACTGCTTAACATCAGGCGGGCCGTACGCTTTTTTGCCACCGCAGTCCTATAAAAAAAAAATACTGCGATGCCAATTAGGAACTCTGATTGAATGCGGCTTCCCCGCCCGCCACACCTCCCGCACACCGCCACCGCCTTTTGTGCGGGTGACGTCACATTTGACAGGTTCCTAGTTGGCGTGGTGGAGTAGTTAGTATAGTCTTTAGACCGTATGGTGCTAGGCCAGAATAGACCAGACCAGCGCAATGGTTCGAGCGTAGGCTACTCGACTCGCTGCTTCGTGTGCTTACGGGTTCAATTCCCTCCAGAGGAAATTTCTGAAACGGCCTTTTTCGTAATTTTCTCTGGTCTGGCGGTCACTGTGATTGCCAGTCCATAGTATGTTACCCATTTTACAAGCGATGATGCTTAGTTTGGGACCATGCAGTTAGAGTGTTAAACACATCCTAGACGGTTTCAATCCAGCGTTCTAAGAATGGTGACCTTGGTGGGAACTTTGTTTCCATCCGCATTTGTGTTTAATTTGGATTACATCTGCTGTCTACATGGATGGCAACAAGCAAGGTCACCTCTGTTGGAACGCTGGATTGAAACCATGGACCAATTACTAAGAAACAGACCCTAAGCAACTCGGCCGGGTGGTCGGCCTAGTACTAACATCGACATAAAACGAAGCGAGTAGTTCAACTATTTACCGGTAGATAGAACAATGAAAATGAAAAAAACAATGACCACGTTTTTTTTCATACATATATCTAATAAGGGCACATCTTTCTTTAGTCTTTACTCTGTGATTTAAACCGTCTAGAAGGCCTTTAGTCTGGCGGTATTTACTTATATTTAATTGAGAGTATTAAATATAAGTATGACCTGTTTCTCCTTTTCCTTTCTCGGTAATTCAATCACTATTTGTAAGACAACAATCCCTCTTCAGTAATGAATCTAGAAATTCGTCTCCAATTAACCGGAGACATAATTTTATTTAAGTCTCCTCGTACCTCGCAAACTTAGTTGTTTCTTCTCGTACTTGTTCAATGAGATTTTCGTAAAAAGCTCCATTAATTAACAACTCCTTTTGTGGACAAAGAACTTGGGTTTTTGCTTGTAAGATATATTCACAAGTAAAATAAAATTGCTATTTGAGAGATGGATCTACTACAGTTTTATTAAAACTCACAATTTAATTAAATTGGAAATATGTACCTATCTTAAAATGTAGCTACATTTTAAATTTAGTTTTTGAATGTACAGCCAGCATCAAAGTAATTGGTGAACAGAGTTATGTGCTTGTTATAAAACTATGATGATTATATTATGATTATTGATGCGTTAAAATGCATAATGATATTTAATTTTATTAAATAAATCTAATAATGCATCGTTTTATACTAGAAAATCTATTTCTAATATAGCTGAAACCATTGTTCTGACAAATAGTAGGTATGGGCTTTACTGACCTAAATGAATAGAAAAAAATTATAAGCATCCAAAACACTTTAACACTAGACATTAGACATTATTACTACAGTGTATTATAACAATTACTTGATAGAACACAAGCACTAGTGATGTAATACCGTAGCGGTAAATAATGTAATAATAAACGTAATTCGATTACGTTCCCGCAATAAAGAGGCAGTGAGCCGACTACGTGATGGGAATTTCCACGTAGACAACGAAATTACCCGTGAGCCGGACAGTAAGGCTGGACAACTACACAAGCTGTGCGATGAAGCGGAGTAGCTAGCGAGGAAATAGCCACAAATAATCATGTGACAACGATGATTTCTCCTCGCTCGCTTACTGCCAGCTTTGAGGAGCATACAGGGTGGTGACGACATCATGACAATAATTGAAACCACATACTGGGTATCACATCAGTAATTCGCACATAAAATCTTATTAAATTATATTCAAAGGTATTGCCACGGGAGTGCTTTTTTATTTTGACTATTTTAATTTTACGCCTACAAAGATACCGCTTAAAACACCGACACCGAATCGATGTTGCCACGCTTGTACCTACAGGTCAGTCTATGAGGTCGGTAGACGTTTATAAAGGTTGTTGTGTTTCGTTTAGACTATTACCGCATTTAATTTGTTTGAAAATTAGAAATTTTGGACATTGATGTAAACCTAATTTTATAATTTTAATGTGTTGTGATTGACTAGCAGGGATCGTGTTTTAATTTATTGTCACTATGTCGTCACCACCCTGTATAGCCCTAAAGACAACGAGTCAGCTGCTAAAATTACCCGAACGATTCGTTTATTAATGGAACTAGACCCGCCAAACACTCTCACCACTTTGCCCCGACCACTGTTACTCATGAGCCAGGATAGACAATGGTGTCCAACGATGACGCCGATGCTTGACCCTCGAGTCCCGAGAAAAAGCTAAGTTGTCTTCAAATCCGCATGATTTTAATCAAAAGACAGAGGTTATCCGTCTATTAAAACTGTCCTCCAGAAATAATCCTTTGTTAGCGATCGTTTCTCTTCGCTCGTATTGCTTTGAGGAGCTTACAGCCCTAATTACAGCACTGTCTGCTGTTCGTAACGTGAAAAGAATAAGAGATAACTTTATAAATATGAAAATATGTCACTATACTAGTGTAATATTGATATTTGTCAAGTAAAGAAACCAAGAAGGCAATAAACTCCATAGTTGAGGATATTACTGGACTAGTCCTATCTCTACTAGTGTTAAAATAACGGGATTCGAGTTAAAGATGCATTTAACGGAAAGTCGCAGTCTATTAATTGCGATATCAGAGACTTCCATGCTAGGCGGCTATTCGAAACCAGAATCCCACGATGATGATAATAGCTAGCTTGATACCACTAGACAAGTGATCACAACATGTTCCTTTTCAGTTATTTTTCCTATAAGTGTAAGAGATACATGTTTTGTTTCAGTCGAGGTGTCCTGCGGTGGCGTGGTTCAGAACAACCTGACGTACTTCATGTCGCCCGGCTTCCCCGAGCTCTGGAGTGGGGATGAGGACTGCAACATCACCATTGAGAAGACCTACGCTGGGATTATGCAGCTCAGGATTGACTTCCTGCATTTTAATATCGTGAGTATGTTGCCCGAGGATCGTTGAAAGTTTTTCAAAGTATTTGGTGAACAATAGATTTCCAAATCTATTCAATTATTGGAATGTCTCATAGTCCTTTGCATGTTAAACAGATACGTCCTGAAGATTGCATACAGTGTTAGAGAGACTTTAAAGTAAATGATTCTCACTGATGCGTATTTTTCCAGGGTCAACCGAACAGGACAACTGGGGAATGCGATGAGGATGCCATGATCTTAGGTGACGGCGATAGCAAGTTTACTTTATGCGGACAAAACCATAATCAACATAGTAAGTTCGATTGCTGCGCAAACTGCAATAGTGGAAACCCTTCCAGTCTGACTTAGGGAAATGTCATTTTTACGAACATCTTTAGCTGGATTGGTGCTGTGATTATTATTATGCCATTTTGGCAATTTTTTTTGAAATATTGTTTTCCACGCTATGTTATTCGTCCACGCTCATCACTTCGTTCAGTAGTTATTACTGCCAAACGCCTAGCCTTCACAGAGATCACACAACAAACATACCCATTTGTCACACACAAATGTACATTCCATACATGCGATGTGCGTATTAAAAGCGCATTTTTATACGTTCCTAACAGGTCAGCACTGCGTCTGCTCCCTTATGTTGCAGATGTCCTGGGCAGTAGTTCACTTACTATGAGCCTTTAGCGGTAAAGGGAAGATCTTCCGGCCAGGCGGGTGGTATGCCTGGCGGGGTCGGCCGCTACGCCCCGATGGTTGTTGTAGGAGTTTCGTATATATGCGAAGTGCCTCGGGAATCTTGCTTGCGTGGTTCAGGACTCCATTTTTGTATTGGCGCGTGCAACTAACGCCATCTGTTGGTAGCGATATATGAAGTCGCTACAAGCCTGAACTACTATGAACTTATTACCACTTACTATGAGGTGCGCCCAGGCTAAAAAAACGTTATAAATACCTATGACCATTTCTTCTCTCATCTTTCTCCCAGTATACTACACCCTATCAAGTGGTAGCGAGCGGCGGGAAGCCGGCGACCTGCCAGGCTCGAAGATCATCAGCCTCGCGATGCGGATGCGAGGCGGAGACATGCCTCGCTTGTGGCTCATGCGCCTCGCGCAGATGCCGCTAGCTAACTCTGCACCCCACGACTGTCTGCAGTACTTCACTGCTGATAACGGTGAGTGGACCCTATCAACACATAAAGTAGATACTTTTCTTTTCCTGAAGTTAGTCCTTTGAAACTAATAAAAATCCGTGTGCTGTGGGTTCTTGTCATTACTTTATATGGTCAGTTGTTTAAACCATGTTAAAGGCCTTCAGGTGGCTTGAACAACTCTGACACCAGGTTGGCCACTAACCATACGATAAAAAGAAGAAGGTGGGGATCGAGAACCCGAATCCTCCCGATGTATGGTTTTGATATTTCCCTGATTTTATCATTTCACTGCAACGATTGTCAGTCACCAAATCTTTGTTTATCAGGAGCAGTTTACATAGCTTAAGTATTCAGAGAGGTTCCGTACTAAAGGGTCCAAGTAGAACCATACTTGTATTTCATAATTATTCTTATACCTATGTTTTATTTCCAGGGACGATTAAAACGTTCAACTATGCCATCAACGGGCGCCACCTCGCTAGTCAGGAGTATAAGGCTTGCGTCAGACGAAATGTGGGGTTCTGTTCTGTGAGATACGTACCCTGTGACCATCGGTCCTTCAGGATAGGGCCTGGCAGCGGGGATCCAGCTCTCATGGATCCTGCTGGTAAGTACAAACTTGATGGCACCAGTGACTGAATGATAAAATTTTAAGTTTTGGTGATACATACAGTATCCTGTGATTCACAGGAGATAAGTTTGTATCTAGGACTGAAGTAAAAACATTTAATCATGTAGGCGACTTCCATCATTCAGATTCATTATGCTTCATCATAATAAGACTCTACCATACATTCCTATGAAGAAGAAAGGCAAGACACTCCATAATTGAGGATATAACATCTTTACAAAACATTTTAGTTTACTAAAAAAAGTACCTTTGGCCACTGAACCCGAAGACTAAGTCCCCTTCCTAGGAGTACAGAAATGATGGTATTATACCATAATCATTGTAGAGCCAGGCTTTGGCCCCGGTGCGTCTGGTGGCGCCGGCTCTGGCTTCGACGGGCCCGATGGCTCTTTCGGGCCAACCATGACTGCACTGCCTACCACCACTCTCTTGGTCATGGACCAACTCACGGACACGGAAAACGGTTTACGGAATGTTTTGATAACCCTGTTGACTCTGATATCCGGAGACTGTGGTCCTATGTTATATTCCTTAAGATGTTTTTGTTTAACCTGGTATTTGTGGATTTGAGCTGAATCACGATCGAATGAACGAAATCATCTGAAGATTAGGAACATAGTTTTGTTCGTGGTTCACCTCAAGTCTTGTCACCGCCATAAGATTGAAAGTCCTTCTTCCTGTTGTTATTTCAGTCCCATTAACATGATTCTGTAATATTCTGGCCCTATTTTGTATTATAGTAGTTGTTGACAACCTTACCCTAGTAGTAGCAGTAGTGGTAATATCCTTAAAAATATCCCTTTAATTAGTTGCGTGTCTGAGAAATTAAAATCATAGAATCAGTTTGGGTGTATCAGGTTACAAACTAGAAAGTTTGGATTTTACCTTGTTTGTAAATAATTTACCTACAGAATTGATTGAGGCGTATGATTCCCGTGTAAATTCACTTCCTATGAATGTCGCTAGGCGAATAAAAGATTAAAGATCCTACCCTCTACCCCAAACTACGTCATTGTGAAGAGAGTTGTTGATGATGATGGGCATCAACAACTCTCTTCACAATATAACTCTTTACTTTCAGACACCCAAGATCAGATGATGCCAGTAAACAACACGGTAACACAAGAGGATGAGCTCGAAGGCTCCGGAGACGACCCTCAAATAGAGACCCCAGCGGCGCCGCCACAGCCCGGGATGATGACCAGGGTAAGACTTTTCTAGGAGCAAGAAATAGACTTAAAAAGCTCTACATTTCAAAATATACTTTTGGAGAAGATAGTTTTAAACAACTAGAGCAGTGATGTAGAGGTATGTTATAGAGTTTTAGAGCGTTCATTACTGCATATTATTATTATCTATAGATGAGACAGATAGAGACTATCCCCCAAATTTATAGTGTTTTTGGCCAAATCCGAAGGTATTAAAAATAATTTCTAGGAACATAAGTGATTTGTAATGCCAGTGTAAGTCCATTATATTTTTTTATGAATTTGGGGTTATGAGTTTGTGCGCGTTTTACCATTTAACAGATTATTTCTAGTGAAACTTGGTATGGTTATAGAATATATCCTGAAGGGTGAAGGGTCCTGGTGAAGGGGAACCTTTTTATCCGGGGAAATGATAAGGATCCTACGTGCCAGTCGTGAAACGGAACCAGACGTAAAGTTATACATAGTAGAAATACTCACACGTTCTTCAAAATGCATTTCCACATTGAGTTTGTTACTTTGCAAAGTGCAAACAGCATTGAGAGTGTGGGGATGCTCGGCGTTCCCGGCGGAGAGATAGCCGCGCCAGACATGCCGCGGACGAGAGGTGCATTTTATGACTTCAGCTGAAGAGTCCCAGCATGGAAATAGATGTTAGGGAAATGTGCTTTTAAAAGGCGTTTATATTACTTTTAGTAGGTCGTTTAAGTAATGAAATACTTGATGAGATTACGTGTCTTTGATTCTACTTTAGTTTTTGACTTGTTTTCAAGAATATTTTGTACTTACAATGATTCTACTTGATCTGAGAGGAATAATCCAAGGCTTAATTACTAATTTATATTAATATGAATGCTAATGATTTTATATAATATTATATCTAGATAAACAAAGTACATAAGTAACATAAGTACCCTACTAGCATTACCAAATAAATACATAATGTAGGTATACAATAGTACGAAATTGACGTCCTATTATTTTATATTATAACCTACCTTATTGTTATGTGTTATTGTACAATAAATATTTTAATCATTAAAAAAATAAAACCCTCAAGTACCTACTTATATTATTTTAAAAACTTATCTACTTCATACTTACCACAATAACTGAAAACATCCTCCGTACTTATCATAATAACTGAAATATTATTTAGTAAAATAAATTTTAACACATTTATACGACAATTTAATATAAATATCCCATAATTATCCCATGTTATAGTATGTTTATTTAATTAATTATATAACCCGCGGCATGCTTACCCCCGCTATTAACCCCCTCTAGATCTGGCAGTACTTCAGTGGTTGGGTGTGGGGACAGGGTCGCGGGGCGCGCGGGGCGGGCGGCGGCTGGTCGCGCTGGTCGCCGTACGCGCAGCACTACGCGACCGGCGCCGGCAGTGACAGCTTCCGGTACTTCGGCTACGGGAACTACGGGATCGGGCTCCGGGGCTACGGCAGGCAGAGGTGTCAGGATAGAGTCACTATACTCTGCGAGAACGAGTATTTTGTCTCGGTGAGTACGGTTGATGACTGGGTATATTTTTATTTGGATGATTTTTTCAACCTTTGGCGAAGGCCTCGTCTTTCCTCTTCCACCATTTGCAGCCACGTTGATTGAATGACTTTATTTTATAGAAGAAAAAATAATTCAAAAGTGACGACTCCACATAGGAATAAATGGCGCCATCGATTATTATTTTAAGTTTTTTCCCGAACCAATATCAAAATCAAACTATCGCAATAGCAATACTAATCGCTCGGGATGAAACCGTTTCTGAAGCTTTCTCGCATCTGAGTCGAACGTTTTCAGACCAGTTTTTTTATGGTGCTAAGGTGACCAACAAGCGCACACCCCCCGATCCCTTTAAATGCTTGCAATACCAAAGGCATCGTTCGCACGTTGCCCTCCTGTGAGAGGGACAGAGGGAAGGGTTTGGCGTTTCGGCTCTCTCACTCATCGTACGAACCGTAGCTGTAATAGCTACTTAACACCGAACTCCTTTACTCCGGTCGAGCATCCTATATACGAGCTGCAGTCAATTCGCTACAGCTTGGCTCTACTACCAAACTTTTCTCCATCCAAAGAAGATATACGAGCTGCAGTCAATGGGAATCAATACTAGGTCAACAAATCAACTCATAACCAACACTATAGTTAAAACTAAGCTTTCTTATCAATATAGTTTTGAGATCATCGAAATCGTTCCATCCGTTGCGATTTTTATAACGTGCGGCATGTGCGTGTGACGCCACGCGGGGCCGTCGGATTGAAGGCGCGCTGCACCAGCGCCGGTCGCGCCGGCCCGCGCCGCCGTTCATTACAAAGCGCGCGCGGGGTAAATGACGTCACGACAACCGTGCGTGAACTTCGCTAGTCATTTGGTCACAGCTTCGTAATTGTTTGTCGCAGACCAAATTTTTTTGCACTGTATGTTATGGATTTCTTAGCTCTATAAATCTGCGTTCTCAACTAAATTCGTTACGGAAACCCATTGGCTAGAACTTAGCTCTACAAACCGTTTCTCCATCCAAAGAAGATACCTCACTTCCAGAGCTCAGTGTACGGCGGCGGCGTGTGCGACCCGCACCACTGCGGGGCGTCGTTCTGCCCCGGGCAGGCGGCCGCGCAGTGCCGGCTGGACACGTCCGTGACGCCGTTCACCGTGGCCGTGCACTTCGGCCCGCCCGCGCCCAAGCGCAGCCCCGAGGACAACATCGGCATGTGTCTGCGCTACACGCAGCTGCCCTGCGACACTTGACCTCGGGCCAACGTCAAAGTCAAGGTCAAACCGTCAAAATAGAGATTGTTAGCCAGTTTACAATAGTTTTACAAAGCATTTCTAGGAACAAAAGTGATTTGTGATGCGAGTGTAATGCCATCATAGAGTTTCTTGCCGGCTCTTCTCGATGGAAACAATAATATATTACGAACCGGTGGTAAAGCTAAAATATTGAAGTTAATGATTCGTAAGTACTCTAGCCTACATCAATAAATAATTTTGACTTATAATTTATAAAAGTTATTCACTTTTATAAATTCGGAGGAAAATGTTTTTATTCATGTAAGCTAAGGGAAGCACTTATGAATAGTCTACATATACATTTCACCGGTGCGTAATGCCGCTTCCATTGCGACCAAGAAACTCAATGGTAACTCTTTTCGATGGAAAAAGAAAAATTGTGTATAATTTTAATACAGCAACGCAATTTAGGTTTTTGAATATTAAGAGAGTTTGATTGAAAACAGCAGGGGGGTTACTCCGAAATACGTCGCTGACGTATCGTCCGAAGTACGGATTCGATTTACGATCAAAACAATGTCAAATCGTAGAGAAAAACGAAAGAAGAAATGTCAAATCACGACAATCCGTCAGTCGAAACGTTAGGTTCGTATTTCGGAGTAGGCCTGCAGATATGAGTAGCAAAAGTGAACTAGTGTTGTGGTTCCGATAGATAAGGGCCTCCACAGACTTGCTACTTTTAGCATCGGCAACCGGCGATTTTGTGACGTATCGATGCTGCGTCGCGTTTCTTCGAGCGCGAACGAGCGGGACGCAGCATCAAAATCGCCGATCGCCGATGCTAAAAGTAGCAAGTCTGCGGTGGCCCTATTACAGGTACTTCCCCGAGTGTGTACACAGGGATCTATTTCAAAGGAGTGCTATACATTTCATACAATAATGAATGATAGTGAAAAGGACAATTATGTTGTACTCGCATGAGAGATTTCGTTAAAAATTATTACTTATAAAAATAAGTAGGTATTTTAAATAAAATTTAGTAATTAGTATGTAAGTAGTATTGTTTTGGTTCCTATTTATTTACAAAAATATATTACAAAAGTTGTAGGTAAGTACGAAATTAATTTATCGATAAATTACTTGTTTAGCTATAACTTGGTGCTTATTATGTTGGCTACAAATTACGATTAAACAAAATTAAAGGTATTTCTGTCTTGCTCATACGTTACTATTATGAGAAAGATGGCAATACAATACAGTTAATTTAGTAAAGTTTAGTTGAGTCAACATAATCAGCATCGTTGTCTCTTTGTAATTATGAAATCTCTATTTATTTATAAGTTAGTAGTGCCATTGTGTGTAAGAGTATCTTATTTAAGTATTATTTAATAATATTTCAATTGTTGAGTTGGGTAATAGCTGTATTATATTATTTTTAATATTTAATGCCCTTTTGTAGAAATCTATTTATTGAATAAATTATTTACTTTTGTTATATTTACCCTTTTACCAAGATACCTAGACCTGCTTATCATACATAGTACTAAACAATCACAATACATTTCAAAGCGAAATAGCATTTCGGATCGATCGCAAATGGATATTGAATATGCGTTGGCAACAATAGATCGCCGCATCGCACCGGCATTGTCCAAACACGATATGCAGGCTCACCACTGCACAAACACACGCCGGGCAATTAATACTTAATGGCCACCTCGTGATGGTTGGAGATTGATAACTGTATTCGACACATAGACAAGACATATACCTAAAATATGCATCAATAAAATTATTATCACTACATATTATAAAACAAAGTCCTCCGCCGTGTCTGTCTATCTGTCTGTCTGTTCGCTATAAACTCAAAAACTACTGCACCGATTTTCATGCTGTTTTCACCAATGAATAGAGTGGTTCTCGAGGAAGGTTTTAGTGTATAATTTGTCAAGTTTTTCTATACATTGGCTAAAATATATTGATATTTGTTGGAGGTGTCGGAAAAAAATAAGCCGTCTGGGAGCTTTCAACGAAAACACTGCCTAAACCCTTTGAGATATAACAAAATGATGTATGGTGGAATTGTGTATCTTATATAGGTATGTCTACAGAAAAGTGCGCAATGGCATATGTCTATCTCTTAAAGATAACATACTATATCCATTTTAATACCTTAAAAAATAATCAAAATTTCATGATTACTTTTAGTCGCGATAACTGACATCCACACGGGCGAAGCCGCGGGCATCAGCTAGTTATTAATAAAACCAGCGTCTCACAGATTATCGGCGTCAAGTAGCTTTTAGCTGGTTTTCGTACGATGAGTGAGAGCTGGAAACTCAACCCCCTTCCTTAACTAATGCTGTTACATTTGCATTTGTGTCTAAATAAATGGTAACACAAATGTGTTAACATATTCCATGTAATTTTTCTCTGGGAATGTCAGATGACTCTAAAGTCTCATTATCAAATTTAAAGAGACGTTATCAGAAATTTATGGAGCCCTAGATAAGTGGGGCGGGACCTACCGTGCCCCCTCCACCACCCGGGACCCACTTGGTGAGTGAGTAAATTATATTATATTGCGTCTTGAATTCGCGAATATAACCTCAGTTTTGAAACACCGGGTGGTCTCTTTCAAATTATATTTGGGGTAATAGCCTTAGTTTTGTCCCATTTAGCAATGTATATTTTTATTATCCTGAGCAATGATAAAAGAGGTAGATAGCTTACCCTCACAAAGTGTTTACAAACGAATGCCGCCCGCCCACACACGCTCAGGGGCGGCGGACTGAAGTACATTGCTTGCTTTCATACAATATTAATATTAACCACGTTATTAAAACAGCAATGTACATAATACGTGAACAACACTGACAACGCGTCACTCAGTGACGCGTCTACGCGAGAGATCTAAGGTTTACCAGTTAGCAAAGATTTCATGTGCGGAGTGCGTATGACCTATCTATCTGTTTTTATTGATAAATGTCTTCGATCCTGAGTGTAACATTTTGTAAGTAGGTTAGAAATTGAGTTATAAATTAAGAACATGTTGTCGCTACGCTCAAAGCTGCAACTTACAACAAATTTCTTACAATATTAGTTTTTATAACTAAGGCGGTTGCGTTAGTAGGTGGAAATATCAGAAACTCGCGCAAGTGGTACCCGTAACTGGCACCGGTACCTTGTTTATGAGTTCTTGAAGTATCCTCAACTGGTGGATTTTCGAGTAATATCCTGAACTTTTCACCGCTCAAGCATTACTGTTTCGTTCTAAACGTCTTAAGGCCGAGATACGATCTTAAGATGAGGATAAGTATTTGATTAAAAATATAATTAAGTTTTTCTCAAATATGTTATTATGCTCAACTTTTAATATGAAAGGAAGACCTAATCTCCGAGTCTCATTACATTTAATAAAATAATTTAAAGTCAAAGTCAAAGTCAAAGCGTTTATTTTGTTTAGGCCTACGGGGGCACTTACAAATTGTCATTTTACATTTTTTCCTTAAATTCTACTGCCGGATCGGAAACGCGACCTCGACTGAGAAGATCCGGCAAGAAACTCAGCGGGCTTGTCTTTTTTACATTGTTTTTTTTTTTTATCGCCATTTAAGTATTTTAATACAATGTAATTTGGTAAATAGCTCCAGTGTGCTGCCTTCCGAAATAAGCAAGGCAAGACACGCTACACTTTAACATGACACTGTTATTAACAAAGTGAATTTGAGCGATCAGTCCCAAGCTGATTTATCTTCCAAGTAATCCGAGATTTTGTAATAGGCCTTTTGACAGAGTTTAGTTTTAACTATAGTTTTAAACTTATTAACAGGCAAATCTCGGATTTCTTTAGGAAGTTTGTTGTAGAAGCGTATGCATTGTCCTACAAAGGAATTACTTATTCTGTGGAGACGAGTTACATGTACGGATAGCTTGTGTTTATTCCGTGTGTTTATCGAATGAGCATCGCTCCTTTTTTCAAAGTTGTTGTCATTTTTCTTAACATAAATTAGGTTTTCATAGATAAATTGTGACACCACGGTTAGAATATTTATTTCTTTAAATTTTTCTCTGAGGGAGACTCTAGGAGCTAGGTTGTAAATAGCTCTTATAGCTCTTTTCTGCAGTACAAATACAGAATTTAAATCTGCAGAGCACCCCCAAAGCAGTATGCCATACGACATTATGCTATGGAAGTAACTAAAATAAACAATTCTAGCCGTGTCTACATCAGTTAAGTGCCTAATTTTTTTAACAGCATATGCCGCAGAACTCAATTTACTTGATAATTTTTTAATGTGAGGACCCCATTGCAATTTTGAATCTATGGTGATTCCCAGAAAGACAGTTGACTCCTCAACGTCCAACGCTGCCCCATTCAGTCGTATATTGGTTCCTATTTGTCTTACATTAGGTGTCGAGAACTTTATGCATTTAGTTTTGTTCTCATTGAGCAGAAGATTATTTACATTGAACCAATCTACAACTTTAGCGAGTGCATTGTTCACATCGTCATAATGTAGAAGCTGTCTTTTAATTTTAAATAATAAAGAAGTATCATCAGCAAACAACACAATCTCGTGATTATTGCCTACATGATATGGCAAATCATTTATATAGATAAGAAACAAGAATGGTCCCAGTATTGAACCTTGAGGAACGCCCATAGAGACCACAGAACCTGGTGATTTTTCACCATTAATAGCGACCTTTTGAATTCTATTGCTCAAATATGAAGTCAAAAGGTCAAGAGCCTTGTTCCTGATACCGTAGTGGTGCAGTTTCCTGGTAAGTATTTCATGATGGACGCAGTCGAAGGCCTTAGACAAGTCGCAGAATACACCTAAGGCATCCTGCGAGTTCTCCCAGGCACTGAAAATATTTTTTATTAGTTCAATACCCGCGTCTACAGTAGAGCGATTCCTTGTGAACCCAAACTGATTGTTATGAAAAATATTGTTGTCATTAAAATGACGTAATAATTGGTTCAAAACGATTTTTTCAAAAATTTTACTTAACGTAGGTAGTATCGAAATAGGCCGAAAATTAGTTGGATCAGTTGAACTACCTGATTTAAAAATAGGAATTACTTTACTGTGCTTCATTAGATCAGGAAATACACCATTTGTCACACAGCCATTAAACACAGCTGCTAACTTGGGTGCAATAATGTCTATAAATGAGGAAACGGTTTTTACAGAAAGCCCCCATAGGTCTGCCGTTTTTTTAACATCAAGACTTTTGAAACTGTTTACAATGTCCTTATTACTAACAACTGAAAATTTAAAGGCTGTGTCACATTCAGTTACACTTTGTTTAAGTACAGTCTCTGCGGAAGTGGGAGACGATCTTAGAGTTTTGGTTGTTAGAACAGGAATGTTGGTAAAGAAATTCTCAAACTCTGTCGCTACTTCCAAATCCGCTTTTACATCTGTGTTGTTTATTATCAAATGAAAGTCTCTGTCACGCACTGTATTTCTACCAGTTTCACTGTTGATAATATTCCAAGTCATTTTAATTTTATTTACAGATGTTTTGATTTTATTTTTCAAGTAAATTGATTTCGCAGAGGAACAGGCTCGTTTAAATAACTTAGAATAGATTTTTACATACTCCAAGAAAGTGGGGTTATGATTATATGATTTTTCAAAATAAAGGTCATATAACTTCTGTCTGCTTTTATAGATTCCCGGAGTTGCCCATTCACTAAAATTAGCACGATCACCAAAAGATATTGTTTTTGGTTCGAATATTTTATTGAATTCATCACTGATGAGATGGAACAGTGAGTTATATAATATATTTGTGTCACTGTGAGTAGGCAACCCTGGAACTTTTTGTATTAAATTAGTTCTTAGGAGTTCTAGGCGGCTATTATTTATTGGAACAAAGCTAACAGTTTTTGTTTGGGGTTTGTTCATTTTCTTTGGAAACACTGCTAGTTGTCCACAGTGATCAGATTCTAATTTATTTATAATTGAGTTATCTATTGGTTTTAAATTTGTGAATATATTATCTATACAAGTTGCACTAGTGGCGGTTATCCTAGTAGGTTCCAAGAAAATATTGTACATGTTATGACATTTAAAAAGTAATTTAAACTTATCAATTATTGGACTACATTCCAGTAAATTAATGTTAAAGTCTCCACAGATAATCATTGTCTTGTTTGATTTGGAAATTTTAAATAAAAGGTTCTCCATACATTTTTCAAACTCATCATAAGGTGAGCATGGAGGCCTGTATACGCATACAACAAGGAACTGCTCAAGCTCAATACTGGAAATTTCAATTACTCGTTCAACAGAGAGGCTCACAATATCTTTACGTTCTTTAAATTTTATAGTTTTATTTGTAATAATTAAAGAGCCACCACGTATTAAATTAACTCTGCTGAAGGAGCTAGCAACGTGATGATTATTAAAACTGAATATAATTTGATCATTTTTTAGCCAGTGTTCAGTTGTTTACAAGTGTAGTACTCAAAAGAAGGAATTCTAAGAAGTTTCTGTATTAATTTAAAATGAATTATTTACGCGGGCGTTTCTTGCTTGAGAATTATTTTGTGTACATTGGGCGTGGAGTGAGGCTAATGCTGCATTGCAGATAGCCATCTCCTAACATTGTATGCTCGCCTAGTACAACAACATCGATGTTCATGACATGTCAACACAGTAACATGTCCTTCTGTGTGTCATAGCTGCGTCTTCATCCAGCGCATGCCTCGCGCGAGCACTCAGTTTTGACGTCGGAACGCATAGACGTAAAGTCATAATATGAGTGCTCGGGTGAGGCATGTGCGCCATATGGACACAGCTATTCAAGACGTACCTTGCTTCGTCACGTGTGTAGTATTGATTTATTATTTTAGCACTAGACTTGCAATTCTTCAATCAAGTTAAAGGCATTTTGATGCGTATTATTCACCAGAATATGAGACATAGTGGCAATACCGACATGTATTTAGCATTATTATCCGCGAACGGCTGAGTCGTAACGTGTCCATGGACTCGGTTTAGTGGGACATACTATTTTGGACAGTCTTATGTCTCCCTGTTGCTTAGTACATAATGTCTTTGGTGTGTGGTGTTTCCTTTTGGATTCTGTCTTTAATATTTCTATTCTGTAAGGAAATCAACGACTTTCTCGAGCTTTATCTACTTATTAAAATATATCATGTTTGTATTATCTCCCTTCCTTAATGAGCTTGGTAACTCAACGTAATGATATCTTGGTAATGACTTTATACGGGCAAGGACAATAGTTCGTGTAATACCATTGATTATCGAAGCGATTAGTGGCAGCCCCAATCGCCACGGGACGCGATTCACGCGATCACATCGCGCGGATAATCGCTAAATGTGGCAACTCATGGGAGTTACCGCGACTGACATATCGCCGGGGCGTTTGCTTGTGAAAGGTTAATGTAGCCATTAGAGACATTAAAGTTTATAATGGCTCGCTCAATATCTATAAACTGTATAGTTTCCCAATTAATCGATGGAACTTGCTGAAATATGTTGGGAATGCTGTTTAGAGATCCCTGTTGTTTGAGGGATGATATATAGTATTATTTACTGATATGGTTTTTGCGATGACATTTTCTTCTAGAAAGTTGCCTGTATTATGAATGGCACGTATTATATTATCCTACCCATAGCTACCTACCTACCTGTTAGTATACCTGTGTTATAGTTTTATCCTTTGCATCACATAACATTTTATTTCCATTCTCAATATTCATCATTGTTTGTTATCCAAACAAGATTTATCTGAGAGATTCTGTCAACAACATGACTGGAAATTTTAGATAACCTGAACAAGAAGATAGCGTCTATTTATTTCTCTATATTATCTGATATGCTTGTCAGTAGCACTTTATATTCAGCTTCAACGAATGCATGTGACATATTTTTATAATATTTCAAAGTTAATCGACCAACAATGAAACTAATACAATTTACGTACAAAAATAATCCCAACGACATCCGCGCCGGTTACTTAATTGGAGATAATGTCGTCGATATAAACAAAGCTGATCCAACTCTACCCAGCACTCTTATTGACATCCTCCAGAATGGAGCCATCGATAGAGTCAAGAGACTACACTCTACTAACCAGCCAAGCATCCCTCTATCAACAGTGACCCTCAAAGCACCAATTTACGGAGGAGATAAAGTCCTCTGTGTAGGACTAAACTACAAAGACCATTGTGCTGAACAGAACTTCCCTGCACCTGAATTTCCTGTCATCTTCAACAAATTCCCGAGCACTATCATTGGGCCTAACGAAGCTGTGAAACTAAGACCTGAAGTCTCCCAAAAAGTGGTTTGCGAAATCGAATTGACTGTTGTTATTGGAAAAACTGCCAGCCATGTTAAGGCAGCAGATGCCTACAATTACATCTTGGGTTACACCATCGCTCAGGACATAGGAGCTAGTGATTGGGAGAAGAATAACGCTATGGGGCAGTTGCTGCTCGGTAAAGCAATGGATACCTTCTGTCCTATTGGTCCTTGCATCACTACAACCGATGAGATCCCTGATCCTCAGACATTGGACGTCAAATGCAGTGTCAATGGCGTTCAGAAGCAAAAAAGTAACACTAACCAACTGATTCATAGGATACCTGAAGTGGTTCAAAGGCTGTCGAAGCTGGTGACTTTGTACCCAGGTGATATAATCCTGACCGGCACTCCTGGTGGAGTGGGGGTGTACAGGAACCCCCCCGAGTATCTGCAGCCAGGGGATGTGATCACAAGTGAGATCGAGAAAATCGGTGTGATGGTCACTAGAGTTGAAAATATTTGATTTGGCTGTTCGGACAATTGATTACCTTTGCATGTCTTTTGAAAAACTGATTACTCTCATGTAAATAGACAATATATATGTGTACAAAGAAATATGAATAAAATTATACCTACAGATCTTTCTGATTTGTGTTCAGATTTCATATTACTTTATGGAAGTTATGATGCATTAACAACGGTAAATTAAAACAATTGTAAATGGATTAAAATATTTATATAGTGGGTGAGTGGGCCCAATGCTGCTACTTCAGCTTTTATACAGAACCCGAGTTACTAAGTTTAATTAACCTATTTTCCTTTTAACCTTAGTACCGTAACCTTTCAAGCGTAGTAGTTAATATAGTTTTAAGCTGCTAAACATTAAACCAACTCGCATACCTGTTCCAGACGTTACTGATAAACTATTACCCGCTGAAAGTTCTCTACATCGTGTTACAACTTACAACTAATTACAAATTCACGAATGTATTGAACTGTACGTAACAAACTTGCGATCGAACGCTTAGTTTGTTGTGAGCTCTGTGTGGCTCTATCTTTTATACAGTCTGTTGTTCTTTCTGAGAGCAGGAAAGTCTGAGACTGTATTAAAGAAAAGAAAGAAAGAAAGAAAGAAAAAAACTTTATTGCGATAAGCAGAAAAGTTGCAAAGTAAAAAGTAAGAAAATAAAATAAATATAAATAAAATTAAAGTAAAATTAAAATAAAAGGTAGATAACAAAAATTAGTAGTAAATACAAACAAATATTAGTTAGTGTTCTTTTTTAATTTCCGAACAAGAATTTAACATAACAGTAGAAGTTGTTGAGTGTCGACAATGGGTTACAGCTATTTTTAAACCTAGAGTCTTTGAAACCCAAACGCTTGTATCTTGCGCTTGTTTTCAATTCATAATGAATAGTTGCTATACAGTTAATAATTTTGAATTGATTCGACTCGATTTCAGCGAAATTAGAATTACATCTAACTTGAAGGTATATTGCCATCCGCTTATAATAGCTAGTTATATGTGTACCTATTCGTAATACTGCTAAGCTGAAAATCGTACCTATAAAGGCAGGATGTATTGAATTCTATACACCTTTCAGAAAGTTCAAAAGCCCTCCCGGCTTTTGATAGCATTCAAGTATCGTTCACGAGTTTTCAATTTGTTCAGAGGAGGTATATCTACGTGTACGTGTAGATATACGAGTTGAATTGATAACGTAAAAGATTAATGTTGAGATATGAATGAAGATTTGATTCTGAAGATTAATATAACATCTCGATGAAAATCTTGTTGTGATGCAGAAATCTGGATGTAAATAACTCGGACTTTCAGGCTATATTATATCTAGTAGGTATTGCCTTATTATCTGCCGTACCTTTTCCCATTATAATATGGGGTCGGCGGAGTATGTTCCTCCATTCACCGCTTTGCTGTCATTGGTACTTACATCTACTGCAACCTCATTTATATCACTCCATACATCCCTCCAGCTTTGTATCCATCCAAATTCATATTCGTCACTCGTCTAGTCACATTAATTCCCTACAAGCTCATCACATGTCCAAACCCAACTCTCTTACTTTTTACTTTATCTTTTATAGGCTCTACTTTCACACAGTAGGTATAACCCATCTACAGGTTATTTAGGCCTAGTGAAAACTAATTATCAAAGGGCTTCCGCAGACTAGCTACTTTTAGCATCGGCGACCGGCGATTTTGTGACGTATCGATGCTGCGTCGCGTTTCTTCGAGCGCGAACGAGCGAGACGCAGCATCAAAATCGCCGATCGCCGATGCTAAAAGTAGCTAGTCTGCGGAGGCCCTAACCTACCTACATATAATTATAATTCGTATGACCAAAATTTGAGAGTGAACCTCAAACTTTTGGGATGTCAGTGACTGAAGTGAGTAAACTGTCGACTTCCGTTCAACATCATACCTACACTCATGAAACTCAATATTTAAGTACCAACCACTGTTGACAAATATAAAACGTACAAAATGTCGGCGTCGCATGACAAATGGCTTTTGTGTCGGAACATGCGAGATGCATGCTTCCAGCTCCGACAGCGTGCACGCGCGGCCCTCACTAAATAACGAACTGTGGGTATTTTATATACCAGCAGCTCGAATTAAATTACAATATTTACGAACGCTGTACCAAACGAGTGGTTGCTCTATCCCGTTGATGGTAGATCAGTATGTATGTATATATGTAACGTCACGATTTTTATCCCCATTCGGGGGTAGTCAGAGGCTTGAGTGGCCATACACCACCACATTGTGGAGGTATTAAGCCAACTCACAGCCCACGTTTCACCAGATAGTCAGAACCTGACAGGTGGTGAACCTTGTCGCCGTGTATACAGGAACTGACTATTACCTAATCCCGAGGGATAGGTAGGTTTCCTCACGATGTTTTCCCTCACCGTAAGCGAACTGTAATAATTACTGTAGATCAGGGGGCTTACCACGACCTCTTATTGCGATTCAATTATAGGAACGTTTTAACGTTTCAGCGACTTTTTGTGCAATGAATTAAAACAATACTGCTATAAGAGGTGGTGGTAGGGCCCCAGTATCTAAATAATAATTTCCAAATGGTCAGTGCTATTCATAAATGACTTTTTTTATTTAATTTATCAATTTTACTTCATTATTTAGCCCTTTTTAACGTCTGACGCCATTCCCGTAATCCACCACGTTTTGGCCCAGTACGTGTTGGTGTATTTCACGTGTTTTTTAAAATTGGTTAGATTTTATAAGGCAAGCAAGTTTCCACTATGTTTTCTTTCACGGTAAGAAAGCAATACCGTAAACAAATTATGATTCGCACATACATATCGAAAAACCCAGAGGTTAGAGCCGGGGTTTGAGCCCTCGCCCGTGGTTAACCAAACAGCGATCATTGCTTATTATTATACCTACTTGTAGTGATAAAGAGAAGATCTTCCAGCCAGATGTTGTGCTTGGTGGGATCAGCCGCTACGACCCAATGGTTGTTGACGGGTTCTTGTAAACTGATGCGCGTGAATCTGATATCATGATTCAGCAGGCCGATTGCGTAACTTTTTCGACAATGTTTCAATTGGTTTCGTTCATCCTGTGATGCTTTATCAATTCAAATTGATTGAAATCGGGAAGAGTGAAGTCCAGACCCGTCCCGATTTCAATCAAGTTCAATTGATAAAGCATCACAGGATGAAGGAAACCAATTGAAACATTGTCGAAAAAGTTACGCAATCGGCCTGCAGGACTTCTATGTATAATCGCCTCTTGCTTACTATATAAAAAATTACTCAGGAGTAGGTAAGGGGAACGCGTGACGTCGCGTGAGCTACTGGCATTATTGTTGATGTATGTATTTACTTATTCCAGATTACGGTTTAGGGTAGGGTGATTTTGACATCAGAGTGAATTATTATGTGGCTTTGTGTTGGTTAAATGTATATTAACTTGATTTAACTACTTAAGTAGGTACATATTTATTGAGTTTCATAAAAGCGAGAGTATATTTCACTTTTTAAAAAAGAAACGAGCGCCTTTTGAATTTTACTTAGCGGAGGTACTAGAAGAAAAAGATTGTGTATTAAAACGCCTATGAAAATTATCGCGGCAACGTGTTGCCGCAACCTTAGTTTTCTTAAAGACGTTAATTTAAATTACTTGTATAACTTCTAGTTGAAGTTGAATAACATTTTCTCACTGCTCGCTCAAGTAAGTAATTACAAGTATAATTACAGGGATAAGATTAATATAATTATACATTCATGTAGATAGCTATAAGTAGAAGGTCTATTACCTCTAACTTTTCCAATCTAAAGCTAACTTAAATCAAGCTATAAAGTGAGTCTCTCCCTGTTACGTGATAAACTCAATATAGGTAAGTGGGTCGGGCGCATCGAACGCATGCGTCGCGTCGCGTCGCGCGTGCAGGATACTGACATTAGTTTGTGATTACCGTAGGGTGACTGTACGTTAGTAGATCGCGGGATGGATCCTTTCGAAAGGTGTGTATTATTCAGAAAATTATAGAGAAACTTGAACTACCTTAATGAATAAACTGTCACTACAGCTAAAAATAATCTTATTGCGGTAAGTTTTTTTTGCTCTTTTGCTGCGTGTATTACTTAGAGCAAGACAAAATTTATATGACATCATGCCGAATGTCATAACATCACAAAAAAAACCATTTCATTATTGGCTTAAGCCAATAATAACATTCCATATGCATGCATGGTCTTCATCCATGGGCTTAGAATCAAAATCCAGTGAAGTTTATTTAAGGACATGTCAAAAGGGCTAACAGGACATTAGACGTAGTATGATACCTGAAGGGCTAGACAAGTGGCTGACGTCTACGAGCGTTCATTCAAATCGCTACGCTTCATGTAAGGAAATGACATAAGTCACGTGATCTACATAGCAACTTGTTGTTGATCTACATAGCGACGTTTGACATTTCCATACATTGTGAAGTCTATTCTATTCTATTCGATTAGCGTTCATGCCACTTGGCTAGCCCCTCAGAGTGGAGAGTGCTGTTCCGTATCGTTTGGTTTGTTAAAAACTCGGACCATCTATTTCGTTCGCTCGTTCGTGATTTTGACATTAATTCGCTACGGATATGTGTCAAATTCAAAATTAGAAGCCGAATGGATGATTACTTTCACCGGGTTTGCTGTAACTCGGGAATGGCATGGCATTCTACGTCTGTGCATGGATCATGGTCGCCCTACTTATAATAACGTACGCAGACATACCATGCGATGGCTGTATATCACCTGGACGCCTCCTTAGCTGGATTTATCGCGACTTCGCTGCTACATTATACCTACTATCGCGGATCGATTTAATGTCCTACCACCTAGCTATTAGGTACCCGTGTTTACGTGATAGATGGAGACAACTCAAACAGCTACAACTGATGTTTCAAATGCATTTACCTGTACCTGTACCTGTACCTGTCAAATGCATGCATGTACCTGTGGTTCGAGCGCGGGTCGCTCGGATCACTGCATCGGGTAGTTGCGGGTTCGATTCCTGCCAAATTTCGCAAGCGGCCTTTTCGTAATTTGCCCTGATCTGAGTGCCACTAATCCACCAACCCGCACTGGGCCAGCGTGGTGGATTACGGCCTGAATCCTCCTCGCATTGAGGGGAGGCCCGTGCCCAGCAGTGGGACGTTAAAAAGGCTAATATTATTGAGTGCCACTGAGATTGCGGCGTTGCTTAGTTTGGGATCATACAGTTGGTGTGTTAGTCAAATAACGTGTCAACTCAAACTTTTTTTTACTAGCCTTTGCTCAGGAGTGGGAGCCAAAAGCGTATTATATATATTAGGATAAATATATATATATTAGGATAAATATATATTAGGAGTACAATTTTACCAAAAGTCGCCAACAGAAAAGAGCTTAGTATGAATAAAAAATATAAACGGAATAAATTGTAAAACAAATCTCGTAAAAACTGTTTTATAGTCACATCGGTGCATCGCGGGCGCGTGTTGTTGCCATTTTGTCGTCATTTTGTCGCACATCCCGCTATTTATTCACAATTTGCCAACGCGGGAAACGTGACCACGCGCTAACGAATTTTTGGATGAAAAAAAATAGACCTACACCATAGAGGAATATTGAATAACCTACACGAAATTCTGTATATTTACTGTGGCATAATATTTATGTTATAACTAAGCGCCGCAATACACGGACTGCTTGTAGCAGTTCATCTCGACCGCTAGAAGCGGTCGCTGCACGGCGAGTAGCAGTTTCAATACAAAATTTCCATTTACCATACACGAACTGCTTGTAGCGGTCCGCGCGCCTGCGCGTTGCATTCTATATAATACCGGTGTGGCCAGCTGATGACCATGTGAATTTCCCACCAATTTTATTCGAACTCCCCCGAAAATTCACTTTTAGAAAAAAAACATCCTAAATAGTTTTTACTAATTTTAAAGGAGTCAAATTTAGGGGGTAAATAAGTGGGATGGGATTTTTTTAGGGGCGTTATATTTTTAGGGGTAACCCAATCTAAACAATCATATTTAGTTGCCCTAGCGTAGGGATTCCCAAAGTGGTCGATATTGGTTACATATCGACATAAACGAAAACTGATTTTGGGGGTCGACGACGTCTAAAAATCGTCCCCTATTAATTAACACAAGTTCTTATTTGAAACTTTCAAGATACCGTATAAGTTGTAACTATTACGTATACCAACTTGTTATAAGAATGACTGAATCACACAGTTTTTTTGTTGAGTTAGTTTAGGAAAAGGGGCGTCTTGCCTATTAATTAACACAAGTTCTCATTTGAAACTTTCAAGATACCGTATAAGTTGTAACTATTACGTATACCAACTTGTTATAAGAATGACTGAATCACACAGTTTTTTTGTTGAGTTCATTTAGGAAAAGGGGCGTCTTGCCAAAATAGTTTGGGAATCTCTGCCCTAGCGGCTTAGCGACATCTAGTACGACTGTGGGTGCTCGGGGACTCCAGCACCCATGAAAACCAAATAGCCTACGTTTCAACAGATAATCACAACCCAACGTGACAGGTGGTGAACCTTGTCGCCGTGTATACAGGAACTGACTATTACCTAATCCCGCGGGATAGGTAGGTTTCCTCACGGTGTTTACCCTCACCGTAAGCGAACTGTAAATTATGCACATAGATGAAAATTACAAATTATATGCTAAATGAAACAGGTAAAATAAAATGGAATATAAAAATATTTGTTTATAAATATGTAGTTGAACTTATATAAAAATTAAGAGAGTATTTTTGATTTTGTATTTCTCCTAAATGAGCAAAACCAATTAATTATTTTTTTCAAAAAACGAATCTTTGGAGGGATTTCGAAAAAAGTTGGGAACAATCCACATGGTCATCTGGCAACATTGGGGATTTGATCTGAAGCGACCACGGATGTATAATGAAGGATTGATGACTTGAGTTTTTGGTTAAGAAGAAATTAAGAAATTCAACTTTATTCTCCTGCCTTAAGGTCTATTATGACAATTCTTAGACAGATAAACGAACCGAGCGAGAGGCCCCAGTTGGGACCGTGTCCCTCTCACTCCTAGTTGCCATGCCAAAATAATATTATCGTGGGTAGTGATTGGTAGTTTTTAAATCAACCAAATAAATTAATTTATTATTTATCGTGTCGTGACTATTGTTTCGTCGAAACATGTTAGATTCATAATGATCATTTTTAATTTGTAGTCATATATTTTTTATAGCAAGTAATATTGAATATTATTTATATTTTGTAAAAGATCGGATTTTTTTTATCTTTAGATGGTAACATTGGTAATAATGCTCAGCTAGGGTGGCCATAAAACCACATGACTTTGTCATCCGTTTGCCGCAGTGGTTTGACCGTAGGCCGCTGGGCTCATTGCACCGATTGGTTGAGGGTTCGATTCCCGTCGGGGAAAATTTTGGAAATAGCCTTTTCGTAATTTGCTCTGGTCTGGGATAGCTTCCAGTCCATTGGACGGTATTTATAGTAGGTACAAGCGTTGCTTAGTTTGGGACCTAATAGTTGATGTATTGTCTGGAGATATTTATTTATTTATCCATTGTTTGAGTACTTGTAGAGTGGCTACCAACGCGAAGATGAAACATAGTAATAAGGTACTTTCTTTTATATCTTCGACAGGCATAGAGAAACCTCCGTTAGAGTTATAAAATATCAATCATGTGCGTTACTCATGTACCTATATAATACAATAAGTACGTTAAAATTTTATTATTACGTGGACACCCTAGTAGAGGGACACTGTACCACTATGGGCCCCTCTCACTCGGCTCGTTTTTTGTGCTGCAGTAAGCTGTCCAGTATTCATTTACGTTCGTGGAAACGACCTGTCAGAGAGCGGCGTATTTACAAATTAGCGCGCGCGTCAGCGCTCCATAAAGTTATGATCGGTTACAGGTTGGAGTAAGCCAACAAGTCAACACAGAATAAGTAGGTACATTCACTTGTCAGCCATATTACTCCATCACAAGGTCGACGGAGCCCCGTGCATTTAGGGTCACCAGTAACCTAACACGTAACCCACGTCGTAACCTTCGAACCTAACCCTAACCTAACGAGATCTAGGATCAGGTATACGGCAGTCAGGATACGGGATGCGGGAAATGGATTCGGGATTAGCCATACGGGATGCGGGAAACGGAATCCGAGATACGGGTTCCGGGATCCGGGATAAGGTATACGAGATCTGAGATCAGAGATACGGGGTCCGGGATACGGGATCCAGGAGCCTGAAAACGAGTTACGGTATCCGGGAACCATGATACGGGATTTCCGGAATACGGGATCAGGAAGACGGGATCCGGGAAATGGGGTCCGGGATCCGGGATCCATTCTTTTAAATTGAAATTCTACGCGGACGAAGTCGCGGGCAAAAACCATAAGTTATATTTTGGAAATACGCATCGACCGCTCGCCGACTGCTTGAGCAGTCCGTGTATGGTAAATGGCAATTTTGTACTGAAACTGCTGTTCGCCGTGCAGCGTCTGCTTCAAGCGGTCGAGATGGGCAGCTACAAGCAGTCGCGTGTATCGCAGCTCTAAGTCTAAAAAAATAAAATAAAATTAAAACAATGTAAAAAAGACAAGCCCGCTGAGTTTCTTGCCGAATCTTCTCAGTCGAGGTCGCGTTTCCGATCCGGCAGTAGAATTTAAGAAAAAATGTAAAATGACAATTTGTAAGTGCCCCCGTAGGCCTAAACAAAATAAACGTTTGAATCTTTGAATCTTATAAGTGTAGGGGACTATTTAGCGGGAAGTGGAAAAGTGATGTTGTTATTTTTGATATAATTTCCTAAACTTGTTTATTTAAATTATAATGTCTAATGTTACCTACGTCTATTTTTCATTACAAGATTTCTTACGAAATTGTTGCAACTGTTTTGATGGATCTGATTCTCATCCATAACTCTGTTAAGGTATGATGTAACACTCATAATATCTTGGAAGAAGGGTCGATAGCTACGGTACGAAGTAAACCTCGGTTCTATATGTGATGCTATTGAAAATGCATGTGCCGGGGAGTGAAATGCATCGCAGTCTACGGTTCGAGATAATAACGTCAGTCTGGCAGGCAGGTATATTGTTCACGTAACGTAATATCTTTCATCGAAGACGTAGCGACGTATGCGTGTCATTATAAGGGCCATGGTAGGTACAAAATTCTAGTATCTAGGTACCTGCTTACTAGAAATTTGTGACACTAGTTAGTATAATTTCTGGCTTATAATTTGATCATGTTATGGGAATCTCATCTTTATAACATACATACATACATACATATACTCACGCCTGTATCCCACGGGGGTAGGCAGAGACTATTGCCATGCTACGATTTTGATACCCCTCTTTTGATTCATCTACATTCATACATCTTCTCATGTACTGCCGTCAGTTGAGTGTGCTATAGACTTGGCCTTTCTTTCCTTTAAACTACCGTTTAAAATTGCGCAAAGCTCACTAGTGGCTCGAAAATGTGGCCTATAGATCCTTGCTATACCAAAGACATTGCTCGCACGTTGTTGACCTGAAGGGGAGTGGGCCAGAGGGAGGGCCAGAGGGGGTTGGTGTTGGGTTTCCGGCTCTCTCACTCATCGAAATGCAGGTGTAATCGCTACTTTACGCCGATCTTCTGCTAGAGGGCAGCTGCTAGAGCTGCTGCAGACAACTGCTCGCAGCTTGGCTCTACCACCAATAAGAGTAGAGTTAGATACTCAAAGTATTTGTTAATTAATCCAAAAAGAATATCACGTATGTAAAAATTACCATAGCACCATGGACCAATTAAAAAGGGGACTGGCCCTAAGCAACTCGGCCGAGTGGTCGGCCTAGTACTAACATCGACATAAAACGAAGCGAGTAGGTCGACTATTTACCGGTAGATAGAACAATAATAGTAAGAACAATCCCAATAGTCATTTCATCCACCGGCGTCATACCTCACACACTACATACTAGTCTTGCAGAGTTAGGCATACACAAACTCACATATACCCTTCTTCAAAAAGCAACAGTCTTAAACACTTGCAGAATCGTAAGAAAGTTTTTATCTCTAGACCAAACATGAAACCTTTACAGAATTTATCTTCTAAAGTCATCATTATATATATTATTTATTTAATATGTACATTTATATAATAGTTCCCCCCCCCCCACCATTTCTTGCTTGGCCAAAAGCCCGCAAATATGGTTATACCCCAATCACCTGGGAGAACAAAATTTGTAAAACATAAATAATAATAATAATAATAATAATATCCGGGGACATTTTTGTACACACGGTTACCTGATCCCAAACTAAGCAGAGCTTGTACTATGGAAACCAGATAACTGATATTACTACATATACTACTTTTTTATTTGTAAATACATACTTAATATACATATACACCCAGACTCCGGACATACAGACATGTTCATGCACACAAATGCATGTCTCGGGTAGGAATCGAACCTACGACCTGCAGCGTGAAAGGCGCCTTCGCGCCAACCACGCTAACGGGCCCGTCGAACAATGAAAATGAAAAAACAATTACCACTTTTTTTTCATGCATATATCTAATAAGGGCACCTCTTTCTTTAGGGCCTCCGCAGACTAGCTACTTTTAGCATCGGCGATCGGCGATTTTGATGCTGCGTCTCACTCGTTCGCGCTCGAAGAAACGCGACGCAGCATCGATACGTCACAAAATCGCCGGTCGCCGATGCAAAAAGTAGCTAGTCTGCGGAGGCCCTTAGTCTTTACTCTATGCATAGCACCAAGGTCTATCGGTAACAATAAAAGTTATGGTAACTCCGTATAAAATGTTACAGCCGAAACTCGCCAACCCTGGCAGCACACAATGCCCGCGTCCCTTCCTACAAATGAGCGTAATAATAAATTTTTATATTCACGAGCTCGCCCTAATTAAAATGCGGTGACGAAGCCTTTCCAGGCCACTCATTTGTTTACCTATCGCCCCTTAAATGAGGATATTTTTGGGAACATGATAATGTAATATAATTCTTAGAGCGCATAATTATAACGCGGCAAGTATTCGTCACTAAATTACTAAGTAGATTTAGTTCAGTTTTATGAAACACAGAATTATACTCTATACTCTGTGTGGGTGGGTAGCCCACGCAGTCTTGTAGCCCACACAGGGCTTAATTTATACTTTACTACCACTTAGTTGAGATCAATTTATGATCTACCAAATAAACACATGATATATCTCATCGGTATTCAATAAACAAATATTTTGTCCGGATCTGGAGCACACCGGCCCATTGGGCGATCCAGCTGCATTGCTGTTTAATTAATAAAATTCCATTTGAGTACGTCAAGCGTGCGAGGTAATGAAAAGACTGCACAGTGGTGCAGCGTTTGATTTATTGGGGATTGGAATTCCGTGGATTTTTGATGTTCGTTATTGAGTAGGTATTGTAATTTTACTCAAATAAGATTATAATGTTGTCATTATTTCACAATAAAGGCCTCGACCTTTGGTCTCGGCCTTTATTTTAGCTTGTCCATCAAGGGTTGCAATGCTGACCGCGCTGTGGAGGTCTGGAGCTGCGCTGCGCTGCTGCCGCGCTTTCGGCCATCAACAACGCGGTCAACAACACACTCATTAGAGACCGCGGCAGTAATGTACTATTACATAACTGCCATGTAAGTAATAAACATCGAGCAATTTCTTGATCGATGGTAATAAAGTACACGTACGTTAATGATCTGGGTATCCTGTAGCCCGAGTTGTTGGGTGCTTTTTGATAATAATTTTATTGCAATTTGAATCTGTGCTTGGTGGTAAATTTCCAGCAGGTAAATAGTGTTTATTGTAATTCCGTGAACTGTGAGGGAATAAGCAGATATTGTTTATTTTCCGCACTACATCTGCGAAATAGCTGCGTCGACAGTCTTTGTCTAAACAAAACGGATCAATACTAACCGCATGAACCGTTTATAGAATTCTGCTTTGAATACCAACTGTAGGTGGGGAGCCGTAGAAGGGGTTTCTGGATTTACACGAGCGCGTCAGATTAAGATAGGGATTCATTACTAAGAAGTGTCAAAAGTGTCAATTTTGCTAATTTGATCGTCAGTCTAAGAAATGGGAGCCTCTGGAAGTTTCACTTTTTCACCCCCTCAGTTTTTTTTTTATATTGGACTGCGGTGGCAAAAAAGCGTACGGCCCGCTTGATTTTAAGCAGTTACCGTAGCCTATAGATGCTTACAAAATCTGGCGCGCTCGAGTATATTTTTTTTTAAATTTATCATGTTGGAGCATGAAAAGTATCAATATCTGACACGCTTGAGTATTTTTATGTCATTGCTTTTTATAAAAATAAAAAGTATTGTCATGTATACGCTTCCCCCACCGCTGAAAGTGGAAACATCTAGAACAATGTATTCTTCCTATCATGTCATCTACCGAATCTACTAGGTTTGGATGACGTTCGTGCAAATCCACGAATTGCACGCTCGCCTCCCCATCTACTGGTCGTTAGTATCTAAATCTAATATATAAGAATCAAAGTCCTGATTGACTGACTGACTGACTGACTGACTGACTGACTGACTGACAGACAACGCACAGCTTAAACCGCTGATCGTATAGACTTGAAATTTGGAGGGTGGGTTTGTCTTGATGTGTAGAGGTGTACTAAGAAAGGGTTTTTTGAAATTCAACCCCTAATGGGGTAAAATAAGGGATGAAAGTTTGTATGGAAGTTCGTCATTTTTGAAGTTAGAATTATGAAAATTGCTGATTAGGTGTCTTTTGAAAAATAAAAAAATATGGGTTTCAGGGTTTTTGAAAATTCGACCCCTAAGGGGGCAAAATAGGGGATAAAAGTTTGTATGGAAGTTCCGTCATTTTTGAAGTTAGAATTACTTAAATTGGTGATTAAGTGTATTTTCAAAAATAAAAAAGAGTAATTTCAGGGTTTTTGAAAATTCAACCCCTAAGGGGGTAAAATAGGGGAATGAAAGTTTGTGTTTAGATTTCTTTCGTGTTTTTGGAAATTCAACCCCTAAGGGGTGAAATGTGGAGTGAAAGTTTGTATAGGGTGGTCGAGTTTTGTTATTTTGACGGGAAAGGGGAAAACGGGGTCAAGGGATGTTTTAATAAGTCATCCATATCTCGATATTGGTTATGATTGCTTATTTGAATTGATCAGACTGGGGTTTCCGTATTTTTAATCATTTTGACGAGAAAGGGGAGAGCGGGGTCAGCGCATGTTTAGTCATCCATATCTCAAAATTGGTTATGATTGTTCATTTTAAATAATCAGACTGGAGTTTCAGCGTTTTTAATATTTTGAAGGAAAAGGGGAGAGCAGGGTCAGCGAATGTTTAGTCATCCATATCTCGAGATTGGTTATGATTGTTCATTTTAAATAATCAGACTGGGGTTTCAGCGTTTTTAATATTTTGAAGGAAAAGGGGAGAGCGGGGTCAGCGAATTTTTAGTCATCCATATCTCGAAATTGGTTATGATTGTTCATTTTAAATAATCAGACTGGGGTTTCAGCGTTTTTAATATTTTGAAAGAAAAGGGGAGAGCGGGGTCAGCGAATGTTTAGTCATCCATATCTCGAAATTGGTTATGATTGTTCATTTTAAATAATCAGACTGGGGTTTCAGCGTTTTTAATATTTTGAAGGAAAAGGGGAGTGCGGGGTCAGCGAATGTTTAGTCATCCATATCTCGAAATTGGTTATGATTGTTCATTTTAAATAATCAAACTGGGGTTTCGGCGTTTTCAATATTTTGAAGGAAAAGGGGAGAGCGGGGTCAGCGAATGTTTAGTCATCCATATCTCGAAATTGGTTATCATTGTTCATTTTAAATAATCAGACTGGGGTTTCAGCGTTTTTAATATTTTGAAGGAAAAGGGGAGAGCGGGGTCAGCGAATGTTTAGTCATCCATATCTCGAGATTGGTTATGATTATTCATTTTAAATAATTGGGGTATAAGCTGAGCTGAATATGGTAGGTACTAATTCAGTTTGATCCCATAAAAATCATTTCGTAAATCAACACCCAAAAGGGGGAAACTAAAGGTAGAAAAGTACGGCAGAAAAATATGTTTGTACCCGATTGACTTGAAACTTAGTATGCATAGGGTAGGTGAGGGAGGAAGGGGAAGACGTAAGGTAGGGGGAAGTGGAAGGGGGAGGGGAAAGGGAAAGGGAAATGGAGGGGGAGGGAGCAGAAGGAAGAGAGGGGAGGAAAAGGGGTGGAGAAGGGGAGGGGGATTTGGGATTTTGGCTCTATATACCTACCTACCAAAACACGCATTCACCGAATTAGGTACCGTGATAAAGTTTGTATGGCTCCAATAAAAATCGTGAAATAAAATTATTTTTTTAAAAAAGCAAATACTGACTTAAAAACCCTGGCGCACTAAAAAGTACTAAAAAGTCTTAAGTCACTTGCCCGGTTTTTTTTTATTTTGAAGTCTACGCGGACGAAGTCGCGGGCAAAAGCTAGTTACCCATAAAAATATCAAAATATTTGAAACAAACAATCACTTTATATAAATACTAGCTGTGCCCGCAGCTTCGCCCGCGTGGAAATTGATGCGTAAGATTAGTCTTATTCCAGAGCCTACACTATCTAAGTTTCAAATTTCATTAAACTCGGTTTAGTAGTTATGGAGATACGTGGTAACAAACATCCACACATACAGACACACACATTTATTTAGCATTTGCCCGCAACATCGTTCGCGCAAAATTTAAATAAAAAAAATTGGACTCGATCCTGTTTGCCGGATCCCATATCCCAGATCTCATTTCCCGGATTTAGAATTTTTAAAATTTTGATCTCTGATCCCAGACTCCGTATCCCGGATGCCGTTTTCCGGATCCCGGATCCCATAATCATTGATTCTGGATCCCATATCTCTGATCCCGATTCCAGGATCCCGTTTCCCGGATTTCGTATCCCGGATCTCTGATCCCGGATCCCGGACCCCGTTTCCCGTAAAACGTTCTCTGGATCCCATTTGCCGGTTCCCGTATCCTGAATCCTCCATCCCGGATCCCATATTCCCTAATCCCGGATCCCGCGGATCCCGTATGGTAGATATCCCGTATCCCTGATACCGGATCCCGTATACCGTATATAGAACGTATCCCAAAACCAACTTGTATTTTAAAGACTAACTTAATTCTAACTTCAAAAAAATTACGAACTCCCATACAAACTTTCATCCCCTATTTTATCACCTTAGGGGTTGAATTTTCATAAATCCTGTAATTATTATTACTTTAATATAAAGAAACTAAAATACTTATTAGCTTCAAAAATGACTAACTTTCAAACAAACTTTCATCCCCCATTTAAACCCCTTAGGGGTTGAATTTTCAAAAACCCTGAAATTATTATTTCACATTTTTTAAAAGACACCTATTCACCAATTTTCATAATTCTAACTTGAAAAATGACGAACTTGCATACAAACTTTCATCCCCTATTTAACCCCCTTAGGGGTTGAATTTTCAAAAACGCTGAAATTATTTTTTACATATATAAAACGAAACCTAAACACCAATTTTCACAATTCTAACTTCAAAACTGACAAACATCCATGCAAAATAACATACAAACTTTCATCCCCTATTTTACCCCCATAGAGGTTAAATTTTTAAAACGCTGAAATTACTATTTTTAATTTTTTTTAAGACACCTCATTACAAATTTTCATAATTCTAACTTGATAAATGACGAACTTGCATACAAACTTTCATCCCTTATTTAACCCCCTTAGGGGATGAATTTTCAAAAACCCTGAAATTATTTTTTTGCATATATAAAAAGAAACCTACACACCAATTTTCACAATTCTAACTTCAAAACTGACAAACATCCATGCAAAATAACATTCAAAACTTTCATCCCCCATTTTACCCCCTTAGGGGTTGAATTTTAAAAAACGCTGAAATTACTAAATTTTATTTTTTAAAAGACACCTAATCACAAATTTTCATAATTCTAACTTCAAAAATGACAAACCTACATACAAACTTTCATCCCCTATTTAACCACCTTAGGGGTTGAAATTTATAGGTATGATTAGCCTATGTCTCCTTCTAGAGTTTAAACTATCTACGTTTCAAATTTCATTAAAATCGGTGCAGTATTTATGGAGATACGTGGTAACAAACATTCACACACACACACACACACACACAGTTACTTTCGCATTTATAATATTAGTAGGATAATTACTTTATTACTTTATTTATTCATCATAATCTAATCCTTGATAATTATTCACCTCAACAGGCACTAGTCTAACAATATCGTGAGAATCCGAATAAATTATATTATTAGCGTTATCGAACGCTAGTCCCAAAACACCTTGGATATTCACAACTTTCTTGACTTTCTGGACCACTTTGCTCACGACGAAGATACCGTCATCACTGCACACGTGCACCATACCCTTGTTATCTAAAGCAATCCCTAAGAATTTCGGACTATCCCTGAGCAGCACGGGTTCCGTACTATCATTCTTAATCCCAAACAATCCTGTACCGTTTATGAAGAAGATATCGTCTCCAGCGTCCAGAACAAACTGATGTACCGAGTACCCATCGAGTTGTTTGACAGGTGAAATACTCTTGTTGTCGTAGCAATACGCGCTTAGACTCGGGAACTTGATGAAATAAATCTTCTTCTTGTAGAACAACCACCAGATATCTAGGTTATTGTTATTTAGTCTCATAAGACTTTTTCTCGACGCACTGTACTTGTAAATCCCGTGGCTCCCGCCGAAGTACATGTCACCTGTTGTTGGATCATTGGATATAGCGAACGCGTCTTTAACGCCTTTTAGCACTCTTAACTTTTTAGTGTCGATTTGCAGTATCGCTGGGACGTACTCTCCTTGCCCGAAATCGAAGCTGAAGTACAGTGTGTTCGTAGTTCTGTCCACTGACATCTGGTTGGGACTGTGGGCAATAGAAGTCAAGGTCTCCTTTATGTAGCAGTGGTTGTAAGGGTAGCTGGAAACTATATCGCAGAACTTATTGCGCGTTTTCGCTTCGATACTTGTTAACACGACCAAGAAATAGTAGAATCTCATGTTTGGGCCACAAACGCAGATTTTTTTCAAGTGTTTCTGCTAAAGCTCGTCTCTGCAATATTTATCACACAAAAGAACGTTCCTTTCTTGGAAATTACTGCAATTTCTCAAGACGGATTCAATATTCGAGATTTACAGTCGATTCTTAGTAAACTGTGTTCTGAAACTTTAATATTTTAAATCACTGAAGCACTTCAATCAGTAGCGTTTTTGCCAAGCGTACTCCTTGAATAATGAACACGGAATGTCGGAATATACGATTCATAAATGTTTATACAAAGAGTGTAAGGTATTTGTAAACGCTGTGTTATTATAATATGCAGTCGACATTGTCGTGTGTTCATGAATACGATTGGTTTTCAAACTATTGATCATTGTATCGGAAACAATAAGGTTTCTTAAAAAAACATCTGGCGATTGATATCTGTGTTAATTTATTACTTTGCCTCACTTGAAGTTATACAAAATTCATAGGTAGTGCGGTCATAATATACACAGTAGAAAATGTTGGTAAGTACCACAGAGTAAAGACTAAAGAAAGAGGTGCCCTTATTAAATATTTGTATGAAACAAAACGTGTTCATTGTTTTTTCATTTTCATTATACTATTTACCGGTAAATAGTTGAACTACTCGCTTCGTTTTATGTCGATGTTAGTACTAGGCCGACCACTCGGCCGACTTGCTTAGGGCCAGTCCCCTTAGTAACTGGTCCATGGTAAGTACTTTATTCCTTACAGGGTCTCTTAACAAGTGTCCATTGCGAAACCATTGCTCTTTAATATTATCGTCGTTAAAATTATTCATTACTAGCTGTGCCCGCAGCTTCGCCCGCGTGGAAATTGATGCGTAAGATTAGTCTTATTCCAGAGCCTACACTATCTAAGTTTCAAATTTCATTAAACTCGGTTTAGTAGTTATGGAGATACGTGGTAACAAACATCCACACATACAGACACACACATTTATTTAGCATTTGCCCGCAACATCGTTCGCGCAAAATTTAAATAAAAAAAATTGGACTCGATCCTGTTTGCCGGATCCCATATCCCAGATCTCATTTCCCGGATTTAGAATTTTTAAAATTTTGATCTCTGATCCCAGACTCCGTATCCCGGATGCCGTTTTCCGGATCCCGGATCCCATAATCATTGATTCTGGATCCCATATCTCTGATCCCGATTCCAGGATCCCGTTTCCCGGATTTCGTATCCCGGATCTCTGATCCCGGATCCCGGACCCCGTTTCCCGTAAAACGTTCTCTGGATCCCATTTGCCGGTTCCCGTATCCTGAATCCTCCATCCCGGATCCCATATTCCCTAATCCCGGATCCCGCGGATCCCGTATGGTAGATATCCCGTATCCCTGATACCGGATCCCGTATACCGTATATAGAACGTATCCCAAAACCAACTTGTATTTTAAAGACTAACTTAATTCTAACTTCAAAAAAATTACGAACTCCCATACAAACTTTCATCCCCTATTTTATCACCTTAGGGGTTGAATTTTCATAAATCCTGTAATTATTATTACTTTAATATAAAGAAACTAAAATACTTATTAGCTTCAAAAATGACTAACTTTCAAACAAACTTTCATCCCCCATTTAAACCCCTTAGGGGTTGAATTTTCAAAAACCCTGAAATTATTATTTCACATTTTTTAAAAGACACCTATTCACCAATTTTCATAATTCTAACTTGAAAAATGACGAACTTGCATACAAACTTTCATCCCCTATTTAACCCCCTTAGGGGTTGAATTTTCAAAAACGCTGAAATTATTTTTTACATATATAAAACGAAACCTAAACACCAATTTTCACAATTCTAACTTCAAAACTGACAAACATCCATGCAAAATAACATACAAACTTTCATCCCCTATTTTACCCCCATAGAGGTTAAATTTTTAAAACGCTGAAATTACTATTTTTAATTTTTTTTAAGACACCTCATTACAAATTTTCATAATTCTAACTTGATAAATGACGAACTTGCATACAAACTTTCATCCCTTATTTAACCCCCTTAGGGGATGAATTTTCAAAAACCCTGAAATTATTTTTTTGCATATATAAAAAGAAACCTACACACCAATTTTCACAATTCTAACTTCAAAACTGACAAACATCCATGCAAAATAACATTCAAAACTTTCATCCCCCATTTTACCCCCTTAGGGGTTGAATTTTAAAAAACGCTGAAATTACTAAATTTTATTTTTTAAAAGACACCTAATCACAAATTTTCATAATTCTAACTTCAAAAATGACAAACCTACATACAAACTTTCATCCCCTATTTAACCACCTTAGGGGTTGAAATTTATAGGTATGATTAGCCTATGTCTCCTTCTAGAGTTTAAACTATCTACGTTTCAAATTTCATTAAAATCGGTGCAGTATTTATGGAGATACGTGGTAACAAACATTCACACACACACACACACACACACAGTTACTTTCGCATTTATAATATTAGTAGGATAAATCGCAAATGTTGTCAGCCATCTGTTAGCAGTCCTCTAGCCGACAACGTGCGAGCGCCAAGAATTTGCGATTTACAATGAGGAATTCACGAAGATAACATAAGAAACTAGTGGTTTCACAATGGACATGTTCGTTCGTCGGGGGTTAAAAATACTTATCCTTCATACAATTTATTTTAGACAGTAATATTATTGACCTTATGTTATTCATATGTGAGAAGATGTAATTGAAAAGGGTGCAGGGTCCTTAGACACATTTTACATACCCGTCTTATCGACACTAAACCTGACATATAAAATAGCAGGTTTAGTGCCTAGAGCAATTTTCTATAATGCAAAAGGATCGAATATAACTTTTAGAAATGTATAAATAATGTATGGGTCGAAATAAAATAAATAAATAAATATCGCCAGACATAAACACCAACTTATGGTCCCAAAGCAAACTAAGCAACGCTTGTACTACGGTAACAATGGACTGGGAGCGATCACAATGGCACCCAGACCAGGGCATATCACGAAAAGACCGTTTTTGAAATTTACCTCTGGTGGGAATCGAACCCGCAACCACCCGATACAGTGAGCCGAGCGGTCAACGCTCAAACCACTAACCCTAATGATCGTCAAAATAATAAATTACACCATGACAGTAGGTATGGTCACAGATAATTAATCCAATAATTGAGCAAAGCATTACCAACATTAGATAATAAGGTACCATGTTTTCTAACATTAATGGGTCCAAAATGTTGTAACATAAGTTTTTTGATATATACGTTCAGTCTAAACATGTTTAACAACTTGTTGAACATCATGTTTTCTATCAAATAAGACATCTATTTGTCTTCCGAATTGCGATCGGCACTGCTTGACATCATTCTTATAACATCCGAGTCTAGTATTCCCTGTGAGTAGAATACTTGAGTGGAAAAACGTCTACAAATACAATTTATTTGTGAAATGGATGTAGTACATTTGGTAAGCAACACGGGCTTGTGATAGAACATACAATACACACCGCGATCACACCGATGAGTAACACAGGTAAAACTAATATGTAGGTCTGAAGTTGCCTGAGGAGCGGGTTGAAAGTAATACTTTTCAGCCCTAGAGAGAATCATTTTCAACTGACAGCTGTCAAAGGACCGCCGCCGCGTCATTTACTTATTATCATTTGATACTTATATACCCGAGTGCCTAATTGGCTTGATGGAGTAGTACCATGGAAAAATAGTACATTACTGCTGCGGTCTCTAATGAGTGTGTTGTTGACCGCGTTGTTGATGGCCGAAAGCGCAGCTCCAGGCCTCCACAGCGCGGTCAGCATTGCAACACTTGATGGACAAGCTAAAATAAAGGCCGAGACCAAAGGTCGAGGCCTTTATAGCGCGGCCAGCAAGGGTTGCTAATGATGACCAAGCTTGGAGGCCGTGAGCGTAGCGAAGCTTAGCTTGAGGCCAGTATAGCGTGGTCAGCAGTACACTCATTAGATATCAAGGCTTGTATAGTGCTTTACTCAAAAATGCGACTATAAGTTTAAACAAAACTAGCTAAGTGGGTATAACAATTAATACAATTATATTTATATTTTTACGAACTATATCTATAGTTGAGTATTTTCTCTGTTTACGTTTCCATGGCAACGGCACGACCAACTCGATTTTAACCTTCAATCAATTTTTTACGAACCATAAACATACCTGTTTGTTACGTTTCCATGGCAACGGTCAAATAACAAATATAATGACGATAATACTCGGTAATAATACATTCTAGTCTAGTAGCTCTTGCAGTACGACAAATCCGATTTTGCTCGAAGGTTTGTGAAATAATGACAACATTATAAACTTTTTTGAGTAAACTCTATTATACGTTACGCGTCGGTGTAACTGTTTCCCCTGGTCATGTCGGGTGAGCAAGTTAGATTGGTTTGTTTGCGCGGCGAGACGCGCCGCGCGCCGCGCCCGACGCGCTGAAAACTACGTGGAATAAGTAATTTCAGACGAACGACGACGATGAACAATGTTCGCGATCAACTGTATCAATTTATATCGATTGCGAACACGCTCGTAACATTCTTATGGGGCTATATTTCGGAGTGTTTGATTTCCCTTGTATTCGGCGATATCGTGTGATGGATATGCGAATATAGCCTAATTTGTCGTTCTACTTTTGTTAGTAGTGAAGACCTGGAGGGATGTTTTATCGGAAATTTAAACTTCTCCCCCTTCCTCTCCCTCTTTTCCACTCCTCTTAAGGTCCTTGGTATTGCAAGCGTCTATAGGCTACGGTAACTGCTTAAGATCAGACGGGCCGTGCACTTGTTTGCCACCTTAGTTAAACAAACAAAAATAAATCCATATTGTTTTATTAGGAGGGAACTGTAGTGTCATTATTTTTATGGTGCACGAAGAACCATGATAAATAAAGTCCCGAGTTATTAAATTCTTAAATAAACCGGACAAGTGCGAGTAGAATCGCGCCCTGAGGGTTCCGTGCAAATTGGGACCCCACACTTCCACCCCTTATTTTACTTTACTTGTGGAATTTTCGAAATCGCTGAAATTACTATTTCTTATTTGTAATTAATAGCTTAAATACAAATTTTCATGTTTCTAACTTCAGAAATGAGGGACTTTCATACAAACTTCCACCCCTTATTTTATCCCCTTAGGGGTGGAATTTTCCAAAATCCTTTACATGCTATTCTTCTACACTGTAAAAGGTACCTACTGTTTAAATTTCATGTTTGTAACTCCAGCGGTTTGGCCTGTGCAGGACTTGACAGACGGACAGACGGACAGACGAACAGACAGACAGACAGACAGATGGACAACAAAGTGATCCTATAAGGGTTCCGATTTTCCTTTTGAGGTACGGAACCCTAAAAAGAAATAGGTACCTACAGTTAATTGTATGCCCTGTTTACAAGAGTTGTTATGCAGTAAGCTGTGCTTACAGAGCGCCGCGAGTGCCTAGTTAAGTTATTGTGAATTTAAATATGACGATGTTGCTTGAAAACGCAAACTGCACTCGCTTTCAAATTAAATGGAAAATATTTTGTTTACAGCATAAAAGAAACATAATTGTGACTTTTGCAACAATGCCCTGATAAAATCAAGTAATGCTTATCTAATCTGTCGTAAGTTTTCATCACCATCACAAAATACTATCTCATCATCATCATCATTGAAAGCTAAGTTGTCATAATCACCATTAGTATTCTCTGTGTACTACACAGCCGCCATACCACAAAGTTCTGGTCTGTTTGGTACGTTTCTAAACCAAGTCACATCTCAAGTCTTTCAAGTTTCAAGTCAAGAAAGCGTTCAACGTTGAAACCATCGCACGTAAGTTGTAATGGTATCGCAAACCGAGTGGAAACTTTCAAACTCGTGGGTACCTGTTTAACTCGCTTTGGGGCTAGGAAAACGGGTCCACTGAATATTGTAAAATTTTTCGTAGGTACGTTTGATATTTGCAGGATCTTGTAAGCAAATTGGATAATAGTACCTATGGAATTTTAGACGACTGAAATTATGCTGTTATTCTAACTGTGTAAGGTGTGAACAACTTTGGCCAGTTATAATATAATATTTATTTTAGAATATTTGCTAGACCGAATATTTGCTATTTATTTTGATATTTGCTATTTTAAGCCTCTGACTACCCCCGAATGGGGATAAAAGTCGTGACGTTACATTTCATTTTTTTATTTTCTAGAATTATGGACATATTTAAACACACTATTTTGTATTCGCTCAAAGAAAAGAATTTACTTCCAAAATTTAATATTTTAATGTCCGCCACTGTAGTCCTAATATAAAATACATTGTAATTTTAGTATTTTCGAGATGGCAGCATACTGGGATATTAACCAGAGTGCAGTATTAAGAGGAGGGTTCGAAATTTGGTTGATTTTCTATTCTACTTTTTCTTTAAGTAAGTATGTGGACTAGGAATCTTATATTTAGATGTATGATTTTTGACTATATTATCTTGAGTATCTTTAAATCCAAATCACGATTTGATGAAATTTTCTCGATAAAAAAAAATTATGAAATGAGCTCTAATTATTTACAATTTTCCTTGCTACCACGATGTTTTTACGATTTAGATCACGAAATTATTTCTAAAACATAGCAAATAATGATATCTAAACTACCCTTCAACCATATTTTAATTCATGAAGTAGTTTTTTTTTAATTCAAGTAAATGTGGTTTGGCGCTTACGTTGTTTATTTCCGAGCGCGCGCACAATATCGCCATCTCACATTTTAAGTACTTGAACTAACCATGTCTCTCTCTAACTTTGTATTGTCAGTGTCCGCTCGGACTTGTTCGACGTCGGACCTGTGAAGGATTTTTTAAAAAATATTACGAAAAAATATTACGGTCGTGCCACATTACAGGTACAGTACAGTATTTACAGTCCGCCGACGCCTATGATAAATAAATAAATATCCTTGGAAATTCTTTTACACATGACTACCTGATCCCAAACTAAGCAGAGCTTGTACTATGGAAACCAGATAACTGATATTACTACATATACTACTTTTTGTTTGTAAATACAAACTAAATATACACTTAATTACACCTAGACTCGGGACATGCGGACATGTTCATGCACACAAATGCATGTCCTGGGCAGGAATCGAACCTACGACCTGCACTGCAGCGTGATTTTCGTTTGCTTTTCCTTGTCTTGTGTAATTTCTTTTCATCTCTTGTCATTTTGTGTCATCTCTTGTCATTTTGTGTCATCTCTTGTCATTTCATAGTTATTCGTGTCATTTCTGTAAAAACTCCCTATTTCGCTTACTGTTATATACTTGCAGCATGGTCTTGGGCCGACAGTGGGAATACATTGCTTGTCAAAACAATGGAGTCGCTTTATTGCGTTTGTTGTAGGTATGGATGGGCAAGTAATAAATATATCATACATCAATAAATTATCGTAAAAAATAACATTACAGATATGGATAGGAAAATGTTTGTCCGTCCTATTCAATCTATTATATTATAAACGAAAGTAACTCTGTCTATTACCATTTCACGGCTAAACCGCTGAACCAATGTTGATGAATTTTGGTATGGAGATAGACTGGGTCTTGGCGGAGAACATAGGCTACTTTTTAGGGTTCCAAAGGGTGCTAACGGGACCCTATTACTAGGCCTACGCTGTCCGTCTGTCTGTCTGTCCGTCTGTCAGCGCGGGCTGTATCTCACGAACCGTAACAGGTAGAGAGTTGAAATTTTCACTGAATGTGTATTTCTGTTGCCGGTGCAGAACAAATACTAAAAATATAATAACATTTAAAAATAAATATCAAGTCTCAAACTTGATATTTTTGATGTGTTTATTCTACGGTGGTACGGAACCCTTTATGTGCGAGTCCGACGTCTTCAGATCTTATGAATGTTTTCTTGAAATAAATATAGTGTATTTTAAGTAATTAACTGGCCAACCCTCAGGTCCTACCTACCATGTTAGGATCTTTTTCGTTCTAGCGGGTGTAAACCGTGATTTAACGAGTTAATGTGATAATTTTTGTATTTAAATTATTCAATTCAATGTATTTGTTTCAGACATAGTCCAATATTGATTATTAAAATTATTATAATTTCACAATAAATATAAAACAATAAATAAAAGTAAAATTAAATTTAAAAAAATAATAATATTTATTTTAGATTTTTCATGTTTTATCATTAAAATACAATATAATATAACATAAATTAAAATAAAATACAATAAAATAAAAACCTACCCCTAATTAAACAAATACCGTCCGCGTGGGATACTGGCTGCATGTCCTCCCTGTTGTCAAGCGAATTTTTTGAGCAAGGAAAGAGCCAGCCCTCTTGTCACCTGTGGCGGTAACCAGTCTAAGGGTGATTTTGATAGATAAAAAAATAAAGATAAAAAGATAAACAATAAATAAATGCATGGTTAAATCAATAAAATTAATAAAAACTGAAAATTAAATTAAAAAATAAATTAAATATGGTAAAAATAAATATTATGACACCGCTGATGACTTCATGATCGGCATCGAAGTTAAGTACCAAAGTATTCCTTTGCCTACGAAACATGAAAAAGATACTCATATCCGGCAGTCAGTCACTGACACAGAGTATGTACATTTTTACCCGACTACGGTGGGCGGAGGGTTATGATTTTGACCGATATGTATGTATGTTCATCTGCTCCCGTATAACGTCGACTAAAACTAACTAAAACTATTTTTATCATAATAATTTGACTAATGAGATATCGTTGGACGCGTCTGGATCGTCCGCTGGTTATAGGCTATTATACGATCGAAATATTGTTATACGTATCTATCAGCATATTGTAGGTATCGTTTGTCTTCTTTTGACTTACTTTGTCTTCAGCAATAAAAACAACATAGAAATTAAATTATTTTTTTCAAATACACTCGACATAAAAATCCCATATAAAACGAAAAAAATATATTTGAATATTTTCATCCATTTCATCTATTTTAAAAGGTGCACTGGGACATATTATTTTAATTGTACGAATTAAACAATATTGTTCCTTCAAAAAATAACTATACTATAGTCTACTCCATAGCTGTTCTGTCCTAGCTAAGCGAGAGGGATATATCCTTCGGCAGCTCACGCGACGCTAGCCACACCCCGAAACTAAAATTCATTTTTTTCTTGTATCGTCTTAATGAATTCGCGAACATACTGCACGGTACAGTCTGCGCTGTTGATTTTACAAGTTCCCCACTAAATGTTAATATGTAGTTTCACGACGGAAACGCTGCATTTCAAAAATATCACTGAGAAAAAAATTACGACAGCAAAACGGTTTTTGTAATTCCTAGTAGTGTTTTTAATATTTTTTACTAAACGTTTTGTATTTACGGCAAATGTTTTATGTAATGTCTCGCATTTATAAAACATTTGCAGTAAAACATACTAAAACGACTAAGGAACTACAAAAACCATTTTGCTGTCGTAATTTTTTTCTCAGTGTAATTTTACCGTCTCATACATAAGTTATATTTTTCTTTGTGAGAAAGATCAGAGGATTAAACAAGTTGTCGACTTTTCGATTCTTTATTAGTTAAACGCAAAGGAGACTGAAAAATTTTTATGAAACTTGCAGGTTCAAGAGCGCGTGAATGAGTGCTCTGCGCATTTTAGATGGTGTAGCGCATTTGCTGTTACTGCAAAATTAAAAATAATACACAAGCAAATATGCTGGAGTTACAAGATACAGCATCTCCGTGCTTCAGAGGGTAGTATAAAGTCGGTCCTGGATGTTGTCAACTAGGCAGCAGTCGTTAAGACATGTCAGAGGCCTTTGGGTCATAGTATACCATCTGGGGAACTGATTGCTATTATCTCTACCTAACCTTCAATCTAAACAATCTCTATGTACCTACACAGCAAAGTTTATCAAAAGCAATCCGTTACATAGGTTTCACAATTGGATCTTTTCAAATTAAAATCGCATCGTACCGAGGGTCTTTGTTTCCCAATTACGCATTTGAGAATTTTACACAGAGATCCGAAAGGATCCCGAATTGTTTGTCGAAGGGTTAAAAGGATCGTGCCGGCAAATTACGAGCTGCGAACAAGTTACGGGGTAGGAATGGGCCGTGATTGTTTTGGTTTCGGAAAAGGTTCTGTGGAAGCGAGTGCAGGGTTATTGCCTTGAGAATGCCTTTTATTTTTTTATAAATAAATAAATATCGCCAGACTAACACACCAACTGTATCGTCCAGAAAATTACACAAAGGCCGATTCCGAAATTTGCCTCTGGCTGGAATCGAACCCGCAAGAACTATGTAGTGAGTTGAGCGGCCAACGCTCAAACCACTGCGCCAAGCATCATCGTCATTTCTTTTAGTTTTTAATGGGTTGATAACAAGAAACAAATGCAGGTTTGATTCTTTCTTTTTCTTTCGTACATTGATTGCTTTCGTTTGATCTCAGATTGAGAGATTTTTGTCGTGAGTTGCATTGTGAAAATTCCTACGACCAGAATTTGTTATTATCAATCATTCAATTTTGGGATGAACACATCCCAAAATTGAAAGCATTAAAATGTACTATTGAAGAAATACAGACATTTACTATGTTTACTACATAGGACTAATTAGCATTAATTTATTCCTAGTAAAAAACAGTCTGGAGACAAAATAGAGCAATTAATCAATCAAATTAAACCTTAAGCCGTATCATCCGACTCGGGAGGAGGCAGCTGTTGAAAAGATGAATTAGTCTAAGGCCGCGTACTTACTACGCTGAAAACCCGCTGCGATTCATTACACGACTCTTCTTTTCCCAATATTATAAGGAATAACAATAATGTATTAACTACACACGTATGACGTCATAAGTGGGTAGGTTTATTAAAAATTAATAGCGAAGATCTCTGTATTTATCTATCAAAAATAATTAATAATTACAGATATATTCGCTATTAATTTTTAAGTCATTTCGCAATATTTTTAAAAATAAATTGGTACTTGTGAAAATATACTAAATAAGATATAAGGAGTTTCATTTATTGTCGTATATTGTATAGAGGTTTATTTGATTTAAATTTAACTGTGTACCTAGTAACTGAGTACTTGAAACATCTTCCCGCTTCTATAATAATAATATCCTGGGACATTTTTTTACACACGGCTTTCTGATCCCAAACTAAGCAGAGCTTGTACTATGGAAACCAGATAACTGATATTACTACATATACTACTTTTTTATTTGTAAATACATACTTAATATACATATACACCCAGACTCGGGGCATACAGACATGTTCATGCACACAAATGCATGTCCCGGATAGGAATCGAACCTACGACCTGCAGCGTGAAAGGCGCCTCCGCGCCAACCACGCTAACGGGCCCGTCAAATATGACGACTATGCATCGACGCTTTGTACTATACGCCAGTTTGCTAAACCGCGAGCGTGTTTTCGGTACAGTGCGTATGCAAGCAGTTAGTCTACACTGTACGTTTTCATTAATTTTGCGAACACGCTCTATATATCTTTATCCGACCGGGGGTCGACAGTTTTGGGCGATATTAATTGCCCAAGCATAGACAAGCAATCTCTGCTTAAGTCTTTTTGCCTGAAATTATGTTACTTGGGTACTTTAATGAGGTCAGTAACCTAAATAAGAAGGGTTTGGGTTTTGGTTTCCTTTTTTAGGGTTCCGTACCTCAAAAGGAAAACCGAAAGCCTTATAGGATTTTTTTGTTGTCCTTCTGTCAAGACAGTGCACAGCCCAACACCGCTGGTGTTGTAAGGGGGTAAAATAAGGGATGAAAGTTTGTATGGAGTTCCCAATTTTTCTGAAGCTGAATGTGTTTTTACAGTTCGCTGACGGTGAGGGAAAACATCGTGAGGAAACCTACCTATCCCTCGGGATTAGATAATAGTCAGTTCCTTTATACACGGCGACAAGTTTCACCACCTGTCACGTTGGGTTCTGACTATCTAGTGAAACGTGGGCTTTGAGTTGACTTAATACCTCCACAATGTGGTGGTGTATGGTCACTCAAGATTCTGACTACCCCCGAACGGGGATAAAAAGTCGTGACGTTATGTGTGTGTTATGTCGTTATATTAGAGAGCCAAGAAGTAGACAATTGACTGCAGCTCATATATGGGCTGCTTCGACCTGGGTAGTACCATCCTCTCACAGAAGATCGGCGTAAAGTAGCTATTACAGCTGCGTTTCGTACGAGTGAAAGACCCGGAAGAAATATTAGAAACCAGTGGTTTCGCAATTGATAATTGTTAAGGGACTCGAGGCCCGAGCACTAATATTATCTGGACAACAACATGTCGACCGCCAATAATTTATGATTGAGCATAAATTCACAAAGTTAATATTAGTCACCAGTGGTTTTCATCTGGTTAAAAATTAGCAGACTTGGTGCTCAAGTCATGTATAGATGCACATCTGATAGGTAGGGGTAAGGTATACCACAGTCTGACAGCCTGAACTGTGAATGACTTGCTATAGAACGAGGAAGAATGAGCTGGCATTTTGAGGGTTAAGTTTTAGTTTTTTAATAGTAGGTACCTACTTACAAAATGTAGGTTGTAAAGTTACCCGTTACAACCATAAACAAAGTCGTTTTAACTCGACTATATATCCCGCAAATGCCGCAAATGCATAACACGGCGATATGCTACTATTTCTAATTAGGCGAGGGTAGTTTTTAGCTCTCTTATTTACGTAAAACGTTTACCAAGTCAGTGGTAAAGTTATACTCGTGTTTACTGAATCCTTCAGTTGGGACCGTTAGCATGCCACAAGCGTCGCTGTCAGTGAACCCCACTCGTTCGGTATTCGCGGCACATCTCGGACGAAACTTACGGGTCAATTTAACTTGGTCGCGATTAGTTAGTTAACTACTGAATATATTTAAACTGAATAGTTCGGTGTCTTGATTGGGATTCTGTAATCCTTAATCTCTAGCAAAAAATACCTATTAGAAAAATGTAACGTCACGACTTTTATCCCCATTCGGGGGTAGTCAGAGGCTTGAATGGCCATACACCACCACATTGTGGAGGTATTAACCAACTCAAAGCCCACGTTTCACCAGATAGTCAGAACCCAACGTGACAGGTGGTGAACCTTGTCGCCGTGTATACAGGAACTGTCTATTACCTAATCCCGAGGGATAGGTAGGTTTCCTCACGATGTTTTCCCTCACCGTCAGCGAACTGTAAATTATGCACATAGATGAAAATTCATCCATTGGTGCATGCCCCACCGGGGATCGAACCTGGAACCTATTAGAAGGCCTTAATAAAATGGTTCACATAAATACGCCATCATTCATTATTATAAATGTCGCTCAATATAATAGGAGCAAGCCGACTCTCACGGCTTTCTGTTCCGACGTCAAATCTAAGTACTCCAGCGCGGCATGCACCTGATGTGGACGCAGCCATTCGATAAAACATCCTACTATCCTATCCTACTAGTATTGTACATGTGAAAGTGTGTGTGAATGTTTATTACCATGTAGCTCCATAACTACTAAACCGATTTCAATGAAATTTTATACGTAGATAGTATAGGCTCTGTAATATGACATAGGCTATAATCTTACACTTTAATTACCACGCGGGCGAAGCCACGGAGCACAGCTAGTATTCCATAAAAATCGTCAATTCGCTACAAACGTCATCGCCTTTTCAGCCCCCCTAGCCAAGTGGCATGAACGCTAATCGAATAGAATAGAATAGACTTCACAAAGTATGGAAATTTCAAACGTCGCTATGTAGATCAACAACAAGTTGCTATGTAGATCACGTGACGTATGTCATTTCCATACATGAAGCGTAGCGATTTGAAGGAACGCTTGTACACGTTAGCCACTTGTCTAGCCCTTCTGTACGCTCAGTTCACTTCTTAAAACTTTACCGTATTGTTAACATCGTGGTGAACACAAACAGAGTGGATAACATGTGGCCAACATTCCCCCCACTTACGGCTCTTGGGGGTTATTCGGAAACTTTCCACATTTGGCCGAACGATAAAAGGTTACAAGTCGCTACATCGTCCGACAAGAGTCATTTCCACGCGGCTCAAATCGACGTTACGAGTTTCGTTAATGTTGCGGAAAATCGTAATTTTGTGTTGTTGTTGTGAAAGGTTAAGAGGAAAGACATTTTACGTTTAAAGAATACGTTGTGTATATACCTATTTTCCTGTGATCTTGAAAGCCACGAAGTGCACGGATGGTATTTTCTGTTTAGTTTAAGATTCCAATCAAAAATCTATGAATTTATTTTATTTTATGCTAAGAAAGGTAGGACGATTAAGAATTTCATCGTTAATTTTATACATTTTTATTATTTGACTATAATTAACGATATTGACCATCTGCCAGCAACTTATTGTTATACCCATCGACTATAGGACTTTTTTACTTTTTTTAGCTATAAAGAGCTTATTACACTTGGCTAAATTTAGAAACCTAAATTCAGAACCTTCTAAATATTTAAACCATTCTAGCTTCTGAATAGCTTGCTGAATGCAATTACAATTGCCTAAATTCAGTAACGACTAAATTAAGTAGCCTACATTTAGCTAAGTGTAATAACCCCTTAAGTCTTTATTACCTATGTACTATGCATATAAGCCATTTTGATCTTAGATCAACTATCTAAGAATTTGACTATTATGTTGTGAATGATGGTAAAAGGAATGTCAGGGCCTTTACTGATGATGCGACGCGATGTGATCTAGTTGAACGACGATTTAAGTCGCACGTACATCCCCAATGCAATGCAATTCGACTGCAATTCGATATCAAACAGACACAGAACGAGCGATATCGCAATACCATGCGATTTTCTCTCAACACATGCGTCTGTCCATATCATTTGTTCGTTTGCACGTCACCGACATATCGCAGCGACATCGTCGATGCAATCCTGAATTGCGTCGCGCCATGAGTAAACACCCTAAGATGGAAAATTACTAAGAGTGTACACTTGTAATGTGAGAACGGCGAGTCGTCTGCCATATGTCCGTTAACGAATCGTTAACCCGGGACACAGCTGAACTTAACACAGTTGAACAACTGTTAACTTATGGCCGGCGCACATAGAGCACGGCATGGCATGGCATTTTATTTTTTATCAATCGAATTTAATACTTATCCAATCGAAATAAGGTATATATTTCAATGCTTGGTGATCGATCTCGGAGCATCGCGGAGCATTTTCTCGGTGTACCCGCTGGAGCACCTTATTTCGATTGGATAAGTATTAAATTCGATTGATAAAAATTAAAATACCATGCCATGCCGTGCTCTATGTGCGCCGGCCATTACACGGTAATGCGTTGAAGTAGGAACGCGGGATGTGTGGTTACCCTATGCGATTGCGTTTTTATATGCAATATTTGAAAAAAGAACTCATTTTGGTGTTTGTATGACAGTTCGCCCGTCATAGTTTAGCGTGAAGAAGTTTCGAGCGTAGGCCGCTCGGCTCAGGTACATCGGCTGGTCGCGGGTTCGATTCCCACCAGAGGCAAATTTCGGAAATGGCCTTTTTGTAATTTGCCTTGTTCTGAGTGTCACTAGGATCGTGCCCACTCCATTGTATAGTATTCATAGTACAAGCGTTGCTTAGTTTGGAACCATACAATTGGTGTGTATCGCGATATTTATTGATAGACTAGCTGTCCCGGCGAACTTCGTGCCGCCTCAGAATTAATGTTGTATTTACTTATTAGCCAAAAAAGAACTAAACCCTCCCCCCCATTCCCCCGTTCGTCGTCTGATCTACTCCTTTCCCGTGTCGCAAATAAAGGGTTCCGTACCACCATAGAATAAAAACGTCAAAAATATCAATTTTCTTGTATGGAGACCCCCTTTGTTTTGAATTTTTATTTTATTTTTAGTATTATTTGTTGTTGTAGCGGCAACAGAAATACACTTTCTGTGAAAATTTCACCTATTACGGTTCGTGAGATACAGCCCGCTGACAGACGGACGGACAGAGTAGGCTTAGTAATAGAGCCCCCCCCCCTTTATTTTTAAACTTTATTTTATTTTTAGTATTTCTTGTTGTAGCGCTAACACGCTACGGATACCGGCTTAGTAATAGAGTCCCGTTGGTACCCTTTGGGTACGAAACCCTAAAAATAGCTAAATTGGTCGAAGAGCTACTGGTCCATGGGAGACATCATGAAGGGCAACCTTTCACTGACACATTGATATGTGTATCCCGCCCGTTCTTACCTACGGCGCCACTGTGGGCTGAAAATCGAGCTTCATAGTACTTTAATTTTTTTTCTCATTTTTTTTTGCTTTTGATAAGCTTCTAATGCCTTCAGCAGTCATGAATATATAAGGAATATATTTTCGTAGGTCTACTAAATTATATTTAAAAAAATGTAAATTTTGTATGGCCCAAAAGTAATAAATCCAAATAACTTCAAAACCTGCTTTTTTTTTTTTAATAAATACTATATATTAAAAAAGTTTGAACTAAAATTTGTACTTATATATGCTATATTAGTGTTTCTCTAAAATACAGACACATCCCTGCAAAATTTCAAGTTTATAAACCCATTGGTCCGCATGTAAGTACAAAATTTAGAATAAAATATTAAAAAAAACCGCAGTTACCGTTATATAGCATACACCAAAAAATTACAAATAATTTGTAGAACAGCCATCTGTAAGGATATAACGGTTAACACAGCGGGTTTGAAGATACATATTTGGATTTATTACTTTGGAGCCATACAAAATTTTCATTTTTTTAAATATAATTTAGTAGACCTACGAAAATATATTCCTTATATATTTATGACTGCTGAAGGCATTAGAAGCTTATCAAAAGCAAAAAAAAAGAGAAATTCGATTGATTTTCCTTATGGTAGAGATTGTAGGGCTTAACGATAAGATCCAACTAAGAACAGGATTGTTAGGTAACATGATGTACTTGAGTAAAATATTAGTGATTTATTTTGCAAACTTGAAATTTAGCAAATACTTTTCAAGCACTAACTAACTTTTTAACTAGGCAATTGGAGTAAATTTCAATAATTGATTACTGGAGTGTTTCAAAGCATGTTTCGAATAATAATTACAACCATGTCTTGCATACTGATTCCATTATTTTGTATCCGATTCGAAGTCGTAGACTCTCCTTTTTCCCACGCCAAGTCCATGTTTTTTTAGGAACAGAATGAACCGGAATCTGTTCTGAATCATATTATTATGTTGACTGACACGTTTTTCCCGTATTTCTGCCCGAAAAATCTCTCCCTAAATAAATCAGCTCGCAGCTAACGTCGATAAATCTCAATATAACAATATCTTCAACATCTTTGCTTCCAACACACGAACACTATATTTTTCCTGACTCTTTATTATCCTTTGCAGACTTTCTAGTGCAGACGCTATTCAGTATGTATACAGAGTGGTGGCGACATAACGACAATAACTGAAACCACATACTGGGTATCACGTGAGTAGTTTGTACATAAATAAATATCAAAATATATTCAAAGGTATAGGCCACGGAATGGCTTTTTTACTTCTACCATTTTAACTTTACGCCTAAAAATGCACCGCCAAATACACCGACACCGAAGTTATTTTGCCACCCTTGTACCTACAGGTCAGTCGATTAGGTCAGTAGACGATTATAAAGGATGCAATGTTACGTTTAGATTATTTCCACGGTAGCTGATATGTAGGTACCTAGTGTATACAGGTCATATGTAACTATCATATTTTCTGAGTTACTGGGGCTAGCCAAGTGGCATGAACGCTAATCGAATAGAATAGAGAAGAATAGAATATAATAGACTTCACAATGTATGGAAATGACAAACGTCGCTATGTAGATCAACAACAAGTTGCTATGTAGATCACGTGACTTATGTCATTTCCATACATGAAACGTAGCGATTTGAACGAATGCTCGTAGACGTCAGGCACTTGTCTAGCCCTTCTGACCTTCGATTTTTTGTCACAACTTAATTAGAACACATCCGGACGCAATAACTCTGGCTTTATAACATAAAAAATTGTGTTCAAAACTGTGTCCAGATAGGGTCACACATGAGTTTTGGAAGTTCATTTGTTGTAGGTAAGCAGTGCTATGTTACACAGAATTTCATTAAATTCAATTCGCACCAGGGTACTACCCACGAAGCAAATTTTTTGTCCATGGTTGTACCCATAGACCAATTACTAAGGGGACTGGGACTAAGCAACTCGGCCGAGTGGTCGGCCGAGTACTAACATCGACATAAAACGAAGCGAGTAGTTCAGCTATTTACCGGTAGATAGATGCCACGCATCCCGGGAAAATGACCACGCGTTGTTTCATAGAGATATCTACTAAGAACGTCTCTTCTAATTAAAATCTCTATGGTTGTACTTATAGAATGTTCTGGGCGCTAAGAGCGCCACATAGGAATTCTGTAAAAGCAATATTTTTTTCTGATTTTCTAGCAGAATCTTTAGCAATTCCGCTCACGAATGGCGTTAAAATGTGTGAGTATAATATTACGGAAATTTTGTGGGATTCTGCTAGAAAAACAGAAAAAATGAATTAAACATTTAAATTTAGCCTTGTCATTTAGCGCCGCCATACACGGACTGCTTGTAGCTGTCGGAACGGACAGCTACAAGCAGTTTTCAAGCAGTCGACCGCATCGACAGCCCGCCGACAGCCCGCCGACTGCTTGAAAACTGCTTGACAACTGCTTGTAGCTGTCCGTTCCGACCGCTACAAGCAGTCCGTGTATGGCGGCGCTTAGTTATAGAGTGTTCATCCCTTATTGAATACCCGTCCTTGATTAATGAAATACCTTCCCCGAATACCTTTAAAATCAGTCGACGTTTTAATAAAACCGCCCTGCGATGAGCAAAGCGGTGCACTGAATATAAATTACTAGAGAACAACAAGGCTAGGCGGTGGAGGGCTCGCGCGCCGAGTGAACGCTAAAATGAACAAAAATTTAAAGCTTTTTCTACTAACTTGTATCGGTTACAGAAGGAATAGAGTCGACTCTTGTTTTAAATATTTTCGTTGTCAATTCTGTGTTTTGAGTTACTTTATGTGTGTAGTGGTAGGGCATTCCATTTAGGGTTCTGTACCCAAAGGGTGCCAACGGAACCGTAATATTAAGCCTAAGCTGTCTGTCTGTCCGTTTGTCAGCGGGCTGTATCTCACGAACCGTAATAGATAGAGAGTTGAAATTTTCACAGAATGTGTATTTCTGTTACCGCTACAACAAAAAATACTAAAAATAAAATATTAGTTTAAAATTAAAAGGGGGTCCCATACAAGATACTTGATATTTTTGGCGTTTTTATTCTACGGTGGTACGGAACCCTTTCTGTGCGAGTCCGACACGCACTTGGCCGGTTTTTACAAATTATTTGGGTAGAGCGAAGCTATATACCTACACGGACTTATCCAACTCGGGCAGTGCCTACAAATCGACAACGTGCGAGCGATGCCTTTGGTATTGCAAGCATCTATCTATGCTACAAAACTGCGTATGCTTTTTTGCCACCTTGGTTGCGCCTATGAACCTTACGTAAAATATTTTAAATTCACCTTTACTAAATACTAACTTTACTATCTTAAATACTACTAACAGTTTTTAAATTATTATTTTTGTAGCAAGTTCTATTCCACGTCTTTCTCTAATCTGAATATAAAGTTTAAACTCCATTGAATATGATTGCTTTGCTTCTTAAGACCTTGTTTGACTTCTCATTCTTTAAGAATATTTCTTTTTTTAAAAGTATTTTTAGTCTCGCAACTCGCGGTGGAAGTTTGTTACACTCTTTAGGCTGTTCAATCAATACTTTTGAGTTCTCCATCGAGTGGTAATGAGAGGCATTGCGTGGAAAATTGTTTGTTAAATGTTTTCGGTTCGAGAATTTTGTGGGAATACTTAGTAGCACCCAAATTTGTTTTTTTATTAAACGATTGAGTTTTAGATTTTACTAGCTGACCCCGCGAACTTCGTACCGCCTTAGAATTAATAAATGTTGTATTAACTTATTAGCCGAAAAAGAACTTAACCCCCCGTTCCCCCGTTCGTCGTCCGTTCTTCCTCTTTCCTGAAAAATATTAAAAATGCTGTAACCCAAGTTTAATAATTTCAAAGTATGATAATTTAAATTCGATTTCACACAACCCGCACAGAATGATAACATGGCGGCGTAGCTGTCAAATAGTTCCTTCACGTACTACGCCATCTATTGAAAGTAATCTGAATCATATTTTTACAGAAAATGGGGGGCTTTTAGCGATTTCCGAGCAATTTTTCCGATTTTTTAAAATGTATGAACCCTTCCTTGATCTTGACGAAATATTCTAAAAAAAAAAAATATCTAAATTGGTGCAGCCGTTCTCGCGTCAAGTCATGACAACGGGAAATAGGGATTCATTTTTATATATATAGATATACATAGGTATAGATTACAGATAACTAGTTGCAATGGATTTTACTGGCTTTTAATGTATAAATTTATATTGCCAGGCTTACACACCAACTGTATGGTCCCAAACTAAGCAACGCTTACTATGGGTACGATACCATGGACTGGGGGCGATCCCAGTAACACCGAAGCAGTAGGCCAAACGGCTTGCTTGAACCACTGCGTCACTGGGTCGTCAAAATAAAGTTTAGGTAGAGTTAAGTAATCTATGAGTTATATCTGCACGTTTGAAATGTAACGTCACGACTTTTATCCCCATTCGGGGGTAGTCAGAGGCTTGAGTGGCCATACACCACCACATTGTGGAGGTATTAACCAACTCAAAGCCCACGTTTCACCAGATAGTCAGAACCCAACGTGACAGGTGGTGAACCTTGTTGCCGTGTATACAGGAACTGACTATTACCTAATCCCGAGGGATAGGTAGGTTTCCTCACGATGTTTTCCCTCACCGTCAGCGAACTGTAAATTATGCACATAGATAAATATCCATCCATTGGTGCATGCCCCACCGGGGATCGAACCTGGGACCTTCTGATTGCTAGCCCAACCTGTTCACCCCTAGGCTGCAGTCGCTACGTACGCTAGGCTACGTTTCTATTATTTTTATATTCTGTGCACATTATTATTATAATATTAAACATGAGGTGCACGTAGTGTACGTTTACGTCGGCACGTGCTCACGTCTCGTCAGTTATTACTTTCATAAGTTTGGTGTTACTTTTACTACCAAAATACCTGTTCCATACGTTTATCCTAACCTCTGGTTTTATAGCTCACAGTTTGTTACCCACCAAAGACTATGCATATGTTTCTAAACGGAAATTTTCGTTAACACTACCTTCATAGTTTAAATTCGAAGCTATATTTCTTTGAACAAAACATCGTAATTTAAGTTTTTGAAGTGAAAAGTTCTTTAGCGGCGTTGTGCACTTTTCCTGGGATGGGTAAAAAATGTTAAACTCTCGTCAGGACACGTGACCTGATCGAAAATTCGTAAGACGGGATGCCTGATCGAAAATTCGTAAGACGGGATGCCTGATCGAAGATTCGTAAGACGGGATGGGTAAAAAATGTTAAACTCACGTCAAGCTCTCACTTCTGCCGGCACTCCCGGAGTGCAACCCGTTTTTTTTTATTATACTGGGTATTAGATTAGTTAAGGGACGTATTCAAGTCATGAAGCCATTAGTCATGCTTACACGCAATTAATAAAAACTAGGTTATATTGGGAATGAGGATAGAATACTGAATATTCCTTCAATACGTCCATTGTTTTACCTAACCGACTGTATTTCACGTCGCCATCTTCCGTTGTGGTTGGGCATCGATGTCAGTTAGGCGAGACTTATCCTCGGTATAATGGATATATCAAGTCATGCTCGCATGTTTGCACGTGTCACTCGGCACGTTTCCACGTCGCTACGGATCCCGTGTAGTTGTGTAGCACTGAACCCGGACGCAAAACTATGCTCTACCTTCTGCCTTTCGATGATAACGATTATTTACGGAATTCCTCCCCCTCATGGAATGTTCATTAAGGGCTGTAAGATCAATGGTAGTTGATCGATCGTGGAGAGTTTAAACTTTCAATTCTCTATGGAAGACGGGAGATTAAATTCTCTCCCGTGGTTTAAGCGAACCGAATACTGCCCTTCTAGCCAAGAGGCTTCGTCTACAAGCGTTTCTACAAATATACAGGGTGTCCCAAAGCTTTGCCACATGGAGGGGAAGTACCTTAAATATTGTAGATAGAGAATTTTACTGAATGAAGACTTCATTTTTATTTTAAATACAATACGAACTGCATTCAAAGATTTTTAAAAACTCGCTTGCCACACAGTTTAGATTTCATGGTTTTCCTTTCATTTAATTTACCATGTTTGTTAGAGAGATTTGATTCTTATCATTGATCCTATCGATTGATGCCATAAAAGAACAGGATGTTATTTTTTCGGATTTTAGCCGGTTCGATTGCCGAGTGTGGCAAGCGTGTTTTCAAAAATCTTTGAATGCAGTTCGTATTGTTTTTAAAATAAAAATGAAGTCTTCATTCAGTTAAATTCTCTATCTACAATATTTAAGGTACTTCCCCTCCATGTGGCAAAGTTTTGCGACACCCTGTATACATACTTAAGTCACGTGATCTACTTATCGACATGTAATGTCATTACCATACATGAAGCGTAGCGACTTGTAGAAACGCTTGTAGATGAAGCCACTTGGCTAGGGTGGCTAAATACTCTCCTTCAATAAGTCCCTCGGTTTATCCTACCCTGTATAAAAACTCTACATATATCTTAGGGCCTCCGCAGACTAGCTGCTTTTAGCATCGGCGAACGGCGATTTTGTGACGTATCGATACTGCGTCGCGTTTCTTCGAGCGCGAACGAGCGAGACGCAGCATCAAAATCGCCGATCGCCGATGCTAAAAGTAGCAAGTCTGCGGTGGCCCTAACCTATCGCTTCGACAGTTTCAATCGCGCTATGGGAAAACTGTACTGCACCCTATTCTAATCCGGACCAATAGGATAACTCCGGATGTAATCCGCTTACGGAATTTGGATCCAGTTAAGGACGATTTGACACCTGGGTATTAGTTAGCTGACAGTTCGACACCGGAATTGATTTATATTGCATCCGGGTATATTTTCGACCGGATGTGAGATTTGAATCCTATAGGCTTTTCTATAGGCTCGCTCCATATTATTATCTATGAAATACCGTGTACCAATCTACTTATCTCTTCAAGGATAACAGGCGTGAGGATATGTAAATAAATAAATATAAATATTATCAGACTAACACAACTTTTTTATTTTACATAACATCTTTATGGTCCCAAACTAAGCAAAGCTTGTACTATATGGGTTCCGCACAATGGACTGGGGGCGATCTCAGTAACACCCAGACCACGGCAAATTATAAAAAGGCCGTTTCCAAAATTTGTCTTTGTCGGGAGTCAAACCCGCAACCTCCCGATACAGTGAGCCGAGCGGCTTACGCTCGAACCACTTCGCCAAGCGGTCGTCAATGATGACTAGACGTGTATCATTACATTATTTTCACGAAACGTAACCGGTTACGTCGAGGGCGTCACCGGTTATTTAATAGGTGATTTTTGTAACTGGTTATTTTTGTAACCCTATGGTTTTCGTCACTACTAGCTTCTTGTATACAAAAATACAAACATTGTTATTTGTTACTTTTAGATGTCTATGGGTGACCGGTGACATAATACCTATGATGCAGTTCGGGCTACACCTAAATAACCTGTTACAAAAATCACCAGTTACTCGTTCGTCGCGTAAACAGTGATTCGGTGAATTAGCTCGTAACCAGTTAATGTAACCGGTGACGTGAAATAACGCTCACGCCTAATGAGGACTACGTTAAAACGTAACAACGTGTGTTTTTATTCGCGACTCTACCGTATTCGTATCATGCATATTTAAATCCTATATGGATTGAAATATCAACACTTTTTATGTGACGTAACGATTTCACGAGGTTCGTTGTAAAATGTTATCGCGTCGCATCGTATGCGTATCGTTCCCAGTTATTCGTTATGTATACTCCATACCTATTACAATGAGTTTCATCCGGACCAAACTCCGTGTTATTATGGGTGGTTGGTACCATATTGGTCCACTGACTGGTTTATCAAGAACCTTAGAACAGTTTACCGTGTTTAAAAATGAAGACTGCGTATGAATGTCAATGAATGTCAAATGAATAGTTATTTGTGTTATATGGGGCCAAAGTGATATATTTGTTCCGCGAGGGCGTTATTTTGAATTCAGAGGAAAGCGAAGGATTCTAAAGTAGAATCCTGAGCTTTGCGAGGAATTCAATATACGCTGCCCGAGGACAAAATATTTTGGCCCCGAATGATACATACTATTTTTCATCACTACCTATGAGAAAAATAAAAAGCTACGTGTACCTCTACCTACTAGAATCCAAACAAATAATATATCATCATAGTTAAACACACACTTAAACTTACTAAACCGAGACAAAAGAAATTAAAAGAAAAATGTACATGACAATTTTTTTTCAGCGCGCGTTGCCATTACATTCTCTTTGATTGCCGCGTAATCCTAACCGGCCAGTAACTTCTCCATACATTAAGCGTTCGATTTTTTTCACATTCAATTCATAAGCACGAACGCTGACCAATCAGGAAGGAGAAACAAAAACTCCCGTGGGAGCAAAATAGAATTTTGCTCCCGCAAGCCTTGAAAAGCAATTGACGTTTTCGAATGGGTGTGATGAAAAGGTATATTCTTCACTTTACACGATAGACAACATCGTAACACAAAACAATGGCTATCTTGAGCGTCACAGCCGGGTTTTTATTGTACCCAATGTAATTCAAATTTCTTAGTATATTAGTCACCCAATTAATTAAAACCTGGGGGGCTAAAACGCTACACGGCAATTCTGCAAAAGTAACACCTATTGCGCCATTCTTGACCATTTTACGGAAAATTTTCGGAATCGCTAAGGATTCTGGCAGAAAATTAGAAAAATGAATTGCTTTTGAGAATTGCTGTGTGGAGTTTTAACACCCCAGGCCAGATGGCTGTTAAAACTCTTCCTGCATACTTCTTATACCCCCATGATACACAGACTGTGACATATCTCGAGTTTTCTCACATAAACTAAACCAGAAAGATTTGGTTTTATTCGAAAGAACGAGACTACGGCAATCTTATTTCAGTTTATCTTTTTACATTCAGTCTAAGTAGGTTTAAAATATCTCCGTGCTCAACCTCCGTCATATTATTTCTCAGTCCTCCACCTAGGATGTTCCTTTATGAATGACGTCACAACCCTGACGTCATAAGCGCGTTCCGCAAATGCCGTGACGTGTACAATTTATAGCTCTCTTTATTTTTTCACTCGCTCGCTGGAAAATTGCCGTCATCTTTATGAGGTAAGGTGGCACAATATCCGGTGGGTAATTGATTTTTGCTGACACACATTGGGGAATATGTTTTGTAAGAAAACAAGTGCGTGTAAAATGTCACGTCACGACTTTTATACCCATTCGGGGGTAGTCAGAGGCTTGAGTGGCCATACACCACCACATTGTGGAGGTATTAACCAACTCAAAGCCCACGTTTCACCAGATAGTCAGAACCCAACGTGACAGGTGGTGAACCTTGTCGCCGTGTATACAGGAACTGACTATTACCGAATCCCGAGGGATAGGTAGGTTTCCTCAAGATGTTTTCCCTCACCGTCAGCGAACTGTAAATTATGCACATAGATGAAAATTCATCCATAGGTGCATGCCCCACCGGGGATCGAACCTGGTACCTTCTGATTGCTAGCCCAACCTGTCACCAATAATAATGTCACCATTTAAAATATAAATAAATGATTAAATTCTACACAAAATTAGAGATGAGAACTTTATTCTTTTTTCATCTCCATTAGTGCTCAATTAACCTCATTATTTTGGGAGTAGGTACAGTCAGCCACATAAGTATTTAAACATTCTCAATTTATCAAATAGGTACTACTTGTTACTTGTTGGTTACAAATGTTGGTGAACATTGTCAAACCCAAATATTAGCAGCATATATCAAGGATTTGGACCAAAACAAAAGTGTGGAAGCAGTTTGAATTTTGAACTCAGAATGTTTAGCGACTTATGTTGCTGGCTGTACTTACCTCAGAATCGTAAATGGAATCATGAGCCTGGCAAACAGAGAATGGGCTGTGTCTACACGGAGAGTCCCGGGATAATCCCGGCCCCGGGCGAGGTGCATGTATCGGACACCGCTGGTACGCCAGGGTGTGTGATGAAGACTCAAAAGCTTCGTACAATGTTTGTATTATTTGCAAGCTCAAGGTTTATGGCGAACATGTACAAATTTCTGATAAAAATCCCTAAGTGTATTGTAATGTTTGTGGAACACATTTTACACATTTTTATTTTTATTGATGGTAGAGCAAGTTGTATCCAATTGACTGCAGCATTATATGGGGTGGCTTAACATAACTGCTTGCATGCTTAAAGGCTTGATATCAGGCAGGCCCTACGTTTGTTTACCACCATAGTCACAAAAAAAACACCGTTTTTCCTTTTCCCGGAATCGTTGTTCAAGCATCCTTCTCTCTTTTTGTAAGATAACCCTTTACAAATATGTTTATTGACTGTTTTATTGTACAATAAATAACTTATCATTTTTATTGCAGTAAATGAACCTGGGTACTCATGTTATATAAATAAATATCGCCAGACTAACACACCTACTGTATGGCCCCAAACTAAACAACGCTTGATCTAGGTAACGTACAATGAACTGGGGCGAATCCAGTGACATCCAGATCAGGGAAAATTATGAAAAGGCCGATTCCCAAATTTTCCTCTGGCGGGAATCGAACCCGCAACCACCCGATGCAGTGAGCCGAGCGGCCTACGCTCGAACCACGCACAAGCGGTCGTAAACCCATAAATCCTCAACAGTTAGGTAAGTAACAACAGGGGCCCTACCACCACCTCTTATAGCAGTATTGTTTTAACGTTTCAGCGACTTTTTGTGCAATGACGTTTCTTATTGTCATGACAATAAGGTACGTCATTGCACAAAAAGTCGCTGAAACGTTAAAACGTTCCTATAATTGGATCGCGATAAGAGGTCGTGGTAAGCCCCCTGTTGAAAATCGTTGTAAGTAACCTTATCACATTAATTAAATTGTAAATTAGAGCGTCAAACGGTAATGTAAGCACAGTCCAGCGTGTTGTTACATTTCGTCCCGGGATTATCCCGGCCTCGGGCTGCACTCACACTCCACTGAATTAAAGGTCGGCCTTTCAAATTAGATTAAATTTCTGATTCTTTGTGCATCTATGCATGAGTTAGCATGACGTAACATTATGTACTAGAAGCGCTCATAGCCAGCTGCAGATCACTCAAGAACCTTTCTGCCCAATCGGCCATCAGTTTTACGGGCTATGTGCACCGCCCACTGTCACTTCAGCCTACTAATTCGCAGGGCTATAACGGTGATCTTGGTACCAGAAGACGCAGCATGGGTAGGCCCCCACAAGGTCGACCAAAGACCTGGTGAAGGTCGCGGGAAACCGCTGGATGCAGTTGCACAGGACCGGGCGTTGTGGAAAACCTTGGGGGAGGCCTATGTCCAACAGTGGACGTCTTTTGGTTGAAATGTTGATAATGATGAAACGATCGGAGGCAAGTCATAGAGAGAGGAAAGTCAGAGATGGGTAACCACTAAATTGGCATTTGAACTGAGCGTCTCCGTGCTTCGGAGGGCTCGTAAAAAGTCACTCCCGGTTATAGTCATCTAGGCAACAGTCGTTGAGCCATGTCAGAAGCCTTCGGAAGGCTTGAACAACTCTGACACCAGGTTGACCATTAACTATACGATAAGAAGAACATACCTACCAACATACCATTCATACTGAAACTTTTTCTATTGAAAGAAAAAAAAAAGAAAAAAGAAAGAAAGAAAACATTTATTCGACACACTCGCAACACATAGACAGAGGAAACCGAAAAAAATAAAAGGGGTCAGCGCGAACTGTGCCGAAAAGGTATTTGGCTCAGCATGTGCTGGGGGGTACGAGACTCCACCAGCGCTGATTTTCAGCCAAACCCAAGAGAAAAGGCCACTGGCTACCCAAGAGAAAAGGACTAATAAAAATATACATATATCTACTTAATAAAATCAATAAAATAGTAAAAAGACATAGGTACGTGCGAAGAATATATTAAGTAAGTATATAATAAATAAAATACATTATGTTACTTATATTTAATATAATAGAATTAAGAACAGTATAAAATAAAGCACAATGCAGCGGCTAATGTTTCGTCGCTCGCATACCTAGTCGCCCGCGCACGCTACGACGCTGTAGGTACCTACGTCGGTATTGCCTACGAAGGCACACGGACAGACAGTCCACCTAGGCGTCGGGCCCCACCTACGCGCTGCGCTGCGTCGTCGCAGGTGTCAGCGGGCGAGAGACGAAGCGGGGAGGGTGACGTGCGAGTATAAATCTTGCGACGACGCAGCGCAACGCATCGCAGCGCGATGGGGCCCGGCTGTAAGTGGAATTAGTAAGTGGAAACCGTTCCGCCTAGGACATGTGCAACTTAAGGCGCCGCTTTCCCACCGCGCGATTCCGCCGCACTGTGGGCTGAGAATCGGGTTTCGAAGACATTTAAACTGAAATTATGATAGGTTACTTTTTTGGCTTGAAATGGATTTAGTTGTTCAATACTATACTACAAAATTAATATGAGACCATGGGATGTAAAAAATAATGAGTTATAATTTTTTTAAGAAAAATTTGTATGGAGATGACATGAAAAATGAAGATATCTCTGGAATCGCAAGGTTGGCCGTTATATCCTTACACACAAAAATTGTACTATTTATTTGTGATTTTTTGACATATTTCATATTGCAATACCAATTGCGATTTTTTTTTTAAAAATCGACGAAATTTTTTATTTTTTTTTCTTACGTTAATGACCCATTTTAATGCTTAAATGCTTCCAATATGTGTAAATCAATCAATATCAATCAATTTTATTTACACAATAGCCAAAATATCTAAGTTATCATCAAAAAAATTTTTTTCAGACCAAGTGGAATATCTCATAACAATAAAACTAGTAATAATTGCAGGATTAAAAACAGTTGAACTAAACTTAATACTTAATCTAAACTCGTTCATCACCATCAGATTCCACTTTGGAATCAGGCTCTACAATAGGCATTACATCTAAGAACTCTATGGAAGGTTTCTGATTTCTGATCCTGAAGGTTAAGTAAGTCTAGAGTTTATTTAAAGTATAAATATAAATAAATAAAATGCTTGCCTGCTCTTCTTCCTCGAATGGTATTCTCAAAACCTCCTAAAATTGTTGTTTCGTGCCTCTGAAGCTTCTTCCGAAAGACTCCCAATTGGAACAATGGCATTTTCTGCTATTACATCTCCTCCATGAATAAGTAACTTGTAGATGGTCGACGACATATAATACCAATAATATAGTTACACGAATTTTTCCGCGGTTATTTTGGTATATTCTTTAAATTTAGGCACATCTATAACCCCTCCAGATGTGATAGCCTGCAGAATCACAGCAAACGTGCGGATCAGGTCTTCATCTAATCCAGTGACCGCTGCAGTTTTGTCAGGAAACTCAAAAAACCTTCGTGCTAAGTTTCCATCGTTAATAGTGCCTGATCCTTGCTTAACGATGTCAAACAAAAGATTGAGATCATCTTAAAAAACTATCTTGGATAAGTTTTTCCTTGTCTGTAATATCTCTTTTGATTTTCTCCTCGCGTAGACCACTTCTTGAAATCGAGGTACAAGACATTCAATCACATTAATGCGGGCATATAGTGATGATAACCCAAACTCATACACACGGTTTTTGACGAAACAGTATTTAAGTTATTCATTTCCGTAGGCTTGGCCAAACACAGGTAGCAGGCTGTATTTGATTTGGCTTCAGAAAGATACGTACAAATTTTGCCGTTTATCATTGTCATCATTAATAACCTCATTTTCTTGGTGTTTTGAAGGAACCTAAGCCTGGATTTCATTATCCATTCTAGTTTTTTCATTCATGACAACTTCTTTGTTTTCCTTCAAAAAATTGAACTGCACTGGACGACAATACGTAGATGATCAGGGTTTCGGATTCGTCCATATGGTATCTCACACACCATTTAATTTTAGCAGAATCAAAGAGGTCATAAATATGCTTAAAACCTGGATTTCATTATCCATTCTAGTTTTTTCATTCATGACAACTTCTTTGTTTTCCTTCAAAAAACTGAACTATAACCCTATTGAATTAGCATATTCAGCAGCAATGCTTCTGAAACGTGATGGTCATAAAATATTGCATCTGTTGTTGAATATAAATGCGAAGAAGAAGAGCAGGCAAGCATCTAACGATGATCTCCTCAATATGCTTATCCTCTCTTCTGATCTTCTTATAACTTCGATAAGAACGAGACTGGATACCCATAAGAGACAGACATACTTTAAATACACTCTAGACTTACTTAACCTTCAGGATCAGAAACCTCCCATAGAGTTCTTAGATGTAATGCCTATTGTAAAGCCTGATTCCAAAGTGGGATCTGATGGTGATGAACAAGTTTAGATTAAGTATTTAGTTTAGTACAACTGTTTTTAATCCTGGAATTATTACTAGTTTTATTGTTATGAGATATTCCACTTAGGTCTGAAAATCATTTTTTATGATATCTTAGACTATTTTGGCCTATGGTGTAAATAAAATTGATTGATATTGATTGATTTTGAAGCATTTAAGCATTAAAACGGGCCATTAATGTAAAAAAAATAATTTAAAATTTCGACGATTTTTTAAAAAAAAATCGCAAGTGGTACCGCAATATGAAGTATGTCAAAAAATCATAAAAAAATAGTACTATTTTTGTGTGTAAGGATATAACGGCCAACCATGCGATTCCAGAGATATCCTCATTTTTCATGTCATCTCCATACAATTTTTTCTTAAAAAAATTATAACTCGTTAATTTTTACATTCTATTGTCTCATATTAATTTTGTAGTATAGTATTGATCAACTGAATCTATATCAAGTCAAAAAAGTGACATACCATAATTTCAGTTTCTATGTCTTCGAAACCCGATTTTCAGCCTACAGTGCGCCGTCTGGATAGGTTGAGAGCGCACTAGCCCCGCCCACTTTTTTTGCGAAAATATCGAAAATCATTAATTGTGACGTGAAAAACTATCATAAAAATCGATCTTAATTTTTTTAGGTATTATCTTTCTCCATCTTTTGGCGAAAAAAATAATAAAAAATTCCAAGCCGTTTAAAAGGAGATATAAATTTTAAGACGAAAACAGCTTCATTTAGGTAATTTTTTTCACATAGAAAAAGAGCATAAAGCACTTTTTTCTTGCTTATTTTTTAAAGATGAGGGTTCAGTTATACGGTGATATTTTTTTCAAAATTTTTACTCCACTCGTCTAAGAGGAGATAGCCTCCAAAAATGCCTCGTTAGCTGCTGTCCCCGTCTTAAGGGAAGCAGACGCGGCACTGACCTTTTAGGAACCTGTTAACATGCCCTTTGAAGAACCCAAAAGAAGAATAGGAAAGACCTCAGGAGGGAGATCATTCCACAGCTTCCATAATTCCTTTAAGGATAATCCGTGCTTTGTTTGGTTTTCTAAGTTATATCCCGGCGTGTGTTGCCACTCGTGATGGATAAACTTGTTTGAACCGCTCCACCCCGAGGGCATGCGAAGGGTTTCACGAATTTCCGCTTGGATTAAAGCACACAGCTTTTGTTACTTGATTTTAAGGTAATGTTTACTCCGACTTGTTGTGCAGTGGTTTGAGCGTCAGGCCGCTCGGCTCACTCAGAATAGAGAATCGTATTTTTTTCTTATATGACCAAGGTGGCAAGCTTACGACCCGCCTGATGTTAAGAAATTACCGTAGCCTGTAGATGCTTGCGATACCAAAGGCATGGTTTGCGCTTCCTGCTCTCTCACTCATCGTACGAAACGCAGCTTTAATCGCTACTTTACGCCGATCTTCTATGAGAGGGTGGTCTACCCTGGTCGAGCCAGCCTATGAGCTGCAGTCAATTGGCTACAGCTTGGCTCTACCACCAATAAATATCAATATGTATCTAGTTAATACATAGTAAGCTCATAGCAATATTCAGTAGCCAATGTAGATTCTCGTGTAGTTAGTTATTATCAATTACTAGTCGCTTTCACGAGCGGAGCTTTCAAAATACGGAAATAGAGATAAATACGTCCCTTTTATGAAACCGGAACTGAGCAAACCACTGCAAATGTCTTTGAAGGAGAGTGGATGGGAACGGATTGCGAATACATAATTGATCAGTCTGTTTTGATTTACAAACACGTCGCCGAGTGCCTGTAAATGTTATGTTATTTGGACAAACTAACGGAAGCTTTCGTGATTGAACCACATAGAAATTCTGCAAAAGTAATAAAGGTCGGCACTCATCTATCAACTCGGCACCCGACCAGCACCGTCTCGCCGCTCGGCGTCCACTCGTTGTCGACAGGTGGTCCGCGGGCGGACGCTGCTTTTACACCATAAACGTCACGTGATCAACCAGTGGTCCGCGCGTGGTCAACGAGTGAACGCCGCGTGGTTAGCGCGTGCTCCACTTATTTCCGGTTCAGTTAGTGGATGCCGACCGATGAGGCGGTGCTGGTAAATTTTACAGATTTTACAGCAGAATCCTTAATAATTTAGCGACCGCGTAATTCGAGCGTAGGCTACTCGTCTCATTCGGAATAGTGACTTGTATTTTTTTTCTGTGACTAAAGTTACGAACAAGCGCACAGTCCGCCTGATGTTAAGAAGTTACCGTAGTTTATAGATGCCTTTGAAAAGAGGGAGGGGAACGGGAGAGGGTCGGGGGGTTGGGCTTGTAGATCTCGGACTATAGTTGTAAAAACCCCGTTAGCTACCGGTAGTTTCCCAAAAAGTGCGTTAGCTACCTATAACGTGCAGCATTTAACGGGGTTTTATCCGACTGCGACCTATAAAAATGCTGCTGTTTTTGTGGTGTTTTAAGTCATTTAATGTAAGCGTTAATAAAATATGTAACTTACATTAATATTTGTAATTCAAACGAATACAGTAAAAACACGATCAATACCTACTATACCTACATATTAATATATATTAATCGTGTTTTGCATATTGGTCAAAATAACTTTGTAAATTATTTACATCACGAATATATGAAAGTTATTTTGGAATAACGTAATATTTTCGTGTTATTGAGTGAGGTTATTTTCCAAATAAAAAAACTTCTAAGTGCTATAACTATTGAATGAGCCGGTTTAATGAAAAATTGCCCTGAATATAAAATGCATGCATCATTTAGTAGAATCCAAATCCATTATTACATTTTCTCTAAAGATGCTTCATTTACGGATATCGCTAAGTTAATTACGGCCGATTTGCAACGACTATAACTGAGAAAGTAAGGTCTTCATGAAAAAGTGGTAAAGACATAAAATGCTCGTATTAACTAAGGAAACCAAAAATATACACTTCAACCCCTAAGTCCCGTATTTTCAAATCCGTTCCACTGTGCAGCTGGCCGCGCGCCACTTGGCCCCGCCCCCTCGCCGCCGCTCGGCAAGCTAACATCATTGCGCAACTCGCGATATGTATTTCAAGCCGCTAGCGCCATCTAACGGTGTTACTACACGTAACGTGCATAAAGTGCGAGAAAAACCCCGCACTTTTAGCACTTTATGCATTAATGCATTTTTACCCGCTGGGTTAAAATAGTTAATAACCGGCTTCGCATCTATATCTCCGACTCATCGTACGAAACGCAGCTGTAATAGGTACTTTACGCCAATCTTCTGTGAGAGGGTGGAACTCCTCCGGTCAAGCCAGTCTGTATATGAGATGCAGGCAATTGGCTACAGCTTATATTAAATCTTAGTTCCTTGAAACCAACGTTTAAAATATTGGCAACACTTAACATTATTGAACTTCCATCCAAACGCGGGCATACGCTGTCGAACCTATCTGATTTGCTGGAGCATTTATTAAAACATTTCTCACAATTGGTCTACAACAAAAGGCGAAAGCGAGCGGTTGAAAGCACTAAAGCATAATGAATACGGAACGACAATCCCTCGCAATAAGAGGAATTGCCAATAAGACGGCGCTGGTCGGGCGGCGGTAAGCCTGGCCGTCCACTGGGACGGAGAAGAGAATCTGGCCCTACGCCAAATTCAAAGAAAACTACTTTTGGCCCAAAAGATTAGACGACAAGTGTAGTATCGTGCGTAGGCTGCTCGGCTCACTGCATCAGAATGCGGGTTCGATTCCTGCCAGAGGCAAATTTTGGAAACGATTTTTTGGGAATTAGTTCTCGTTTTGGTGTCACTGGGATCGTCCCTAGTCCATTGTATGGTAGCCATAGTACAAGCGTTGCTTAGTTTGGGACCATACAGTTGGTATGCTAGTCTGAGAAAATTAATGTATGTATTATTTATTTAAAAATACTCACCTAATTTAATAGTTTCATCTGGTGATAATGTTCTTCCAACTCTTTTTATTTCTATGGACTTAATCATGTGGGTTCGAAGACAACATAGATTTTCTCCGGGACTCTCCCAGGGTCAAACTTCAGTGACATCGTTAGTCATATTCAATAATAAGTCTATTAATGATTTAAACTGTTTTGAAAAAAATCGCAATCTCTTGTAGAATCTTCTCCGCTTTGGAAGGACGCTGTCTTAATGAAATAACCGCTGAGTCGGCGCTCTCAATTTCTTCAGATGAATCTGCACTTTGTTGTTATCGAGTTTGCGTTTTGCCAGTAAAATTAATCTCAGTAATTGCAATATAAATTACTTGTGGACTTGTGTCAGTAATTGCGGTACACAAAACATGTAAGTTCTTGTAAGTTTATAAACTTCTGTCAGTAATTGTAATCTTATTAACTTATTGTGCATAATTTACAGTTCGCTGACGGTGAGGGAAAACATCGTGAGGAAACCTACCTATCCCTCGGGATTAGGTAATAGTCAGTTCCTGTATACACGGCGACAAGGTTCACCACCTTAAAATTGGGTGGGCTTTGAGTTGGTTAATACCTCCACAATGTGGTGGTGTATGGCCATTCAAGCCTCTGACTACCCCCGAATGGGGATAAAAGTCGTGACGTTACACATTACACATTTATTAACTTATGAACTTCTGTAAGTAACTGCAATAAAATTGACTTGTGGACTTCAGTTGGGGAACCTTAATATTAAGGTAAATTAACGATAGTTAATGACTTACTCAGGCTTTTTTTAATAGTTTTTCAAACTTGCAAAGTAACTAATGTATTTTCTCGAGTTGCTATCATGTACCACGGGTATACAGGGTGTCCCAAAACTTTGCCACATGGAGGGGAAGTACCTTAAATATTGTAGATAGAGAATTTTACTGAATGAAGACTTCATTTTTATTTTAAAAACAATACAAACTGCATTCAAAGATTTTTGAAAACTCGCTTGCCACACTCGGGAATCGAACCGGCTAAAATCCGAAAAAATAACACCCTGTTCTTTTATGGCATCAATCGATAGAATGAATGATAAGGACCAAATCTCTTTAACAAACATGGTAAATTAAATGAAAGGAAAACCATGAAATCTAAACTTATAAGTTCATGAATTCAATAAAAACTAAAACCCGACTACGGAAAAAACGCGCTCTAAAAAGTATGAAACAAGAAAATATTCTCATCTAGAGGATAGCCGTGGTCCGTGTTCATATGCCATTTGGCCCTTAAAGACCTACACGGACCACGGCTATCCTCTAGATGAGAATATTTTCTTGTTTCATACTTTTTAGAGCGCGTTTTTTCCGTAGTCGGGTTTTAGTTTTTAAACTTACTTTTTATTTAATTATTTTGGAGTTATAGGTAACTATATATATATTTTTGAAATGTGCTCATCAAGCTCTTTCATTTGATACCCCACACGGTTTCATTAAAAAATGTTATTTTTTTAGTTCATGACATTATGTCCTCTAGAGGGCGCCATATGCAATTTTATGTGACGTCACATAGCCTATAACCAGCGCGCCATTAAGCCGCTTCTGACGATACCTCATTTGTCAAATTACGACAGGTAGTTTGGAAGTTAGGTGGGAACAGATGCACATACATACATACATACATACATACATACATACATACATACCGGTCAAAATCATAACGCCTCCGTAGTCGGGTAAAAATAAAGTGTAACCACAAAAAATGGAGCTAATTTCGAGCAACAAATTAGTTAGTTTACCATTTTTTATTCGTTCAATTAAAATAAGTGAAGAATTTATGGTTACCTTTCATTTTGAAAACTCGCTTGCCAGACTCGGGAATCGAACCGGCTAAAATCCGAATAATAACATCCTGTACTTTTATAGCATCAATCGATAGGGTCAATCATAAAGATAAAATCTCTTTAAGAAACATAGTAAATTAAATGAAAGGAAACCCATAAAATCGTTACTTATTTTAATTTTCACTTATTTTAATTCTTATAAGTTAAGATATCACGGTTTTCCGTTCATTTAATTTCCCATGTTTGTTAGAGTGATTTGATCCTTGTGATTGATCCTATCGATTGATGCCATAAAAGTACAGGGTGTTATTTTTTCGGATTATAGCCGGTTCGATTCCCGAGTGTGGCAAGCGAGTTTTCAAAAATCTTTGAATGCAGTTCGTATTGTTTTTAAAATAAAAATGAAGTCCTCATTCAGTAAAATTCTCTATCTACAATATTTAAGGTACTTCTCCTCCATGTGGCAAAGGTTTGGGACACCCTGTATATTAGTTTTGTTGCCAGCTAAGAAATTACTGCCTACTTTTTGTTGTATAAATTAATTAACCGAACTGGCTCCACAGGTTTTTGTAGAATAACCTTCCAGCAACCTCCGTCGCCGCACTCTTAATAAATACATCGAGGCAAGTAGTCTCCTAGTTCCCTGCAGCGTCACAACTTAGATTGCGGCCGATGACTGGGCTTAAACTTTCATAACACTTAACCGAAGATGAAGCGACTTCGATCTTATAACTTAACTAGCTTTTCCCCGCGACTTCGTCCGCGTAAAATTTAAATTAAATAAATCGGATATCTGATACCGGATCCCGTACCCCGTATCTAGGATCCCGTTTCCCGTTTTTACCGGATCCCGTTTCCCGTTTTTACCGGATCCCGTATCCCGTTTTCCGGATCCCGTATCCTGTTTTCCGGATCCCGTATCCCGGATAACCCGGATCTCGTATCCCGGATCCCGTATTCCATGTCCCGTATAAAAAGAAACCTCCACACGAATTTTCATCATCCTAACTTCAAAAATGAACTTCCATTAAAAATTACATCCCTTATTTTTTAAATTCGTAATATCTTTTGAATGGAATGTCCGATTTAAATCATTCAAAAAGTAATCTACAGGTATTAAAATAGTCTACTAAATGATTTATTTGGATAAGGATTAATATAATATTTAATATTGTATCAACTTATAAAATGTAAAAAAGTAGTTATAGTAACGTTACTACTATAGTTGGACACATGGTATCGTGAAGTTTTTTATAGATATTGATATGTTCTTTAATATTGTAGAACATTTTTTATTCTATTATCAATAGTTTCTGTACCGCATGCGATGAAAGACATCTTATGGCAAAAAAATTTACACCTTGGTTTACATTATTCAATTTTTACTAGGGATCCCTAATTTATTCTAGTAATAAATATAGCCTATGTTACTCAGCGATAATGTAGCATTCTAATGGTGAAAGAATTTTTGAAATCGGTCTAGTAGTTTATGAGTTTATTCATTACAAACATCCAAAAATACAAATCTTTTCTCTTTATAATATTAGTGTAGATGTAGATATGGTGTAATGGGTTGCTAAAGACCTTGTTATAAATTCTTTGAAATGATCTGCTGAAATTGGAGCCGAATTCTTCTTATCATGGACTAGCAGTGCCCTTGACTTTGTGCGCGTGGAATTTCTCATTTTTGTTGTCAATGTTTGTTATATAGCGACTGTAGCCTAGGGGCGAACACGTTGGGCTCAATCAGAAGGTCCCAGGTTCGATCCCCGGTGGGGCATGCACCAATGGATGAATTTTCATCTATGTGCATAATTTACAGTTCGCTAACGGTGAGGGAAAACATCGCGAAGAAACCTACCTATCCCTCGGGATTAGGTAATAGTCAGTTCCTGTATACACGGCGACAAGGTTCACCACCTGTCACGTTGGGTTCTGACTATCTGGTGAAACGTGGGCTTTGAGTTGGCTTAATACCTCTACAATGTGGTGGTGTATGGCCACTCAAGCCTCTGACTACCCCCCGAATGGGGATAAAAGTCGTGACGTTATATTTATATTTATTTATTTATGTTTGCTAAAATGAAAGTACTCCTTCTAACATCAGCTACAGACAGTAAAGTTCCCGTCAAAACCAGTCTAGTCGTTTCGAAAATTAGTCGGGACAAACAGATAGACAGACGGACAAAAAAATAAAAATGACATTTTTGTTACAAGTACCGTATATACTTTCGTATGCATTTAGTAAAAAGCTGTTATTTTGACATTACAAACAGACAGTTCAATTTTATTTATTTGTATAGATAGGTATCTATACAGGTACCTTCGAGGTGACTCTCTGAATTACTGAACTATTAATGAAATAGAGTACAAGCTATCCGGTTTTATTTACCAAGAAACTCCGCTAACTAATTTTCCGCTAGCGTAGTTTCTTGCATTTTTCATTAGTTTGTGCGAAGTTGCAGGAACTTACAATAAGTTTTTAACTAAGTTCTAATAAGTTTTTGTTCGATTCAAGTAATATAACTACGATTTCTTTATATCTAGCTAATACATGAAATGTTTAGAAAATCTCTACCCAAATTAGTGGAACATGCTTTATGAGAATATAACGTAATGGGGATGGTCCATTAAAAAACCTTACGGATTAAAATTCCATTTCGATGAATAGAGTTGCTGTTCATGCTATCTCGTCTAAGTATTCATGTTTATCTAATTAAAAGAGCAAATAATCGAGTTTTTCTACAAAGGATTTTATGGCTAAATCTTCTTCTTCGATGAAGATATGACGTCATCAGTGTTATGATTTAAAATTTTAATATGAAAAAAGCAGTGAAATACAAACATATTCTAATTAGTCGCTGTTATTAAAAAAACAAATTATATACAATCTAAACGTCTAAAATTGTAGATACTGCTGATTACGCCAATTTTAAAGATGTGCCTGATGATAGTATCATGTCATATTTGTTAGTACTGTCACATGAAAGTAAATTTACAAAAAAAAAAAAATATATATATACATTAACATACATTATTATACATTATTATTATATATATTATTATTATTTAAATATTTGATACCTATCAAATATTTCAGCAAACATGTCCACGACCTGTAAATAACGCAGTACCTAATTTCACGCCCTAAATTAACGCAAAAGGGCTTACCCTTGGCAGGGGTGTCGCACGTCCAGTGGAGTGTGAATGCCCACTCCGATGGACACCGATACCCTTTCGTGACAACCCTAGCGCTAATTACATGCGATTGACGGGTTGTTTGTTGGGTTATATTGATGTTCTCTTTCCGACGAATACTCTCAAATGAAACTCTAATTTGAGAACTGGTAATTAAGCGGTGACTAATCTTTTGCATTGTCATTTATAAATTAGTTTAAATCTCTGGCCCGTATTAATTAATCGATCTTAAGATTGAGATCGAATTTGAGATGCTGTTTTTGACAGATGTCCCATACATTAAACGTCAAAACTGCATTTTAAGATCGATCTCAACTTTGAGATGCATTTATTAATAAAACGAACGGGCCTTTGAGAAACTATATGAGAAGCTTTAACTTTTATGCGTACGTTTTCACATACTTTTGATCAAGAGATGGCTGCGTCTACAAGAGGCGAGCGGCGGCGCCCTCGAGCAGTCAGTTTTGGCGCCTAGACACAAAGTCATAACCGATAGCTCGGGCGTGTGTATGCACAGATGCATGTGTATCTCGAGGGCACATAAAAAACTCTCTTTTAAATTTGTCTCTTTTTAATGTATTCCTTTGAGTTTTAGAAACGTTCCATAAATTAATTTCGGGGTCATAGATTTATAAAAGATTCGCGCGTGCGCTTTAACTAGATACCGCCCTACTAAGAAAAATCATTTCCAGAAATGCGGTAACTTATTTTCGTTGCGGCCTGTCAGTTTCATACAATGGTTGCTGTCAGATGTACTGAAGTACTCAACATTTTGCGTGGTATCAGTTGCCGCATTTTATTAGTCCGCGTGCTCCATCTAGTTCGAGCGCCCTCGCGGAAGCTAAAATTAATCTATGTTCGGGGTACCTATGTCAAACTGAATTCAGTTATTCAAATTGAAAAGTCAGAATTTCATTAAACCCTAATTAGGGTGGGGATGTGGAATATTATTATAACTCATTACTGATGGTTTCAGTATATCTTGTACTCTGGTCACGTTGCGTTCTTCGGACCTTTTTACGTGGCCCTTTTTAAATGAAATTATATGTCTCACGGATTTGAATTATTCTCATTCAAATTCATAATTGGTGCATATTTTTAAGTGTATAGCAGTTTTTTTATGCGACTAAGGGCGAGACCCCACTAGCGCGTAGCGTTGCGTCGTCGTAACGGATCAAAGGGTTGACGGGCGAGAGACGAAGCGGGGGAGGGTGATGCGCCAGTATAAAATCTTGCGACGACGCAGCGCAGCGCGCTAATGGGGCCCGGCTCTAAGGTGGCAAACAAGCGTACGCCCCGCCTGATGTTAAGCAGTTACCGCAGCCTATAGATGCTTGCAATACCTACGGCATCACTCGCAAATTGCCGTCCTGAAGGTTGGGACAGATGGGTGGCCATTTAGTGGCATTTGAAATGAGCATCTCCGTACTTCGGAGGGCTCATAAAAAAGTTGGTTCCGGTTGATGTCATCCAGACAGCATTGAGAGGCCTACGGGCGGCTTGAACAGCTCTGACACCAGGAGGGTTACTCCGAAATACGTCGCTGACGGATCGTCCGAAGTACGGATTCGATTTACGATCAAAACAATGTCAAATCGTAGAGAAAAACGAAAGAAGAAATGTCAAATCACGACAATCCGTCAGCCGAAACGTTAGGTTCGTATTTCGGAGTAGGCCAGCAGGTTGGCTCCTAAACATACGATAAGAAGAAGATTTGAAAATGAGGTCTTATTGGACGATCCTAACAAAATTTCTAATGAACACTTCTGCCCATAAATTATTCGTACCTTATCTGATTTATTCAAGCGTAGATACGGAACCCGTCGGGTTTTACGTCGTTTGAATGATTTAATGGGTAGTTTTTATCGACGGCGTGGGGATTCCTAGTGCGTGGGCCAGCAATAAAATTAATGTATAATGTACGGAACTCACAGAGTACGAAGCTAGACTAGTTTTCCTCATTTTCATGGCTTTTTAAGACAGCATTGTTGGGAGTTATCGATTAGATATTTTTTTTTAATCTTCAGTTACAAAATTTATACCTGTAATTAAAATGTCGACGCTTGGCGCAGTGGCTCAGAGGCAAATTTCGGAATAGGCCTTTTCGTAATTTGCCCTTGCCTGTGTCACTGGTATCGCCCCCAGTCCATTGTATGGTAGCCATAGTACAATCGTTGCTTAGTTTGGGACCTTACAGGTGAAGTGTAATTCTGGTGATATTTATTTACTTACTATTGTGAATTCAAGTTGGTCCACATGTTTTTAAAAGTAAAGTGAACAGGCATCTTCTGGGTGCGCTCGCTCCACCGTCAACCTCATATTTGCCCCCGCGGCAAGGTTGAGGTTCAAGCCCATTTTTAATAATAAAAAAAGGTATTTTTATTGAAGAAATCAATTGACTGTATTAAAAAAAGGTACTAATATAAAATAATCATCTATTATAATTCATCCCCTATGTAAACCCCATAGGGGATGAAATATTGTACCCACTGCTAGTAATATAATAAATCTTTATTAAGGAACCCTAATACCCAGTCTACATAATAAAGAGACTATTTCGGAGGCAATCTCGCGTTATAAAGATGAAATCAGCCGAATACAATTTAATAGTGTTTGTCTGTTTGTTCATCCCTTTATATTAGGATGGGATGGTAGAGCGGTTGTAAGCCTCTTACATTTAATATTATTTACTACTTCTGTCCCGTGTGGTGGTCTATGAATATAATGATTATAAGAAATGTCGTGTAATATATGTTTAAATCTGCAGTTTCAATACAAAATTGACATTCGTCATACACGGACCGCTCAAGCAGTTGGTTTGCAGTCGCAGCTAAATGCAGTCGGCGTGCGGTGGATGCCGGCAGCAGAGAGCTGCTCGACCCGCTGTATACGGACCGCTTGAAGCGGTTTGCGAGCAAATACAAACACCACAGCACAAGGACTGCTTGTAGCAGTCGGGGCAGCCATAGACGAACTGCTTGTAACAGTGGGGCAGCCATAGACGGATTGCTTGTAGCGAAGGGGGTTAGCCATAGACGGACTGCTTGGAGCAGTCGGGGCAGCCATAGACGGACTGCTTGGAGCAGTCGGGGCAGCCATAGACGGACTGCTTGGAGCAGTCGGAGCAGCCATAGACGGTCTGCTTGGAGCAGTCGGGGCAGCCATAGACTGACTGCTTGGAGCAGTCGGGGCAGCCATAGATGGACTGCTTGGATTAGTCAGTGCCGACAGCTTCACGCGGTCGGAACAGACTGCTCCTAGCAGTGGCACTTTATAAAATGTTAGAAGTATAATTCATAACACCGATTTATCATCGTATATTCTACAGATTTGTACGTACTTACAAACAGACAAACATGTTTTTCTATAATACCGTTTATTTTATTACTTCAATATACGAAAGGCATCGTAAAGCGTATCAAGTAATCTTCTTACAGACTCTGTTTCGCCGTAAATTATTTATAAACAAAATCATATTATGTGCCTAAGACGTTTTAGGTATATAAAGTACCTAAGGCCTTCATTTATAACTAAGATCCCTTTGAGATACTCGACAATATTAGCATTCAATAGAAATAGTCCCCTGCCTACCTAGCCTATTGTTATGGTTTCGTAATTACAGAGTACTTTACCCACTAGACCACAAATGCATACAATATTCTCTGAGAGAATAGAAAATTATAATACTACAGAGGGGCTAGCCAAGTGGCATGAACGCTAATCGAATAGAAAAGAACAAACTTCACAATGTATGGAAATGCCAAACGTCGCTATGTAATTCAACAACAAGTTGCTAGGAAGATCACGCTTGAGATCACGTCACTTATGTCATTTCCATAGCGTAGCGAATTTGTAGACGTCAGCCACTTGTCTAGCCCTTCTGAAGGGCTAGACAAGTGGCTGACGCCTACAAGCGTTCCATCAAATCGCTACGCTTCATGTATGGAAATGACATAAGTCACGTGATCTACATAGCAACTTGTTGTTGATCTACATAGCGACGTTTGACATTTCAATACATTGTGAAGTCTATTCTATTCTATTCGATTAGCGTTCATGCCACTTGTCTAGGGGGGCTGCACTATTTACCGCTTGTCGGTGGAATCTAGGATCGCTACAATCGATTTATTTGAAAATAGATATAAAAATTTAAGAAATCCGAGTTACACGACTTGTTCAGGGCGTGACGACATAATACAGATAAGTAGAGCTACCTATTTGGAGAGATACATCAAGTGTGCGGCAATGGATGCGCTCGCCACGCTCGTCGGGAGAGCAATCCCTTGGGCACCGCGCATCTAGAAATTTCAACAATGTATACACGAAGAATAACTATAGGTTGGATGTGATATTACATTCTTACTAACATAGGATAAGGCAACTGTATTAAGAAGAGTGTTGATAACCTGAAATAAACAATTTTAATTTTATCACGAGCAGTCTGAAGCTTGAAAAAATATAGCCAGTTAAAATTTCGGTAGCCCGAGAAAGAATGGCTGAAAGAGTGATTCTCTAGTTTTTATTTTACATCTAAGATGATAACAACGGCGATAACCTACCGCTAATTGTTAAAATTCGCAGAGCTCGTGTTTGCGAAAGTTATCTTATAGTTCGGTATTATAGACGAGCCCGTTGGCGTGGTTGGCGTGATGGCGCCTCTCACGCTGCAGGTCGTAGGTTCGATTCCTACCCGGGACATACATTTGTGTGCATGAACATGTCTGTATGTCCCGAGTCTGGGTGTATATGTATATTAAGTATGTATTTACAAATAAAAAAGTAGTATATGTAGTAATATCAGTTATCTGGTTTCCATAGTACAAGCTCTGCTTAATTTGGGATCAGGTAGCCGTGTGTAAAAAATGTCCCCGGATATTATTATTATTATTATTATTTATTTTACAAAATAAACCGTATCCAACTATTCTTAAGTCGACGTAAACAAACTCAAGTTCGATCACAGCGTGACACTGTCGAGAAGCAATCACGAGCGATGAGATTGTTGCCCTTATGCACTCACTCTTATTAACATTGTCTTGATAGATATTGATCAAGATTTTAACGAGATATCAGCGGATACTGGCAACTCTATATAGCAAGAGAAAATTCCATCACCGAGCGAATGAGTTTATAATTTGATAAGTTTATTTGAGTTATTACCCGACTACGGAGGCGTTATGATTTTGACCGGTATGTATGTATGTATGTATGTATGTGCATCTGTTCCCACCTAACTTCCAAACTACTTGTCGTAATTTGACAAATGAGGTATCGTCAGAAGCGGCTTAATGGCGCGCTGGTTATAGGCTATGTGACGTTACATAAAATTGCATATGGCGCCCTCTAGAGGACATAATGTCATGAACTAAAAAAAAACATTTTTTAATGTAACCGTGTGGGGTATCAAATGAAAGAGCTTGATGAGCACATTTCAAAAATATATATATTGTTACCTATAACTCCAAAATAATTAAATAAAAAGTAAGTTCGTGGTCCGTGTTCATATGCCATTTGGCCCTAAAAGACCTACACGGACCACGGCTATCCTCTAGATGAGAATATTTTCTTGTTTCATACTTTTTAGAGTACGTTTTTTCCGTAGTCGGGTTTTAGTTTTTTTTACAAGCACAAGTTATTTTCGTACCACCAAGGCAACTAGGAACCTGTCAAATGTGACGTCACCAGCACAAAAAGGTGGTGGCGGTGTGCGGGAGGTGTGGCGGGCGGGAAGCCCCAGGCGGTGGCGGGTGTGCGGGCGGTATGCGGGCGGGGAAGCCGCATTCCATCCTAGTTCCTAGTTGGCTTGGTGGATTAGTATATCCAGTGCTTTAGAGGGCACGATAAGCTGGCGGTCCCGGGTGTCATTTGACGATCTATGACAGTCGTTACAGGCAGTTATCCTGTAAAATCTAACAAATAATGGTCTGACCCTTAGGTTACCGATAGTCCCACTAGATGGGTCTCGGAGGGCAGATGGCAATCGCTCCGTGTAAATATTGGTGATCAGCCAAATCGGGGTAGACTGAAAGCCGACCCCTCATAATGGGATAAGGCTAGGAAGAAGATTTTTTTTTCCTGAAAAACTCAAGACGCAAAGAGTATGTTGTGCACAAAGTGTCGTTTGTACAAATTATCTCGTGTTTAAGTGCGAACATCTGGGACCGTCTGCGGGGGCGGCGAGGGCGGGGGCGGCTAGTCGTTATCGTTGTTTAGTGATGGACAAACGTCGATGGGAAGAATATCGATATTTGAAAAGAAAAAAATAAATAAAAATATTTAATCAGCACAGCAGTACACACATAAGAAAAGAACAGCACATATAAAAGAAGTAAAATAGATAGACATAAGGTAAGAAAGCTGCATTACCTACAGTGTGATCTGTGCTGAAAGGCATTTGGCTCAGCATGTGCTGGAGGGGAACGAGGTCTTCTCTAGCGCTGATTTTTAGCCAAAGCCTCCTCATACCCTGTCTATTTCGGTATATATATATTTTTTTGAGAATTGCTGATTTGTTTTTAATAGCAAGTTGTAGATTCGCTACAGTGAAAACCCCGGATCGGATATATACCCATATTATAGTGCTTAAAATAAATAAATAATTGGAATCAATCACTGTTTTGTGACTGATCAGATAAAATGTTTGTAAAACGTAGTGTTTGAAATAAAATTGCTTCCAAAATTTTAAATTAGTTACAAAGATTTCAGCAGTCTGTAGGCCGACTGACTCTTAACCTTATCACACAGTTATGTTTCCTTACATTCGATCTCATCCTAATCATAAAATTTTATGCTACATCGATATAACCATTACAATACCTACCCCTAACGCGGCACGCATTCCGCGAACTTCTTATCAATGTTTATTCGATTTATCGAATATCGATATTACGTATCATTAGTGCTGTTCCATCTATCGAATGCGAGGTGCCATAACGATCGGGTGATTGGACGGCGCGGGCGTCAGGGTTTGGTCTATTATGGCATTTATTAGGAGAGATTTTGAAAGTACTGGATTGCATTGTAGAGTTACTTATTGTTATTTTATTGGGAGCGTCCTTTTGAAATGCTGAAAAGATTCGTTGTTACAATCTGGAGGGAGTGGGTGTATCACTTCAATCATGTTGCTTTATAGATAATATTGGTACGGTATTATGATTTGCGATAGTATTATGTTGTCTTGGTACTTCTCCGGCATAACTTGTCTTGTAATGATTTATAGTTTTTCGGTTATAAGTCACAATAGGTAGAATGTTTCCCTGGGTAGCTATTGTGTATTGACAAACTCATCACACACGAGTGAATCTCTTGATGAAATGTTAAATTTCAACACAAAATTGGGCATTACACTAACGTATTTAGCGCGTGAAAAATGATTTTGTCGTTATAGAATAGTACTGCAGGTTAGAGCGCGGCTCCACTAGTGCGCTGCGCTACGTCGTCGCAACGGATCAAAGGGTCGACGGGCGAGAGACGAAGCGGGGGAAGGTGATGTGCCAGTACAAAATCTTACGACGACGCAATGGAACGCGCTATTGGAGCCCGGCACTTAGTTAACCAGCAGTCAGTTTGGAACAGTTATTCCAAAATATCGAAAACACTTTTTGAGTTATTCGGCCTCTGAATCGTCCTTAAAATGTGCCATGGAAACTCTCTCAAATATGCGTATATGTATAACATCGCCCTCATCAAACCACATCCAATGGCGGTTGTCCTTTTCCAAAATATCGAATTGACTTTTTAAGTTTTTCAGCCTCCGTTATAGCAGATTTGGGCCAAAAAAATATAGTGCCATAAAAAATATTTAAAATATGCGTATCACATCGCCCTCATCAAACCACGTCCAATGGCGGTTGTCCTTTTCCAAAATATCGAATTGACTTTTAGAGTTACCAGTTTCAGAAAATTTAAGATCGCCATACAAAACTCCAACCCCTACTATTCACTATTATCCTAATATTCCATTTGCACCGCCACTAAACCACTTATTTTGTCTATTTTCTTAAGATAATTACCTCACACTGTACCCTTGTTATTAAATGGTACAAGTCATACACTTAAGCAAGCCTAAATAATTGTAAATGTTAATGAAAAACCCGAACAAAATGTATGACCGAACTTTGCTTTGAACTCGTGCCTCGAGTTGATTAAATTTCGAAGTTACTTCCGATATAAACGCGAGAATTTGTAATTAGGTACGTACTCTACCATATGTTTCCGCGGCCGATGCGCGGGTATGCGGGGTGTCACCTCCCCCGCGCCTCAGCTCATACCCCGATTATCTTCCCGACCTGTCGCCTACGTGTGAATGTTCGTTACCACGTATCTCCAAAACTACTAAATGGATTCTAATGAAATTTAAAACGTAAGTAGTTTAAGCTTTGGAATAAGACATAGGCTAAAGGTCAACGCTAACGCCTCCGCACCCGACAGCACCGGCTCGCCGCTCGGCGTCCACTCGTTGTAGCCTGGTTGCCCGTGGGCGGACGCTGCTTTTACACCATAAACGTCACGTGATCGCCCAGTGGATCGCACGGGGTCAACGAGTGAACGCCGCGCGGTCCACTTATTTCCGGTTCAGTTAGTGGACGCTGAGCGGCGAGGCGGTGCTGGTCGGGTGCGGAGGCGTTAGATGAGCGTTGACCTTAATCTTACATATCAATTTCCACGCGGGCGAAGCCGCGAGCCACAGCTAGTTGTGAATAAAACTTCTATGTGGCAAATCGCTATCGCTTCTCTCTGATACCACAGTACAAACCCGGCTAACTAGTGGCAATTTGTCGTTAATTTCCCTCTAGAATAGAGCGCAGATACACGGCGCGGCGTTGTCCCGTGGGCTCCGAGTACACCCAGTTTCCGTTCATTATTACTGCAGCAAAGCAACGGGCCATGGCTTTGTATGTTTCAGGTTATATAGTTTGAGTATTGAACTTATTTTTAAATGTCTTCATTATGGTCACAGCTAACTACAACCACTCGGCATCCGACCAGAAGGGCTAGACAAGTGGCTGACGTCTACAAATTCGCTACGCTTCATCTATGGAAATGACATAAGTGACGTGATCTCAAGCGTGATCTTCCTAGCAACTTGTTGTTGATTTACATAGCGACGTTTGACATTTCCATACATTGTGAAGTTTGTTCTTTTCTATTCGAATAGCGTTCATGCCACTTGGCTAGCCCCTCAGCACCGCCTCGCCTTGAGCGGTTAGCATTCTTTATATTAAACTAGCTTTTGCCGGCAACTTCGTCCGCGCATAATTTATCCCACGGGAACATACTATCGGATAAAAAGTATCCTATGTGTTAATCCAGGTTATAAACTATCTGTGTTCTAAATTTCATCCAAATCCGTTCAGTAGTTTTTACATGAAAGAGTAACAAACATCCATACATCCATACTCACAAACTTTCGCATTTATAATATTAGTAGGATTCTATGGTTATGCTCTCTACATCAACTCAGTAGCCTCACCGGATCGCCTGGACGAAACTACGTGCTGGTCGGGTGCCGAGTAGTTCTAGTGAGCTGTGACCCTAAGTATGTAGTATTTCGAAACATAAATGTCGAAAGAGGTATGAAAGATACCCTTGCCTCTGTTTCTGTCTCCGTAAATCCAGAAAGCAAGGACCAATTACGACAGGCCTTTTTTGATCATAGCTGGAATTAAAAGCAGTGATAGCCGATTGGTTAAGCGCGCATCTTGCGGGCTCTAGGTCCAGGGTTCAAACCCCGGCTCGCACCTCTGGATTTTTCGAAGCGACGTCCTTACCTTTATAAATGGAAATAGATTCAGCCGTTCAATACACGCTCCGGTTTTCTACTCTTTTTCATAGTTTCCCCCCTCCGTTACTATATGTGGTTCACAAAACCCATTCTGTTAAGAGTTCCAGATAAGCCTCTTTTCAATGTACTTCATTCACACTCCTTCTAAATCCAACCTTGTAACCCATCTTCAAGGTTCAGACTCGCTTGAGATACGCCCCGATCATAATGGGACAATTTCCTAGTCTGGGAAACCTGCCAAAGGATTTTAGCTCTTGAGTGAAGGATCATAAGATTCAGTAATTGTGTAAAACACGATATTAGGCGGAAGGATTTGGGGTTTTTCAACGAAACATGGGGCGAGAGTGTCAATGCGCTATCTATGACATATGTTCAACTATCGAGAACACTTATTTTTCTTCTTAGTTATATTGGCAATATTTTTAAAAATAGTACGTGCTTTCTTTTCTTTAGGTACGTTTTTTATTTATATTTTACATCAAATCAGATTTTGTTGGTACCCGCCTATGTAAGGTGTCGCACGCCCTACGGGTTATCGAATCTTCTTTGCTTCGCTCAATTTCGCTAAAACCTTATGAATTATCACCAAATAAATACTTGAATTTTGATTTATCTATGGGGGATATTACACCAGCCTATTTTGCAAAAACTATCACAAGTATCACAAGTATCACGATCCATATCACGGTACATTGAAGAAATCAAGACGATCATTTAAATTGCGGATACAGGCAAACGGCTAAGTTATAAGACTATCTATCCACGGCGGTACTCAAAAGAAACTGGTTAGAAATAAGTAGCATGCGAGTTCACGCGACTCGACACGTTGGTCACGCACTCGCGACTGGTCTGAGAAACTTTTCTGCAACGCGCACTGAATGATTGTGATTTTATAATAATAATAATAATATCCTGGGACATTTTTTACACACGGCTACCTGATCCCAAACTAAGCAGAGCTTGTACTATGGACACCAGATAACTGATATTACTACATATACTACTTTTCATTTGTAAATACATACTTAATATACATATACACCCAGACTCCGGACATACAGACATGTTCATGCACACAAATGCATGTCACGGGTAGGAATCGAACCTACGACCTGCAGCGTGAATGTCGCCTCCGCGCCAACCACGCTAACGGGCCCGTTTGTTTATTTTCTTTATGGAGCGAGCTACTAACCTTCCTTATGTGAACGAAACACGCGCGACTAGTGTTAGTAATATTAATTACTAACCTGTTCCATTGGTTCTGTAATTACTAACGAGTGGCCTAATTCTACTCTAGATCCCCTACAGTCTTCCCGTTTTAGTCAAGACATTATCTTCAAGTTAATATTCTAGTCCATTTTTATCTCTCCTTTAAACGCCTATTAAGATAACTAAGCGAGAGATAAAACGCACTGAAGACACTTTAGAATCGAATAAAATACGCAGTAAACCGACACAGTAGGAACTCGTTATGTGTTTCAAATGACATCGTTACGGATTAAATTAAACCGTATAGTTTCCACGTTCGACTAAGAATATAAACTTAGATATAAATTTATTATTTATTGCTTAAAGCATGCAGTTTTAAATAATATTATATCATATTTACAAGTTACGAGCGGCCTGCAGCAAATAGTTTGTGACGTTAAAATTTATTGCTCGAGCGCGCCGCTCGGCGCTTGTGGATGCAGCTAATTAAGTGATATCTTGGACAAATCTTAAGTTATATTGTTTTCCCATTGTTGTTGGATTTTTATTCCCATTCTTTAGTTTTAATTTAATGAATTTAGGACTATAAACATTATACCTACTGTCTCCACATAAAAAAATCACTGTGTAGCTATGCCTTATAGGGAGTCCAATAATAACAACAATGTTGACTAGCCCAGAACACAAAAGACTGGTGATCATTCATCTCCAAGACAACCAAGACAAGGTTGACAAATTGTGCCCGGAAGGAAATAAGTTCGGACACATCTCGGACCCTCTGAAAATAAACTTCGCCTGAAACTTTTGACGTGGCCAGATTTGAAACCATTTTATGGTGGCATCACATGACGACTTGATACACGTTTCGGAAATTATTTAGCGGCCTTTCCTTTGATATTGTCAATACTCATTTGATATAGATCGTGATACTTGTGATACGATACATCATCAGTACGCATGTGTCACGTTCTGATGGTGTAGTCGGCGTTGTGATTTGTTCATGTAGCGAGACTGTAAAACGCACGTTATAAAGTTGCCTTTCCTTTGATATATCGTCGATACTCCCTGATATAGATCGTGATACTTGTGATACGATACACCATCAGTACACAAGTGTCGCTAACCGATGGTGTAATTGGCGCCATGATTTGTTAATGTAGTGAGCCTGCAAGACGCACGTTATAAAGTTTCCTTTCCTTTGATATTTTTTTTTGGTTGCGCCGTTATTTTTATTTAATGATACCGCTTGTCATTGCAGGGGAGAGGTTTTTCTTAAAAGTTTCAGCCATTTGTTTCTTAATGTACGAGTGTCTTGGTGAGTTTGACTTTGATTTCTTGTGTTGTGTTTAGGGAATGAAAAGAATTTTTTATAACATAATCTTAGAAGTACTTGTTTTGTGACCCGGTCTTATACAGAGTGTTAAGATGCGATTTCACGGGACACGGCAGACAGCAGACGTCAGTCTGTCTCATACAAATTGTGGCAATGACATGTGTCGCGACGGCAGACGGCATTACAATTTGTATGAGACCGACTGGCGTCTGCTGTCTGCCGTATTGTACGAGGGTTATACAGTATTCGATGCTTATTACAAATTATGTTAACTCCTCTAACTCCAGTGATCTAAACAAGTAATTAACGCTCGACCGATTTATTGTTAGCCGTGAACAGCTTGCATAAAACACAAGTTAATCCTGTTTAACGGCGGATTAGCTCGCAATTAATTGAAGCTGAGATCCGATTAGAGCGACACCTGTGGGCCGCTTGTTGTACGTCAACGATTTCTGGGCAAGTGCCCAGCTGTGGAACTAGGCTATCGGAAAGTACATTATGATTTTTAATTGTATGTTAGTATCAAGAACATGTCGGTAATGACAATATTAATAATTGTTTTTTTTTTTTATTATTATTTTTTTTTTTTTTATTTATAGGACTGCTGTGGCCAAAAAGTGTACAGCCCGCCTGATGTTAAGCAATTACCGTAGCCTATAGATGCTTACAATACCAAAGGCACCTGGTGATAGTTAAATAGTTCATCTTCTAGTGAATAATACGCATCTTCTTCTTATCGTATTGTTAGTGGCTAACCTAACTGCCAGAGTTGTTCAAGCCGCCAGAAGGCCTCTAACAAGGCTTAACGACTGCTGCCTAGATGACAACAACCGGGACCGAATTTTTACGTGCCCTCCGAAGCACGGAGACGCCAAGTTCAAACGCCACTAAATGGTCACCCATCTCTGTCTGACCTTGCTAAGCGTTGCTTAGCCTCCGATCGTTTAACGATCAGTGATTGCAGCTAGCTATGAACGCCTCATAATACGAATGCGTGATAATGCGCATCAAAATGCCTTTTAGTTGATTGTCAAATTGCGAGTGCGAAAGCAGATATGTAAATTTCGCTGCGTGTAGTGGTGCGCTGAACACAAGTCTACATACATACTTACATATAATCACGCCTGTTTCCCGTAGGGGTAGGCAGAGACCACTTCTTTCCACTTGCTACGATCCTTACACACTCGTTTCGCTTCGTCCACTTTCATTATTCCCTTCATACATGCTCTTCGGTTTAGGGTACTCTTGACCTGGCCTTTTTTCAAGACGTCCCTGATTTGGTCTCGAAACGTCCGCCTAGGTCTACCCCTTCCAACACTTTCATTCACACTCGCCTTATACACTCTTTTCGTCAATCGTTCTTCATTCATTATTTCGACATGGTCAAACCATCTCAGCATACCTTTCTCAATTTTTGACACAAGACTGGTAATTGAAATGTTAAGAGGTACCATATCGGCTTAAATAATACATCAATGATAAATCCAGGTCCCAATGGTCCCAATGGTCCCAGGTTCGATCCCCGGTGAGGCATGCACCAATGGATGAATTTTCATCTATGTGCATAATTTACAGTTCGCTGACGGTGAAGGAAAACATCGTGAGGAAACCTACCTATCCCTCAGGATTAGGTAATAGTCAGTTCCTGTATACACGGCGACAAGGTTCACCACCTGTCACGTTGGGTTCTGACTATCAGGTGAAACGTGGGCTTTGAGTTGGTTAGTACCTCCACAATGTGGTGGTGTAAGGCCACTCAAGCCTCTGACTACCCCCGAATGGGGATAAAAGTCGTAACGTTACTTTTTTTTTTTGATAAATCCGGTCGCATGCTATTTTTTGGCGAATGATGATGAGTATTACTAAGATTCTTGAAATATTCAACAGGCAGAAAGGTTCTTGAGTGGCGACCATTTACCGGAAGACGCAGCTTGGGTCCCCCACAAGGTAGACCGACCACCTAGGGAAGGTCGCGGGAAACCGCTGGATGCAAGTGACACAGGACCGGTCGTTGTGGAAAACCTTGGGGGAGGCCTATGTCCAACAGTGGACGTAACAACGATTTAAATATCTAGCTTTGACTCTCTATTTGTATACGAATAGCAATATTGACCAAGTTGGTGGCTAATTGTGTAAATATTTAATAAGATACGGTCCATCTATTTGACTACTCTGAATAACTGTTGCGTCTGTATCTAACGGAGCAACAAGTAGAATTATATGGATGGGTTTTTTCCATCACGGCACTCTGCCAAAACCTATTTGTGTTATTTATATCGTCTTGATCCTTTAGAGACCCCTTAATAGAAAGATATAATCCAATTACAGTAGTAGCACTTTGGTTATCTATAAAACAGCTGTAAATAAATTAAACAATTAAGTACACAATGTACTATTGAAAAGAGTAACCATTGATTAATTTTCATCTATGTGCATAATTTACAGTTCGCTTACGGTGAGGGAAAACATCGTGAGGAAACCTACCTATCCCTCGGGATTAGGTAACAGTTCCTGTATACACGGCGACAAGGTTCACCACCTGTCACGTTGGGTTCTGACTATCTGGTGAAACGTGGGCTTTGAGTTGACTTAATACCTCCACAATGTGGTGGTGTATGGCAACTCAAGCCTCTGACTACCCCCGAATGGGGATAAAAGTCGTGACGTTATATATATTTTTTATTTTTTATAACCATTGAGTTTCTTGCCGGTTGTTAACTGAAGCAGCATTACGAACCGGTGCACTGTGGGCTGAGAATCGGGTTTCGAAGACATTTAAACTGAAATTATGATAGGTTACTTTTTTGGCTTGAAATGGATTTAGTTGTTCAATACTATACTACAAAATTAATATGAGACCATGGGATGTAAAAAATAATGAGTTATAATTTTTTTAAGAAAAATTTGTATGGAGATGACATGAAAAATGAAGATATCTCTGGAATCGCAAGGTTGGCCGTTATATCCTTACACACAAAAATTGTACTATTTATTTGTGATTTTTTGACATATTTCATATTGCAATACCAATTGCGATTTTTTTTTTAAAAATCGACGAAATTTTTTATTTTTTTTTCTTACGTTAATGACCCATTTTAATGCTTAAATGCTTCCAATATGTGTAAATCAATCAATATCAATCAATTTTATTTACACAATAGCCAAAATATCTAAGTTATCATCAAAAAAATTTTTTTCAGACCAAGTGGAATATCTCATAACAATAAAACTAGTAATAATTGCAGGATTAAAAACAGTTGAACTAAACTTAATACTTAATCTAAACTCGTTCATCACCATCAGATTCCACTTTGGAATCAGGCTCTACAATAGGCATTACATCTAAGAACTCTATGGAAGGTTTCTGATTTCTGATCCTGAAGGTTAAGTAAGTCTAGAGTTTATTTAAAGTATAAATATAAATAAATAAAATGCTTGCCTGCTCTTCTTCCTCGAATGGTATTCTCAAAACCTCCTAAAATTGTTGTTTCGTGCCTCTGAAGCTTCTTCCGAAAGACTCCCAATTGGAACAATGGCATTTTCTGCTATTACATCTCCTCCATGAATAAGTAACTTGTAGATGGTCGACGACATATAATACCAATAATATAGTTACACGAATTTTTCCGCGGTTATTTTGGTATATTCTTTAAATTTAGGCACATCTATAACCCCTCCAGATGTGATAGCCTGCAGAATCACAGCAAACGTGCGGATCAGGTCTTCATCTAATCCAGTGACCGCTGCAGTTTTGTCAGGAAACTCAAAAAACCTTCGTGCTAAGTTTCCATCGTTAATAGTGCCTGATCCTTGCTTAACGATGTCAAACAAAAGATTGAGATCATCTTAAAAAACTATCTTGGATAAGTTTTTCCTTGTCTGTAATATCTCTTTTGATTTTCTCCTCGCGTAGACCACTTCTTGAAATCGAGGTACAAGACATTCAATCACATTAATGCGGGCATATAGTGATGATAACCCAAACTCATACACACGGTTTTTGACGAAACAGTATTTAAGTTATTCATTTCCGTAGGCTTGGCCAAACACAGGTAGCAGGCTGTATTTGATTTGGCTTCAGAAAGATACGTACAAATTTTGCCGTTTATCATTGTCATCATTAATAACCTCATTTTCTTGGTGTTTTGAAGGAACCTAAGCCTGGATTTCATTATCCATTCTAGTTTTTTCATTCATGACAACTTCTTTGTTTTCCTTCAAAAAATTGAACTGCACTGGACGACAATACGTAGATGATCAGGGTTTCGGATTCGTCCATATGGTATCTCACACACCATTTAATTTTAGCAGAATCAAAGAGGTCATAAATATGCTTAAAACCTGGATTTCATTATCCATTCTAGTTTTTTCATTCATGACAACTTCTTTGTTTTCCTTCAAAAAACTGAACTATAACCCTATTGAATTAGCATATTCAGCAGCAATGCTTCTGAAACGTGATGGTCATAAAATATTGCATCTGTTGTTGAATATAAATGCGAAGAAGAAGAGCAGGCAAGCATCTAACGATGATCTCCTCAATATGCTTATCCTCTCTTCTGATCTTCTTATAACTTCGATAAGAACGAGACTGGATACCCATAAGAGACAGACATACTTTAAATACACTCTAGACTTACTTAACCTTCAGGATCAGAAACCTCCCATAGAGTTCTTAGATGTAATGCCTATTGTAAAGCCTGATTCCAAAGTGGGATCTGATGGTGATGAACAAGTTTAGATTAAGTATTTAGTTTAGTACAACTGTTTTTAATCCTGGAATTATTACTAGTTTTATTGTTATGAGATATTCCACTTAGGTCTGAAAATCATTTTTTATGATATCTTAGACTATTTTGGCCTATGGTGTAAATAAAATTGATTGATATTGATTGATTTTGAAGCATTTAAGCATTAAAACGGGCCATTAATGTAAAAAAAATAATTTAAAATTTCGACGATTTTTTAAAAAAAAATCGCAAGTGGTACCGCAATATGAAGTATGTCAAAAAATCATAAAAAAATAGTACTATTTTTGTGTGTAAGGATATAACGGCCAACCATGCGATTCCAGAGATATCCTCATTTTTCATGTCATCTCCATACAATTTTTTCTTAAAAAAATTATAACTCGTTAATTTTTACATTCTATTGTCTCATATTAATTTTGTAGTATAGTATTGATCAACTGAATCTATATCAAGTCAAAAAAGTGACATACCATAATTTCAGTTTCTATGTCTTCGAAACCCGATTTTCAGCCTACAGTGCGGTGCCGCGGTGGGTACAACTAAAATGTTTATGTTGATTATTCATATGTGCTTACGATAGGAAGATACGAGTGAAGAGATAATGGGACGTACACTTAAGATACAAACCGTCTATTTTTCACAATAAGCCCAAACTTTTGGGGGCTAATGTTTTTCACATAATGAAAGGTATCGCACCTGTCACGTTGGGTTCCGACCATCTGGTGACACGTGGGCTTTGAGTTGACTTAATACCTCCATAATATGGTGGTGTATGGCCACTCAAGCCTCTGACTACCCCCGAATGGGGATAAAAGTCGTGACGTTACATTTATTTAATTTTTATTTAGAAAGGTAACGCAAAGTAGACTTCTGTAGTAGTGATTACCTATTCACATAAATTATTAATACGGTGCAATAATCAATATGTCCATTAGTTATCGGTATGTTATAGAGTGCTCGATAGTAATCATCTCCAGCATTTCCGATTCACTGATGCTCGGTACCACTCGATACGCGGAGGGCCCTTCGTGGCCCTGCGCACCGTAACTGGCTCTTCAATTATTTTTAATTTCAAATACAGCTGGTATAATATTTTTAATATACTGCAAATATCAAATGCAGTAGCTATCTCTAATTAATTAATTAATGTAACGTCACGACTTTTATCCCCGTTCGGGGGTAGTCAGAGGCTTGAGTGGCCGTACACCACCACATTGTGGAGGTATTAACCAACTCAAAGCCCACGTTTCACAAGATAGTCAGAACCCAACGTGACAGGTGGTGAACCGTGTCGCCGTGTATACAGGAACTGACTATTACCTAATCCCAAGGTATAGGTAGGTTTCCTCACGATGTTTTCCCTCACCGTCAGCGAACTGTAAATTATGCACATAGATGAAAAAGCAAGCTAAAAGGTAGCTATCTCATTGGCCAATAAATAAATATCAGACATACACAATAACTGTATGGTCCGAAACTAGGTTTGTACTATCGCTACCATAAAATGGACTAAGGGCTATCCCAGTGACACACAATGGATGGAAATCCAGTTCTTCGTTGGCCAATAGTTGCAAGGGGTTCCTTTCGATTGTCATAATATTGATTGTCATAATCACCCAACAAGATGCTCGAAAGTCGATTTGTTTATGCTGTTCTTAAACCGACTTCAAAAAAGGAGGAGGTTTCTCAATTCGACCGTATATATATATATTATTTTTTTTATGTGTGTTCGCGGATAACTCCGTCGTTTATGAACCGATTTTGATGATTCTTTTTTTGTTGGAAAGGAGATTTTCCGGGGGTGGTACCATGATAAGGAAACCAGGATCTGATGATGGCATCCCAGAGAAATCGCGGGGAATCTTCGAAAATCGTAGGGGCGACTAGTGCGTTTGTAATTTTTTTCATTAAGTATTTTAAAGCACTACTATTTTATGAAGGTCTGGAGTCGATCTGATGATGGAGCCGAAAGACAGTCGAGGGAACTCCTCAACGATTTACAGCAATTACCTGGTGTTTGGGCTTGATTAATTTGTATTGATGAGAACTTTACACCTAGATGGGTTGTGACTGTCATTATGGGTCTGATGATGAAGACGAAGGACAGTCAAGGGAACTCCTCAACGTTTTACAGTAGCTACCTTGTGTTTGGACTTAATTCATTTCTATTGATGAGAGCTTTACACCTAGATGGGTTGTGACTGTCATTAGGGATCTGTTGATGAAGACGAAGGACAGTCAAGGGAACTCTTCAACGTTTTACAGTAGCTACCTTGTGTTTGGACTTAATTCATTTCTATTGATGAGAGCTTTACACCTAGATGGGTTGTGACTGTCATTAGGGATCTGATGATGAAGACGAAGGACAGTCAAGGGAACTCCTCAACGTTTTACAGCTACCTTGTGTTTGGACTTAATTCATTTCTATTGATGAGAGCTTTACACCTAGATGGTTTGTGACTGTCATTAGGGATCTGTTGATGAAGACGAAGGACAGTCAAGGGAACTTCTCAACGTTTTACAGTAGCTACCTTGTGTTTGGGCTTGATTAATTAGTATTGATGAGAACTTTACACCTAGATGGGTTGTGACTGTCATTATGGGACTGATGATGAAGACGAGGGACAGTCAAGGGAACTCCTCAACGTTTTACAGTAGCTACCTTGTGTTTAGGCTTGATTAATTAGTATTGATGAGAACTTTACGCCTAGATGGGTTGTGACTGTCATTAGGGGACTGATGATGAAGACGAGGGACAGTCAAGGGAACTCCTCAACGTTTTACAGTAGCTACCTTTTTTTTGGGCTTGATTAATTAGTATTGATGAGAACTTTACACCTAGATGGGTTGTGACTGTCATTAGGGGTCTGATGATGGAGTCAAAAGACGGTCGAGAGAACTCCTCAACGATTTACAGCAATTACCTGGTGTTTGAGCTTGATTAATTTGTATTGGAGAAAACTTTGCACCCATATGGGTTATAAGTGCCATTACAGGTCTAATGATGGAGACCATAGACAGTCGAGGGAATTCCTCAAAGATTTACAGCAGTTACCTTTTGTTGGGCTTACTTCATACGGTTCAATATGCCAAAATGTTCATTGGTATGGCGCCACTAAAAATCGTGAAATAAAATTATTTTTATAAAAAAAAAAAAAACGACTTCAAAAAAACCTGGATCACTAAAAAGCCTGAAATAATATTTCTATTACCACCTCTGCCTACCCCTTTGGGAAAACCGGACGTGATGGTGTGTTATCGAGTATTTGGAGTCGGTGCCAATCTTGGTATGCCAAGTCTACCTACTATAAAAGTAAGAAGATAGATTGGCACCTACCCCAAATATTATTTCTGGCTTTTTAGTGATCCAGGTTTTTTTGAAGTCGGTTTTTTTTTTTGAAACTGTATTTATAGGAATTCATAAAATTTCTTCCCATTTTTTTTGTAACGGGTGTTACCTATTTGACATTATGTCATAAAGATAGAGAATTTATAGCGTCTAGATATGGTTGATTTGGGATCAAATAATGTTTAACAATATCAGCTCTACCAGTTTTACATCTGCACTCATCGATAGTACTCCGCTAGCCCGCGACATGCCGCCGCCGGTTCATCCATCAAAAACGTATTAATTATTACGAGGCTTAATCGACTTTTCAGTCGGCTCTGAATGTTTAATTTGAAACCGAATCTGTGTCAGAGCATGAAAATGTTATATAGACTTTTAAAGGTACAATAATATAATGTTCTTCCTTTGTGTTTTTATTTGGGCTGAGTTTTTCACATAAAGCCAGTTTTAAGTAAAAATAATTTTTTCAAGTTTTTGAATGTGTCAAGCACAAATAAGCCTTTAGCTAGGCCTAAAATTCTCCCCAAACCCTATCAAGTGGCGTATACATTACTGAAAATCACGTTTCACCACTTTTCATCCATTTGCCCACACTCACGCTAATTTATGAACATATACAGGGTGTAATTGACAGCCCTCCACATACTGATGGGGTGACTTCAGTATATCATGCTAAGATGATCGGTACATGAAATTCGTTCAGGAACTTTTTGGTGCCCCAATAAACTCGGTTTGTTTTATTAGCGTATACGAAATGTATCGTTACTGTGGCAAAACGCACGTAGCCTACAGCCGCCCTCCCCGCCTCAGGGTCAATGCTTGCCGTCGAACGCGCTCGCACCACGTGATTCACGCGTTGTTCTTAAGAGGAGTTCAACATCCACTGCTGGTTTTTTATTTTAGCTGTTTTATTTAAAAAAATGGAATGCCGCGTTCAGATAATGTAATTGTACATTGAAATAAAGGAATTGTACCTGAAGAAATCGATAAAAAAATTACAAATTTCCGGAGAAAATTTGAAAATTTCAAGTGGAATATGATTCAAAATAAGGTCCTGAATTCACCCTGTCAGTATTTGTCACTTACACCCTGTATAATGGTTAATATTCCATCAATATTACACATTATAATTTGAAGGAACACAAGTTTTGTTTTTGTTTCAATTAAAAAAAAATGATAACATAATTTTTTCCACGTTGGCCAAAAAGTTTCCCTTTATGACTGACGCATCGCACTCACATTTTGATTCTATTGGCTATTCAAAATAAGGGTGCACTATGCTGTGCCAAGCCCTACGAGGAATACCGCCGATGGCGATGTACACCATATCACTCTTGATAAAGGTTGTTGTTAAGTGGAGTTGTCAGCCGCAGATGTTGCCCGCGTCAAGACGTCTCGCCCGCGATCTATCTCGGTGTGCACATATTTAATGCACGCGTTCTTTATTCTATCCTTATGACTGAAGGACGTGATTTTGGTGTGTAGCTTGTGCCACGATCTCTCTCCAGCCCCCCTAGCCAAGTAGCTTTGTCTACAAGCGTTTCTATAAAGCGCTGCGTTTAAATGTATGGAAATGACATCACAAGTCGATAAGTAGATCACGTGACTTATGTCATTTCCATACTTGAAGCGTAGCGATGTGTAAAAATGCTTGTACACGAAGCCACTGGACTAGGGGGGCAGATCTTGCTTGCGCCATTCGTATGGTTATTTGCATGGTGCCCCTGTTGCCTCCTGGGTGGTGTGTGTCTATCGCGTCAGTGAGCGTGCCCAGCCTCTCTTTCCTTCGGCAAGCCAGTGTTAATCAGCCCCTCCAGCTGCCTAGGTCTCGCCTAACTTTACGCCATAAGAATTTCAGGACTCTGCCAGATTGCTAACGCTTGCTCGAGATACTTTCTATTTACACAAAAACATAATACATCTGTACCCATAAATATAGTATTATTGCCAACTGCTAAAAGGAGAAATTATGATAATCTTACGCGAGCGGCGTTTCCATGTTTTCCTGCTTGCTATAACATTTTGATAGGCAGTCACCGCAAACCGAGCGTGAAGTCGGTTACTTTGAAGTTCGTACTTTATGAATTACCAGATAAAATAAACAAAAATATGCTTCTGAACGTGGATCAATGGCTGCGTGTACACCAGGCGCATGCCGCACCCGAGCACTCAGTTTTGATGTCGGAATGCATAGACATCATGACATAACTTGTTTGCTTGGAGCCAGGTATGCTAGGCATCTGAACGCACTAAACAGGTACCTAGGTGATAGTAATGAGTAGGTACATGTGGTACTCTCTTTGCGTTTGAACTAATCCGATGCCACAGACGTCAGGAAACTATTTGGTAATTATTAGGCAATCTGTGGGTAACTAGTAATTTATGATTTAACTAGCTGTACCCCGCGGCTTCGCCCGTTATATAAATTGGATTAACATATGTCTTATTCCAGAGACTACAACTTGCAAATTTCATTAAAATAGGTTTTGTAGTTATGGAATTACGTGGTAACAAATATTCACACACACAACCTTTCGCATTTATAATATTAAGGCCCCGCTTCCCAGCCGAGCGTTTTGGCCGTCTGGATTGGTCGAGAGCGCACAAACCCCGCCCACTTTTGTTGGCAAAATATCGAAAATCATTAATTGTGACGGGAAAAACTATTGCATAACCAAAATCAAACTAAATTTTTTTAGGTATTATCTTTCTCCATCTTTTGGTGAAAAAAATAATTTAAAATGCCAAGCCGTTTAGAAAGAGATAGAAATTTTATGACGAAAACAGCTTCACTTTGATATATTTTTTGACATAGTAAAAGAGCATGTAGCACTTTTTTTCTGCTTATTTTTTACAGTAGAGGGTTCAATAAATACGGTGATATTTTTTTTTCAAAAGAGGAGATAGCCTCCAAACATGTCTCGTTAGCTACTTGTAGAGTCTTAATGCAAGCATTATCATTAGGAGGTAAATTATAGGTTAGTTAATCTATTAAACTTTTAAAAGAGTACATACAATAAACCACGGTTACAAAGTTAACCGTGCTTGTAACTAGTGATTGATGCGGTGCGGGCCAACGTGCCGTCGACGTTAGATTAAACTGTTCACTTTTATTAACTTAAGATTGACAAAGTAACGTTGGGGGCACGAGTCTAAGTTATGAGGGGCTTTGTTGAATTTGTGGCAGAGATTGTACCATCACGCCTGCATCCACTAAAAGAGTAGGCAGTGTAATTATTGTACGCTCACGTCGATGATATTAAATCTTATTGTACACACACGTCGATATATTTAAGTCTTAAGCTACTGTAATGCTCTGAGCATTTTCTTATGTCGTCTGTAGGCCTTTGGAATGTGGTATGGCAGCAATACAAAAGTTGCGACCAATAATCAAAGTCTTCACATAGAAGTCGAAGTCAAAGCGTTTATTTTTTTTAGGCCTACGGGGGCACTGACTGAGAAGATCCGGCAAGATACTCAGCGGGCTTGCCTTTCTTACATTGTTTTTCAATCGCCATTTACTTATTTTAGACACTATGATAGTTACGTATTATATATGTTTGGCTTCCGGCTCTCTCACTCATCGTACGAAACTATGTACCTAATAGCTACTTTACGCTGATATGCTCTGAGATGGCGGTACTACCCTCGTTGAGCCAGCCCATATATGGGGTACAGTCAATTCGCTACAGCTTGACTCTAACACGAATAAATGTAATCTTAATTCTTTTGAATGATTGACGGGCCCGTTGGCGTGGTTGGCGTGATGGTGCCTTTCACGCTGCAGGTCGTAGGTTCGATTCCGACCCGGGACATGCATTTGTGTGCATGAACATGTCTGTATGTCCCGAGTCTGGGTGTATATGTATATTAAGTATGTATTTATAAATAAAAAAGTAGTATATGTAGTAACAGTTATCTGGTTTCCATAGTACAAGCTCTGCTTAGTTTGGGATCAGGTAGCCGTGTGTAAAAAAAAATTCCCAGGATATTAATATTATTTTTATTATTATTATTCAGACCAACCTCTCTACGCCGTGACGTACGTACACGTACACGTATACTTACGGTTCTGTAGACGTCACAAAACTAATTGATGGAGGCACACAGCCTACATACAATAAGTGCTACGTCATCAATCAATGTCAACATCGGTGGTAAGCGGCAATCTTTCTTCTATTACAAATAATTTAGCTGTGATTATGTTTGTTCGACGATGTTTAACCAATCGATACTATTATTAATATTGGTCAAACATGACACACATGTCAGACATGTGGAGGTCGTAGCCTAGTTGTTTAGACGCTTGATACATCGACGCTAAGCCACGTTCGGCGTGGGCGATAGCGGGTTCGATTCCAGCCAGAGGGAAATTTGCCCTGGTCTGGGTCTTACTGGGATTGCTGCCAGTCCATTGTGTACCATACAGTTGGTGTGTTAGTCTCGCGATATTCATTTATTTAATTCGTCCGGAAGTATTTTATATAGTACGTTTCTTTATACTTGTCCTATTTGGTCAAAGTCAAAGTCAAAGTCAAAGCGTTTATTTTGTTTAGGCCTACGGGGGCACTTACAAATTGTCATTTTACATTTTTTCCTTAAATTCTACTGCCGGATCGGAAACGCGACCTCGACTGAGAAGATCCGGCAAGAAACTCAGCGGGCTTGTCTTTTTTACATTGTTTTTTTTTATCGCCATTTAAGTATTTTAATACAAAAATTTGGTAAATAGCTCCAGTGTGCTGCCTTCCGAAATAAGCAAGGCAAGACACGCTACACTTTAACATGACATTGTTATTAACAAAGTGAATTTGAGCGATCAGTCCCAAGCTGATTTATCTTCCAAGTAATCCGAGATTTTGTAATAGGCCTTTTGACAGAGTTTAGTTTTAACTATAGTTTTAAACTTATTAACAGGCAAATCTCGGATTTCTTTAGGAAGTTTGTTGTAGAAGCGTATGCATTGTCCTACAAAGGAATTACTTATTCTGTGGAGACGAGTTACATGTACGGATAGCTTGTGTTTATTCCGTGTGTTTATCGAATGAGCATCGCTCCTTTTTTCAAAGTTGTTGTCATTTTTCTTAACATAAATTAGGTTTTCATAGATAAATTGTGACACCACGGTTAGAATATTCATTTCTTTAAATTTTTCTCTGAGGGAGACTCTAGGAGCTAGGTTGTAAATAGCTCTTATAGCTCTTTTCTGCAGTACAAATATAGAATTTAAATCTGCAGAGCACCCCCAAAGCAGTATGCCATACGACATTATGCTATGGAAGTAACTAAAATAAACAATTCTAGCCGTGTCTACATCAGTTAAGTGCCTAATTTTTTTAACAGCATATGCCGCAGAACTCAATTTACTTGATAATTTTTTAATGTGAGGACCCCATTGCAATTTTGAATCTATGGTGATTCCCAGAAAGACAGTTGACTCCTCAACGTCCAACGCTGCCCCATTCAGTCGTATATTGGTTCCTATTTGTCTTACATTAGGTGTCGAGAACTTTATGCATTTAGTTTTGTTCTCATTGAGCAGAAGATTATTTACATTGAACCAATCTACAACTTTAGCGAGTGCATTGTTCACATCGTCATAATGTAGAAGCTGTCTTTTAATTTTAAATAATAAAGAAGTATCATCAGCAAACAACACAATCTCGTGATTATTGCCTACATGATATGGCAAATCATTTATATAGATAAGAAACAAGAATGGTCCCAGTATTGAACCTTGAGGAACGCCCATAGAGACCACAGAACCTGGTGATTTTTCACCATTAATAGCGACCTTTTGAATTCTATTGCTCAAATATGAAGTCAAAAGGTCAAGAGCCTTGTTCCTGATACCGTAGTGGTGCAGTTTCCTGGTAAGTATTTCATGATGGACGCAGTCGAAGGCCTTAGACAAGTCGCAGAATACACCTAAGGCATCCTGCGAGTTCTCCCAGGCACTGAAAATATTTTTTATTAGTTCAATACCCGCGTCTACAGTAGAGCGATTCCTTGTGAACCCAAACTGATTGTTATGAAAAATATTGTTGTCATTAAAATGACGTAATAATTGGTTCAAAACGATTTTTTCAAAAATTTTACTTAACGTAGGTAGTATCGAAATAGGCCGAAAATTAGTTGGATCAGTTGAACTACCTGATTTAAAAATAGGAATTACTTTACTGTGCTTCATTAGATCAGGAAATACACCATTTGTCACACAGCCATTAAACACAGCTGCTAACTTGGGTGCAATAATGTCTATAAATGAGGAAACGGTTTTTACAGAAAGCCCCCATAGGTCTGCCGTTTTTTTAACATCAAGACTTTTGAAACTGTTTACAATGTCCTTATTACTAACAACTGAAAATTTAAAGGCTGTGTCACATTCAGTTACACTTTGTTTAAGTACAGTCTCTGCGGAAGTGGGAGACGATCTTAGAGTTTTGGTTGTTAGAACAGGAATGTTGGTAAAGAAATTCTCAAACTCTGTCGCTACTTCCAAATCCGCTTTTACATCTGTGTTGTTTATTACGCTTGGTAAGCAAAGATGGCGTCCAGCGGGGCGATTGCGTAACTTTTTGTCAATGTTTCAATTGGTTTCGTTCATCCTGTGTCAATTATATACGAAACCAATTGAAACATTGACAAAAAGTTACGCAATCGTCCCGCTGGACGCCATCTTTGCTTACTAAATAAGACAAGTATAAAAAACGTACTATACATAGAAGCTAGATGTCGTTTCTAGTATTTGATCTTTTCTATGATTAGACTTTTATAGGATGGTTAAACGAAGGATCAATACTGTTTCACTGAATGTATTACATTTATTAATAAAAAATAGAGCAATGTTGGGTCAGAGTATCAGATTTTTATCACGAAATATGAATTAATTTTACAGCCGAAAGACCCAAATATGCGAAACAAATACGAAATACGGCCTTCCTAATTGACTGGATTCCGGTAAATCCGCAGCTCATGATCCCAGCCCGTATCTGCAGACCCAGTCCTGAAATATTCAAATTATATCACCTATTAACAATTTAAACGGGCAGGGTCGCGGTATCTAGGTGTACGCGCGGATTAATAGTCGGTTTACGAGCGGTTCCAGCTTTGTTTATGGCAACCCTTGACCTAACAGGTAGAGTACTGAGTGGGTGAATGTATTTGGAATTTATTCGAGGTCCTCTTTTTTATTATGTAGAGTTTCTGTGTAACGGTGTGATAATATTTATTTTTGTTGCTTGTGCTGTGTTTTACAATTAGTGTGGATAGATAAACCTACGTCAAACTCCACAAATGGACTGTAAGTGTCCGTTCACACCGAACCGGCTCGGAGAGGAGAGCACATTATTATCGCGTTTAAAATAGAGGTTTGGGTCATCAAAATAATAAAATATATATATATAACGTCACGACTTTTATCCCCATTTGGGGGTAGTCAGAGGCTTGAGTTGCCATACACCACCACATTGTGGAGGTATTAAGTCAATTCAAAGCCCAAGTTTCACCTGATAGTCAGAACCCAACGTGGCAGGGGGTGAACCTTGTCGCTGTGTATACAGGAACTGACTATTACCTAATCCCGAGGGATAGGTAGGTTTCCTCACGATGTTTTCCCTCACCGTAAGCGAACTGTAATTGAAATAATGTTGTTTTTATTTCAATGATCCAAAACTATTTTTTTAACGCGATAAAAAATACTCTCCTCTCCGAGCCGGTCTGTCTGAACGGGCCCTAATGAAATCAAAGCGAAAGTGGGTTGGACAATATTGATAAATAAAACACAAACTTAGTTTCACATGTTTAATGAACAATATTTTCAAATAAATTGTTTTTTTATTGTTCAAAATTGTATATGTATATATAGAACGCTATACAATAACATCAAGCCCTGTTTACTCACTGTGTAAGCCTTATACCTACGTCATTGCGCAAGAGTGGCGTCCCTAATTACACACAGTGTTCTTTTGTGTCGAAATAATCTTCAGAGAACCACAAAATTACACTGTGTTTGATTAGGATTATAACTGGTATACCAATCAGTATTTTATAAAATATAAAAGTAATAAAGTAGATTATTAAATTAAATAATTAATCTGAGTGAACCTGTTATTCTTACCACGGTATCATTTTATGTAAAATTATCTCCGTGGTTTTCTTTACAAAAAAGTTAATGTTTATGTCAAAAATGGTAAATTTGACAAGACACGCGTTTTACTTTTGACTTTTTTGTAATAAGAAAGTACTTAGTAAGTACTTAGTATTTCCTTTTGTTATGATGGTCATCCCTTCATCAATAGTAATACAACGTGGTAAAAACAATGCATATTTGAAACAGTTAACTACTAACTGTTAAATCTAATAACTGTTTTTCAGTGCGTACATTTTTGAATTTATTACAAAAAAAATAGAAAAAAAACATAATTTGCAGGTGCTCCTTATTAGCCTTGCATGCTATGAAAAATATCGGTCGTAACCGCGATTATAAATATTATTACATTACAAAATCATTAGCAATTCAGACTAAAACTATATTTTCTAACTGCGATTAAATCTTCGATAAAACCGCGGTTACAACCTATACATACGTAAGTAGGCTTAAATTAATTTAGTATAAAATGGTCCGTGGTCCGCTAAATCCCGATTTAAAATGTATTTACAATTATATTAGCAATAGATGAAAGCGAAAACTAAACAAACTGCAACAGACAGACACGTTAATTTTGCAACGGTACTATATAATTCTCTGAGATTGTGAAACTTTGAGGGGTCTTCCATAAAACATGTGCCATGGATTCTGTAGCAAGAGCTTGGCCGCATTGCGAATAAAATCCGCGCGAATGAAACCCTTGTCAAATTGCGCGAACTTAAAATCGCCAATGCGTATACATTCATATGATTTTTACAGAATTGCGAAAAAAAACCGCGCGGATTTTATTCGTAATGCGACACATTTATATTAGTTTTGGTCAATATCAGGTTTCTCTATAATACTGAATAACTACTAAATTCTTGTCAAACTCAATTCTATTTTTTGTTATAAGTAATCTAATTTTTTTTCCTTCGCATAGTGCCAACATTTAAGTAAAGTTATAAACTTGATTAGGAAAGTTTTTGGCAGATTCAAATACAACGGTCTCCAAAGGTGCCATTAAGTTACCATTAGTTTGAAAGTGTGCTACATACGAACTTCTAGAAGCTATGATGTTCAGATGTGCCAAGTTTTATGCTCTTCGACTTTAAGGTTAGCTTAGGGACACTGCAGACATGCTACTTTTTCCAACGCGATTTGGCGACTCTCTTCGTTCGGTCGCGGTATCAAAATCGCGCGATTTTGCGACTGGTTGCTGCATTTAGCTTCTAAAAAGCGACTAAATCGTCGATCGCCGATGCTAAAAGTAGCGTATTTGCGTGGCTCTTAGCTATAACTTGTAAACTCATTGGTAGTGTTATTCGTTTTGTAGGTATTAATATTTCAGTTTTATTTAACTATAGCACTATATTTTAAAACTCTGATCTCTATAAAACTTGGTTTAAGTAGTGAGGTCGCTACGCACAAAAACTTCGCGTAACTTCTGCCCCAGCCTTAACTTGCTTTCAAAGGCCCGCAAGGCAATTTATATGAATTTTAACAACACAGATGATGAATACCCCAAAGTGTAGGCCGGCAAGGTCGGGGAGGGTCATAAATTATTGCGAAATAGGGCTGTCGGTACCTTTGTAGTTACCACTGTAGGTATACACGGCCCTTTGACCAGTGTTTGTGAAGTAAGCAGATATCATATTCAAACGTGGAAAAGGGACCTAATAGTAAGTTAGACGAGATTTCATCTGACAAATTACAACATGGGATTTTCAAATGTGGAAATATTGTGAAGAATGATTATCACTCTCTAGTATTATTATTTTTATTTGACTAAGGTGGCAAATAAGCGTACGGCCCGCCTGATGTTAAGCTCATTTAATTATATATGAAAGACTGGTTTTAAATTCTCTCCCGTGGTTTACTACAATTGATTTTACTAGGAGCGCGTTCGTTCTAAAAGAATAATAGTGGGTATTTAATCAAGGAGTATGATAGCACTAAGTTACAAAGTAATATTGCAGCGAGTACAAAGGCTCGGTAAAGTTAATAGAATGAGAATATTTTCATACCCATTGTGAGAGCCGAGCCGTATTTAAGCGTAGTCGTCGCGTAAGCGTATCGTAATACGCGCGTAGGACGAGAGCAATACGAGCACGTACATTTTCTAACAAATCCGCAGACGAAGCGGTGTTGCAGCGAAGCGTATGAGACTACGCTTCGTGTGCGGACTTGTTAGAAAATGTACGTGCTCGTATTGCTCTCGTCCTACGCGCGTGTTACGATGCGCTTAAGCTACGACTACGCTTATGCCCCGTGTGCGAAGGGGGTAAGTTAGCTCCCGCCAACTCGTTTCTTTTTTCAATTTTTATAATTTTAATGAGACTGATTTTAAATCCATTAATGTGGAATTTTTAGGCACGTATAAATAAATGCATCTCAAAGATGAGATCGACCTTAAAATGCTGTTTTTGACAGATGTTCCATTAAACGTCAAAACTGCAACCTAAGATCTCAACTTTGAGATGGATTTATTAATACCTACGAGCCTTAAATATGGAACTCTAACGTGTAAACTTTGAATACCAAGGAGTTTTCATTTAAGTTTCATGTAAAATAGTTCAACTAGTTCTGATTTTGTTAGTAATAAAGAAGACCAAAAGTTTTCACAATCCCAGACCAAATTGGATATTTTGTGCAACAAAACTCTGTTTGAACAAAATGTTCTTTTATTTTTGTGTTCGAAATTTAAAATTAGGTAAATAAAAGGTTAGTAAACAAAAACACTCACTAATTGGTACACGCTATACATTTCTGTTTCTACGAAATTTTCATTACGCCTAAAATAAAATTATATACAAAACAAAATATATCATAACTCAAATACCGTGCTATCTAAATACCATTATATTTATTGCATTTTATGCGTTATAATATTTTCTTCGTTATCTTTAGAAACAAAATGATATGGTTAAACGTATATAGCGCCAGGGCATTATAGTTAATGTTACAACAGTTATTTTTTTGTGTTTTGCTGACAATATGCTGCGTTGTTACAGATTTGTGGTTCAAGTCACATTCTTCATTCCGTCGTCTGTAGAGGAAATAACTGCTGGTTTCCACTGTACAATGCCCAGGCGCAAGTGTACAATCATTCACGTAGCAATTTTATTTATTAGACATTAGGTCCCTGAATTTAGACATGATTTTTTTACAATACTTTTTAACAAAAAATTGTGCTTTATTTGTTGCAAAGCGTTCTTAACGATGTTTAAACTGCGCACCGCCGTATTGTTCCCTTCTTATGACTGTAATCTATACATATAATAATTAAAAATATTATAATTAAAACTAGGTATCTTACTTTGATTTTTTTCTTGTGCCGAAATAATCCGAGTACCTATGAGAAAAAGTTCATATAATATTTTTCATGAGTGAATAAAATAATATCCGAAAGAAATTATTTATTTTGAAACTAGTAGATTAGTAATCCTTAGAAGTGCAATATACAATCCACGATGGAGTTCACACTGGTTATTATTCTGCGGTGCGCTCACAAAATACGCTTCCAAGCTTTTACATACTTTTTGAAAATCAATTTTACAGTAACACCAAAAAAAAATCACTGTTTCCTTGTGTTTAAATAATTTATTTAACTCTATCTACTCTTATGATATATTTAACGCTATTTATAATTATCTATATACACGTAAAACAAGTATATAACACCAAGAGTGAAAGAAAGTGCCGATGATATGTGTTGTCTAGTGATTTAACTGTTAAAGATATAAAATTATTAACGCTACTGTTATTTACAGTAATGTTATATTTAACTTATTTGAATTGAGATGAAGGTTATTTAGATTTTATAAGTTTTGCTAGTACAGTGTATAAGAAAATCAACATCAATGTCTCAGTAGGAATCTTTTGAAAGAAGAGGGATTTTTCAGATCGTATGAAATCTTTATATTTTGGAAATTATGACTATAGAATAAAAATACTTTATATGAATAACTGGATGTTACTGAGAGATTTTTTTAAATATAAATAATTCAACTAGATTAGCCATTTCAAGCATACCTGTTATTATTTTTTTCAAAACCATTATTCTGATTTATTATGGAAATAAGCTGCAGTAACGTGCTGAAAACAGATATTGCGTTCCTAACTCATCTCTCCCCACGCTCAAACAACAACAACGTAACGTCACGACTTTTATCCCCATTCGGGGGTGGTCAGAGGCTCCCCACGCTGTTTACTTCAAAACTGGCTAACTAGGTATTCAGCAAGACTACTCTTCACAGAATCAAGTCCAATATTTGCATTTTATATTAAACCTAAACAAGCTTCACCTCTCTCACTAATGGACAGTAAACATACTTGACTATAATTATGAATATTCTGGTCAGTAACGATGACTACACTACCAACGTAACCGGACCCTTCGTCACTTGATCAAAAGCTATAAATAAAGGTCCAGTTACTCTGGCCCTATCTTATGATTACTTTTACTAGTTTGTGATAGGCGACTATTACTAATATACGTATGTGATATAAAATGTTAATAAGTGCTGTAAACACTTAGCTATCTTATCCTATCACGGCCTTGAATGCTCTTATGAGAATTTAGATTATGATTACTATAATATTTTGTTTGATAACACCGCTTTGTGAAGGCATAACTGATATAGCAATAACGGACACCAATGGATTAATTATAAGTTCATTTGGATTATGTGTTTCTATATTTATAATATTTTCTTTTTAAAATTTCATTCATAAGTCATTTCCAATGAAGTCTTCTGTATCATTGTAGGATACTTCTAGTCTCACTTTTTCGTTATTTTCAAGTAAATGTTCAAATGTATCGCCCTTAGGATTTTCTATATCCCTTGCACCGTCAAGACTACATTACCTATTAATACCTTTCGCGAAATAGTTTGTAAGTTTAAAATCGTTCTTAGCTTTATATCGGTCGATAGAAAGAATGGTATAATGTTATGTGGAAGCGGATGATTTGCGTTTTTCCGTCTTAGTGTCACGCAGCTTTGTTTCATCCAACGATTCAATCTTATGATCTCTCAGCAACGGTGTTCTTACGTCAGTTTTCTCTTCGTTCCCTTTATATATTTCATTCTTATAGTTATTTACCCTCAAAGTATTGTCACTGTCGACTGACTCTTGTCTGCTGGTAGATTTGCTGGCTTCTTTGTCTTTTTCTTCAGATTTATCGCTGTGGAAAGCCATGTTGTCGAAACACTGCGCTGGTACTATGTTGACGGATTTCATCATTGGCAGCGCTATAGCTAGAGCAGGGCTCATATCACGAGGGCTCGGTGTGAGGCGCGTAGCAACTGATAGATCCATTCCAGGCATCAAAGCTGCAACTGTTGGGAATAACATTGTTGAATTATTATCAGCTAAAACATCTGGGTATATTACATAGGTACAACACATCAATAGTTTCAAAGATTATATCAAAGAACATGCTTAAGCATGCTTCTGATTCGGAAAATGATGAAAAATCTCTTAATATGCTTACTGAAAATATTATGAGAATGTTAATTGGAGAAGAAAATTTAAAATAATGTTATGATAAAAGTCTGATAAACACGAAAATTAAATACAAAATCTATTATAGTGGTCGGAGTTTGAAAACACGAAACATTTTACAAAAGCGTAGCGACAATGTAGTACATTAGTGTTAAAGCAAGTCCACGTATATCAAGAGTGTACCGTTGTGTTTGCTTGTGAGTTCACTACTTCGTTTGGCGTTTTGATTTGATTGTTAAGTGGTGGTGTATGGTTGTTGCCTGAAAAAACACTTAATGCGTCACTATCTAGAACAAAAAACCTGCCAATAATATGTACACCTACAACGAAGAAGCATTGAAAAATAATGCAAATAAAATCTAACCTACGTCACCACTACAACAACATCCATTTTGGATTGAGCAAAGCAACTAAAGTTCGGGGACATACACGTTTCTAAAGACAAATTGCCCGAACCTTGATCCCATCGAAGCAAAGGAAACTAGACGGTGGATCCTGCAGCATTTGAAGGCACTGCCGTGTGCAATGATAATGACAATGATGATGATTTAGTGACTAAAGATATAGTAGCATTCCTGTAAGCTAAGTCCGAGTGTGCAGGCGATATAGAAAGCCCGTTCGTAGACCCAACGGCGCTGTGTGATGCTTTCTAAAGCATGTTTAAATTTTTTCTTTTGCAGTTGTTTGGTGTCGTTTGGATCATAGCCTCTAGCTCGCTACGATCACCATCTGTGGAGGATTACATTGCATAAGCTACGGTTAGTCGGTGAGTACCTAGTTTATTATTAGTATTTATATTTGAAAGGACATTATCGACTGTATTATTTTATATACTGATCACAGCTTAAAACCTATGTTAGAATTTTCTCATTCTCATTGTTATTGTATTTAATTTTGAAATCATGTCTAATGTCCTTCCAAGCCACACTTGAATCAAATGCATGAATATTATGAGTGATTAGTTTTATTAATTATGAATAATATTGTTATTTGTCAGGTGTAATTCCTTCATGTTTACCACCAGTGATTGTGAAATGTTCTAATCTTGTGAAAATGCCAATTGGATTCTCGAATGTATGTCCATCAAGAATTGTATGCTTCACACTACAACGTGATTTCATACATTTAAAGTGCTTACTACAGGTGGGTCCCGGAGGCTTATTTTTATAGTCACTAAAAATCTGCCTTCAGAGCGAAATTTGGAAGAATTTTTACAGTTTTCTATAACCATGGAGAGGTATGTTTCCATAGCGTTTGGTAAGCCAAATGATAAAGCCATGAATAATAAACATGTCAAAGATTTAATAAGTCCAAATTTTGGAGTAATTTTTAAAACTTCATCTACTTGAACATTATCATAAACGTCTTTATACATGGCTTCAATAAAAAAAATATTGACACGAGTATTTTTATTCTAAAACTTACCCATGTTAGGTCCTATTATGTCCTTGGGATGGTTCGTTTTAATGGCATTCATCCTACGGTTGACTACTTGAGGTCCCATGCCTGGTGCTAGAGGGTTCGGTGCGCCCGGCCCCGGTGTACCTGTGTGTAAAATGTTTATATCTTAATATTGTATTAAACGTACTTTATCATTGGGATTATATTTATTATCTAAAACTTTTTGCAAAATGACTTAGAATTTTATGATCTGAAAAAACTTAAAAACGAATGTTTTACCACAGGTTTTACTATGTTTTATCACAGTAATAAATAATAAAATTTTAATCATCTGACTGTAGTTTTAGGTAAAACCGGCCAAGTGCGAGTCGGACTCGCGCACGAAGGGTTCCGTACCATTCTATAAAAACGGCAATCATGTCTGTTGTATGGGAACCCCACTTAAATATTTTTTTATTCTGTTTTAGTATTTGTTGTTACAGCGGCAACAGAAATACAAATTTTATTCTGACTTTTCGGATAGTTTTGATAAAATCTATTGCTCAATTCGAAATTGTATCCATAAAGGGCTATGGTAACTAAAGAGTGCACAGTATGTGCCAGCATTCAAGTCAATATTGATAAACACATTATCTATTTGAGTATAACCCGTTGTGGTAACAACACGAGGAAGTTTTGAATTTAAACCAATATGGTCAACATATTTTTTTAAAGGTGCATTCTCATTAGATTCCAGTAAGTCTACATTAAAATCCCCGCACACTATAGTCGGAGGCAACGGGAGTATTCTGCCATCAAATATGACACTATGAAAGGAATACAACAATTTCCAATCGATCGAAACCTAGAGATAACGCAAAACTTGTCAATAGCAGGCGAATTTTGGTCGTGACTATATTGCGATCTGAAAAACGAAACCATAGCGCGATCTAGGAGCTCATCTAGCGTCATCTAGTGGTGCGTAGCGGTACTATTATTTTATATATTATGAGGTTCTTATTTTATATTATCTTTGTTATAGCAACAATTATTTACTCTTTGCCACCTCACTCCCATAAAAAAAAACTGCTCAACATCAGGCGGGCTGTAAGCTTTTTTGCCACCTCAGTCCCATAATTGTTAGTACACACCTGCAATAATAGGTACATAAAGTACACAAATAAATAAATACACATTCTGTGAAAAACTATTACAACGCCATCTATAGTTCTAATACTCTGTGCTTGAAACTCCGAATGCATTTGAAACTTGATTTACAAATATGTTTACGTACGTAAACAATGTATTTGCACAAATCAGTTTAGTGTTAACATTATTTTAATTTAAGCTGTGGGCGACAAAAAAAATGCGAATTACTCAAAAAAAAATACAACTCGTAGTAAGATTCGAACCTAATATCCACATACAAGTGGACTAACGCCTTAACCATACGGCTAAGATGATCTCTAGTATTGTACTCGAATTATTATACTACTTATGACACTGTAATGCCAATGATATCATAACAATGTTAGATGGCGCTACTTTGACTGGTACTATTAATTTAAAACTTATTTATGGGTCAAAAATGTAGTTTTACATTTCTTTTTTTTGTCAACAATTTATCTAAAATATGTCATAATGATCAGTCATGGTTAAAATGTTAGTTTTCTCTTTATATATTGTTTAATTTATGAGTTATCAATAAAAACGCCAAAAATATCGAGTTTATTGTATGGGGACCCCCTTTATTTTTAAGTTTTATTTTATTTTTAGTATTTGTTGTTGTAGCGGCAACAGAAATACACATTCTGTGAAAATTTCATGTCTCTAGCTATTACCGTTTGTTAGATACAGCCCGCTGACAGACAGACGGACAGACAGACAGACAGACAGACAGACAGACAGACGGACAGCGTAGGCTTAGTAATAGGGTCCCGTTGGCACCCTTTGGGTACGGAACCCTAAAAATGGACTTTATAGGCACAATATATCAAAGAAACTGGTGTAGTATTAGGTGCTTCGTCTACACTGCTACTCACGCATTGGTGGCCTCGTAGGCTCTACGTTGATGACTCTTCGTCGTTTCTTGGGCAGTTTCGCCCTTGCTTGCGTGTGCGAGTAGTACATCGCGAAGTTGGACACAATGACTGGCACTGGCAGAGCTATCGTTAACACCTGTTTAGCATACAATTATAATTAGAGATAATTTATTTATGGCAGGTTTAAAAATGCACTTCCATTTTTTATATCTATGCAATACTCGGAATTTACTTAGAGTAAGTTTCTGGCTTTTGGTGAGATGCATGGTTACAATGCTAATGGTTTTCAATGCTAGCAGCGTAGTAGATTATAGCTGGCTTAGATCTATTAAAACAATATTTAACATAGGTATCGCTTCGTAATCTTCATTGCATGGATATTCTTTTTCAATGATAATTTTTAAGCTATGAATGAATTTCAAACTTACACCAGCCAACGCGCAAAGCGCTCCGACAAACATCCCGACGTAAGTCTTCGGCGCCATGTCACCATAACCAACAGTGGTCATGGTCACCAGCGCCCACCACAGGCCCAGAGGGATGCTGTTGAAGTCATTGTGGGGATTCGTCTGTATCCTCTCCGCGTAGTACACCAAGCTAGCGAATATCACTATACCAAGAACTAAGAAAAACACCAAAAGCGTCAGCTCTTTAGCCGACGCTCTGAAGGTTTGAATCAAAATCTTCAGTCCCGAGGAATGCCTCGTCAATTTAAACAGTCTCATGATTCTAATGATGGAGAAGAACTCCAAAATATCAGCATTCTCGACATGAGAAGCGTACTTTTGTAAGATCAAGTCGATGTAGAAACTCATTGTGGCAATGTAATCGATGATGTTGACGGAAGATTTGATGAATTCACACTTGTTCGGCGATGATATGAAACGAACGAGGATTTCTAAGGTGAACCACGCGTTACACACACATTCGATGTAGAAGAACGCAATGTGGGCGTTCGTTTGCACTTTGTCTAACGCCCAGCCTGGGGAATGATTCGCGGTAGTCACTGTATAGTTTCTTATCACTGGCACTCTCATGTCCGGATGTGTTTTTAAACAGAATGATATTATTGATACGCATATGAAGAATACTGATATCACGCCGATTATCTGGAAAGAAAATATTAGAAATTAATTTATTTATAACCTTGGCAGGATCTTTGACATTAATACAATATGCTTTGATTATATTCTTGTTTAGGTCATCTTTGCATATACCATTTTATATCGATGATATGATGCGCTATTAAAATGGAGATATATGATTTGTTTTCTTTTGTAATAGGGTTTTGATACCATCTTTACTACTGAAGTTATTTTTACAAGTAAGATCACCCTCTTCGACAGTTCTCTCTCTATATGCGGCGAGCACGACGCCAAATTACCGCAGTAACGTCCGCCCATCTGCCGGGCGGCTCGTAAACTGGCCGTCAATTCGAACGGACCAATCATCTTTAAGCGGGCTATAGACACAGATGGGTACTTAAACCAGATACTATGTGTACCTTAAGTTTAAAAAATATTTGCTCTTCATTTGATCAATTTTGAAGATACAGTTTAAAACCACCTTTAAAACGAGGTCTCTCTTGTTTCTAGCCTTATCGCATAAGGGGTCAGCTTTCAGTCTAGTCTGATTTGGCTGATAATCGATATTTACACGGTATAATTGCCATCATATTTCTTAAACGCAACGATAAGCACTTTACATTTTTTTATTTTTTTCATGGGAATATTTGTTTTTATGAGATGTAGCAACAGATGAATGATGATGATGATGAAAACGGTCAATTTTTAAACAAAGTCGAGAGTGAGCAGCGAAACTAATACTCTGTTTCCCATGATATCCAAACCCAAGCACAAGCTAAAAATTCGCAAGTCAATATCCCTGGCGCGGCGATCTCATAAATTTTTACAACTATTTTATGTAAAGCACGCAACCCTCATTGAAGACCCTATTTATTTTTTATTCCGAGGTAACCATTACACTCAGTGTACAGATTAAAGCGTACCTTGGAAAAGGTTACAGCCTATCACCCCTTTAGAGGACATAAAAATTACAACGTTTGCATTCTCATGCTAAAAATAATTAAAGTAAATACCGGGGACTTAATTACTGGAAAACGGGAGTTTTATTTACCGAGACACGGCGGTAACGAGCCGGATAGTATTTGGGAGCGTGTTCTCGCAAATGTTGAAAATGTTAGGGAAAAAATGAAGCTAATAGCTTGTCTTTCCTTAATGAGATAGGTTGATGAGGTGATGTGTGAGGTTCTTGGTTATCTGGCAACAAGCATTGGAACTGATGCTAGGATTTACTGGAATGGATGTTTTAGTACCTATTGTGGTAAAATATTTATATACCCAGCGACATGGAATCTTGATCAAGCTCAAAATCTACGATAACAAGTTTCATTTTTCAAGTTTCATATTTCATGTAATTTTTCTTAAAGTGAGGCTAAATTATCATTTCGATTTTAATCAACTTGTCCTTTATATGTTACTTTAAAACACATAAGTTAGCAGTGAGCAATAAAAAGTTGCAGTTACTTTTATATTTCGTAGGACCGTGTTAGATTGATCATGCTAAAAGTGGGTGAGTAAAAAAAAAACTAAAATACGTACCTACGTATTTTAGATTTTTTCAGCTAGGTACCTACCTAGCTAATTTTTTTACTGAAAGGGCGAACAAAATCCAAGCGTAATCAGGTAAATTGTAGGTTCTAACAACATTCCCAATGTGCTACCAACACAACGGAATGTAGCTGGAGCATTTCGATTAGCATAAATTTGAATTAAAACGACTGGCCTAAGGAGCCGAAGGAGCCCGGTAGATCGCAGCACAATATTTCACACTCCATAAACTTTGAACATTCGCAAGCTTCGAAGAAATTCAAAACATTCGGACTGATGTTTTGAATTTTGTATAAGTTTTTAGACTTTTAATGGCAGCACTTAGTTTGGTACTGCGTTTGAGGGTTTCTTTGCAGGTCGACAAATAGAAGTTAGAAATTATATTGAATTATAAATCTGACATTCACCCTTTTTAGGGTTCCGTACGGCCTTTTCGTTATTCGCCCTGGTCTGGGTGTCACTGGGATCGCCCCCAGTCTATTGTACGATAGCCATAGTACAAGCGTTGCTTAGTTTGGGACCATACAGTTGGTATGTAAGTGTGGCGATATCTACTATTATTTATCTATTTATTTATTTTATTTTGTTTTGGAAGACGTAGCGTGGGCAGACCCCCACAAGGTAGACCGACGACCAAGTAAAAGTCGGGGGAAACCATAGATGCAAGTAGCACAAGATCGGTCGTTGTAGAAAACCTTGGTCCTATGTCCAACAATGGATGTCTTTTGGCTGAAATGATGATGATGATTTTATTTACCTTAGCAGCATTAGAACTATAGGGCTCGTCGAACAGCGACCACATCTGCGGCTTGAGGTGCTGCCACCAGGATACGGTGCCCTTCATGTAGTCCTCCTCGAAGCCGAACTTGCGCGCCACTTCCTCGTCCGTCGGCTTCTCGGTGTCCAGGTCCAGCCGGTCCAGCACCGCCAGCGTCTCCTGGGTGTCCCGGTGCTGGAAGAGGAGACGGGTTTAATGTTGGCTTTTGTGAACTATCATTACACATCAATAAGAAGATCGAGAGGGTATATGCGGCTGATGATAGCTACGGTACTGAAAAGGCGATGACGTTTGTAGCGAATCCACGATGTTGATTGAATAACTAATCTTTCGAATGCATATTGCTTTGGTATAGATTTCATTTAGTATGAGACGTTGTGGAGAGAATTTACAATTTAGGTTGGAAATAACATATTTTTAACTCGTATTCTACAAAATCTGTCAATTTTTATTCCTGACGGTTTAATGTGGTATGTTTTATCAGGTACCTACATGGGCCAACGGTTTTTTTCTGTGTATGAGAGGTATCCTAGAAACCTACAACGATTGTTAAAAATGTAGCCCACAGACTTCAGAATCTTAGATGTAGCCATTGTCACCCGGGCAATAATAACAAATCGAGTAACACCTCATTCATCGAAATCCGATGAATAGTTCAGATGCTACGGTAGAACATACATACATAGACTGATAAAGACATAATAACTCTCCCTCTAGGCTTCGCCGTATTCGGGTAAAAGCAAACAATGAATCTCATCAAAATAAGGATGAGTGTACATATTTTATCATGATAGTAGATATTATAAACGGGTAATATACTCATTTTAAAATATACTCTGGCAAACTGAAACAAAACCGCAAGCAATTAATTTTATATTGGAATAATAATTTTATATTGGAATAATATAATACCACCACCTCTTATAGCAGTTTTGTTTTAACGTTTCAGCGGCCATTTGTGCAATGACGTTTCTTATTGTCATGACAATAAGGTACGTCATTGCACAAAGATACGCTTAATCGTTAAAACGTTCCTGTAATTGAATCGCAATAAGAGTTCGTGGTAAGCCCCCAGATATTTAATGAAAACAGAATGTATGGTAGTTTCAATATACGAATTCTTAATGTAATAGTGTTCCATATTTTACATGGCAACTCAGCAAATGCTAAAAATGATGTCTACCACGAAATATTATCTTTTGCTTTCCTATTATTTTATCTACTAGTTATTAAGGTAGACAAAAATTTCTTATTAAAAGTAGGTAGTTACTAATATTTTGTAACAGTATGTAATATCAGTATCCATAATATCATTATTATGTACAGTATTATGCATTTACTGGGAAGGGCAGGGCTATTACATAACTTTTTGCAATCATATTTCAATTGGTTTTGTTCACTCCGTGTGGCATTGTCAATTACAATTGATTGAAATCGTGTAGAATCTGGACTTGCATCTTCCCAATTTCAAGTGACAAAGCAACACAGGATGAACGAAACCAATTAAAACATACCTGAAAAAGTTACGTAATAGGCCTACAGGTCAGCTTTTGTACTTCGAACATAAATTTTACTGAAGTACCTACTCGTCCAATATAAATTAAATTTCGACCAAATTTTCGATATGAGCGTAACCGCAATTGTAATTGTGCGAGTATCTCTCTGAATATTTTCATTTCGATACGTAATTTAATTGGAATACTTTGAACAATATTTCATTTTTTCATTCGTGGTATGATATATGGTGGTTCTGAGAATTGTAGACGGTAATTTATTGTGGTTTGTAAAAAAAGAGTACGAAGGTCGTAGACAGACACTATCTAAAAAACAGGGAGAGCTTTATTACAGCAATATTAAGTACGACAGATACCTACAATTTATCATCTACTTACCTGTACATTTTTAAAAGTATTACTATAAAATTCAATGTACGTAGTTTCTTCTGGTCAAAAGCACAGACGTTTAAACATGATCGGAGCGTTTAAAGTTTTGAAAAATTTACCAACCACATCTGTATGACGTCGTTATCAAGTTGTTTAGCGAATGTCTTTGTAATTATTTATTATTTTTCACAATAATGTTAATAAAGAATTGGTGGTTATGAGTTAATATACTGGCAGGTGAACTTGAGCTGAGTAGAGATCATACACCTGCACAGTTGTGCGACATACACGCTCCGGTTTGCCCGTACAGGCAAACTTGTACACCCTAGCGTGTATGGCCTGCTTACCAACTGTATGGTCCCAAACTAAGCAACGCTTGTACTATGAGTACCGTACAATGAACTGGGAGCGATTCCAGCGACACCCAGACCAGGGCAAATTACGAAAAGGCCGTTTCCGAAATTTGCGTCTGGCGGGAATCGAACTCGCAACAACCCGATGCAATGAGCCACAACGCCAAGCGGTCGTCGAATCATCGTACTCTACATAGACCTCCATGGCGACTGTCTACGTGGCAACATTAAGAGGAGGGTTCGAAATTTGGTTGATTTTCTATTCTACTTTTTCTTTAAGTAAGTATGTGGACTAGGAATCTTATATTTAGATGTATGATTTTTGACTATATTATCTTGAGTATCTTTAAATCCAAATCACGATTTGATGAAATTTTCTCGATAAAAAAAAATTATGAAATGAGCTCTAATTATTTACAATTTTCCTTGCTACCACGATGTTTTTACGATTTAGATCACGAAATTATTTCTAAAACATAGCAAATAATGATATCTAAACTACCCTTCAACCATATTTTAATTCATGAAGTAGTTTTTTTTTAATTCAAGTATATGTGGTTTGGCGCTTACGTTGTTTATTTCCGAGCGCGCGCACAATATCGCCATCTCACATTTTAAGTACTTGAACTAACCATGTCTCTCTCTAACTTTGTATTGTCAGTGTCCGCTCGGACTTGTTCGACGTCGGACCTGTGAAGGATTTTTTAAAAAATATTACGAAAAAATATTACGGTCGTGCCACATTACAGGTACAGTACAGTATTTACAGTCCGCCGACGCCTATGATAAATAAATAAATATCCTTGGAAATTCTTTTACACATGACTACCTGATCCCAAACTAAGCAGAGCTTGTACTATGGAAACCAGATAACTGATATTACTACATATACTACTTTTTGTTTGTAAATACAAACTAAATATACACTTAATTACACCTAGACTCGGGACATGCGGACATGTTCATGCACACAAATGCATGTCCTGGGCAGGAATCGAACCTACGACCTGCACTGCAGCGTGATTTTCGTTTGCTTTTCCTTGTCTTGTGTAATTTCTTTTCATCTCTTGTCATTTCATAGTTATTCGTGTCATTTCTGTAAAAACTCCCTATTTCGCTTACTGTTATATACTTGCAGCATGGTCTTGGGCCGACAGTGGGAATACATTGCTTGTCAAAACAATGGAGTCGCTTTATTGCGTTTGTTGTAGGTATGGATGGGCAAGTAATAAATATATCATACATCAATAAATTATCGTAACAAATAACATTACAGATATGGATAGGAAAATGTTTGTCCGTCCTATTCAATCTATTATATTATAAACGAAAGTAACTCTGTCTGTTACCTTTTCACGGCTAAACCGCTGAACCAATGTTGATGAATTTTGGTATGGAGATAGACTGGGTCTTGGCGGAGAACATAGGCTACTTTTTAGGGTTCCAAAGGGTGCTAACGGGACCCTATTACTAGGCCTACGCTGTCCGTCTGTCTGTCTGTCCGTCTGTCAGCGCGGGCTGTATCTCACGAACCGTAACAGGTAGAGAGTTGAAATTTTCACTGAATGTGTATTTCTGTTGCCGGTGCAGAACAAATACTAAAAATATAATAACATTTAAAAATAAATATCAAGTCTCAAACTTGATATTTTTGATGTGTTTATTCTACGGTGGTACGGAACCCTTTATGTGCGAGTCCGACGCCTTCAGATCTTATGAATGTTTTCTTGAAATAAATATAGTGTATTTTAAGTAATTAACTGGCCAACCCTCAGGTCCTACCTACCATGTTAGGATCTTTTTAGTTCTAAACCGTGATTTAACGAGTTAATGTGATAATTTTTGTATTTAAATTATTCAATTCAATGTATTTGTTTCAGACATAGTCCAATATTGATTATTAAAATTATTATAATTTCACAATAAATATAAAACAATAAATAAAAGTAAAATTAAATTTAAAAAAATAAAAATATATTTTTTATTTTTCATGTTTTATCATTAAAATACAATATAATATAACATAAATTAAAATAAAATACAATAAAATAAAAACCTACCCCTAATTAAACAAATACCGTCCGCGTGGGATACTGGCTGCATGTCCTCCCTGTATTCAAGCTGTTCCTGTTGTCAAGCGAATTTTTTGAGCAAGGAAAGAGCCAGCCCTCTTGTCACCTGTGGCGGTAACCAGTCTAAGGGTGATTTTGATAGATAAAAAAATAAAGATAAAAAGATAAACAATAAATAAATGCATGGTTAAATCAATAAAATTAATAAAAACTGAAAATTAATTTAAAAAATAAATTAAATATGGTAAAAATAAATATTATGACACCGCTGATGACTTCATGATCGGCATCGAAGTTAAGTACCAAAGTATTCCTTTGCCTACGAAACATGAAAAAGATACTCATATCCGGCAGTCAGTCACTGACACAGAGTATGTACATTTTTACCCGACTACGGTGGGCGGAGGGTTATGATTTTGACCGATATGTATGTATGTTCATCTGCTCCCGTATAACGTCCAAACTATTTTTATATCATAATAATTTGACTAATGAGATATCGTTGGACGCGTCTGGATCGTCCGCTGGTTATAGGCTATTATACGATCGAAGTATTGTTATACGTATCTATCAGCATATTGTAGGTATCGTTTGTCTTCTTTTGACTTACTTTGTCTTCAGCAATAAAAACAACATAGAAATTAAATTATTTTTTTCAAATACACTCGACATAAAAATCCCATATAAAACGAAAAAAATATATTTGAATATTTTCATCCATTTCATCTATTTTAAAAGGTGCACTGGGACATATTATTTTAATTGTACGAATTAAACAATATTGTTCCTTCAAAAAATAACTATACTATAGTCTACTCCATAGCTGTTCTGTCCTAGCTAAGCGAGAGGGATATATCCTTCGGCAGCTCACGCGACGCTCGCCACACCCCGAAACTAAAATTCATTTTTTTCTTGTATCGTCTTAATAAAATATTTATTGGCCGGTTTTATTACGCCAGAATATACCATGTTTGCAGATAATCGGGAGGGTGTTTGATCTATTTACGGAATATGGCGCCATCACTCCTAAAGATAACTTTATTTGGAAGATAATAATAATAAATAATAATATCCTGGGACATTTTTTACACACGGCTACCTGATCCCAAACTAAGCAGAGCTTGTATTATGGAAACCAGATAACTGATATTACTACATATACTACTTTTTTATTTGTAAATACATACTTAATATACATATACACCCAGACTCCGGACATACAGACATGTTCATGCACACAAATGCATGTCACGGGTAGGAATCGAACCTACGACCTGCAGCGTGAAAGTCGCCTCCGCGCCAACCACGCTAACGGGCCCGTCAGATGAAAAGGAACATCAAAATTTTACATCAGTTTATTATTATGGTAATGGTTAAAATATTCAATACTCACAATATGAATAATTGCACGGAAAAAAGTTTAACAAGAATCAAGAATTTTACGTCTTTCTATACCAGTTTATAGCTTGACTATTGGAATCCAATACCAGAACTGTATAAAACCTAAAAAATAAAATTTTATTACAGCCCAAAGAAGCTTCATAAAAAGAAGTTTGAATACTAAAAGGCAAGTTTAAAAAGGGTCGCGTGACTATCCTGTAACGAAATGTTAGAAGAGAATCCGAAGAGGTACTTAGTGAGTGAGATAAAATAGTTATCCTACTTTAAAGGTGGTAGAGCCAAGCTGTAGCCATTAAGCTCGATTGGGGTAGTACCACCCCTTCACCGAAGATTGGTTTAACGTAGCATATTTAGCAGCGTTTCATACGGCGAATAAGATAGATGGGGAGCCGTAGAAGGATTTTCTGGATTTACTCGAGTGCGTCAGATTAAGATAAGGGAGATAGATTACATATTGAAAAGAACCTCCAACCAGTATGAGTCCTTAATATTGGTGGGTACGCTCAGGGGAACAAAAAAAATAGACCATCTTAAAATACTCGAACTCTTCAGATTAAGATAAGGGGGATTCATTACTAGCTAAGAAGTGTCAAAAGTGTCAATTTTGCTAATTTGATTGTCAGTCTAAGAAATGGGAGCATCTGTAAGTTTCACTTTTTCACCCCCTCTGATTTAGTTTTTTTTTATAGGACTGCGGTGGCAATAAAGTGTACGGCCCGCCTGATTTTAAGCAGTTACCGTAGCCTATAGATGCTTACAAAATCTGACGCGCTCGAGTCATTATTTTTTTTCAATTTATCATGTTGGAGCATAAAAAGTATCAATATCTGACAAGCTTGAGTATTTCCAAGTCATTGCTTTAAAAAAAATATCATGTAGACGCTTCCCCCACCGCTGAAAGTGGAAACATCTAGAACAATGTATTCTTCCTATCATGTAATCTACCGAATCTAATAGGATTGGGCGACGCCGGAGTAAATCCACAATTTGCACGCTGGGCTCCCGGTCCAAGAGAGCCGGGAGCCCAAACCCCACTTCTTTCACCTCCCTCCTTCTTCCTCATTCCTCTTTAGGTGGGCAATGTGCGAGCGGTAACTGCTCAATATTAGGTGGGAGCTTGTTTGCCGTCGTAATCGTTATAAAATACCCATATACATAGTATCACATATAACAAACTGAGTTAACACAAGACAAAGATACTGCATCAGAAACGAAAAGACGAAATAGAGTTTAATACCGAAGGGTAGTGGTGACATGTAAACATAAAAAGGGGACATGTCTGTAAATCCGCACGACAGAGCAACGTATGAGGCATGTCGTAAAACTTGCGAGTGCACTGGGGTTTTAGTAGCAAAGTGCGGGACTACACGACACAGCATTTAGCAGGAAGTATTATTTTTTGGTAGAGACGACGTAAAAGGACCAGTGATTTAGGGTGATAAAGATTCAGGAGAGTCACGAAACGTAATGCATGTAGAGACGGAACCTCATAAATATGTTGCAGTCACAATCATTGTGGATGCGACTCTATATTTTTAGAAAATGTACATATCCTTTGCATTAATTTCGAAAAGTGAGATCGGGGCGATTGCGTAACTTTTTCGTCAATGTTTCAATTGGTTTCGTTCATCCTGTGTTGTTTTATCAATTAAAATTTATTGAAATCGGGAAGAGTGAACTCCAGACTCTTCCGGATTTCAATTTATTTCAACTGAAAATGCAATACGGGATGAATGAAACCAATTGAAAATTGTACGCCGTATAGGGAGTTCATAGAGAGCTAAATATTTTAAGTAACCATGTTCACCTCTGTACTTACCTATGATACACAATAAATTAAATTGAATTGAATTGAAACATTGACGAAAAAGTTACGCAATCGCCCCGAGGGTCTACTGAGTGAGATAGGGTTATTGGAAACTTAAAATGGCAGCGAATTAATGGATGCATCTTCATCAGACGTAATCCGCGCCCGAGCACTCAGTTTTGACGTCGGAACACATAGATATAATTGTCATAACATGAGTGTTCAGGCGAGGCATGCGAGGCATCTTGACGTACCAATTGGTATAGTCTGTTTTTTGGCTGCGTCCACATCAGGCTCATGCATTTTTGACGTCGGAACGCATAGACGTAAAGTCATAGCATGTGTGTTCACGTGATCTGAATTACTACTTCATCTACCTTGTGCTATAAGTATTCTAATATTTTTCACTGTATGATGAAAAACGTTTCCACTATCCCGAAATGCGAATATTAAGATGAAGATGTGAATATGGAGCGAAACAATTATGGATAAGGTGAGGAATATGTTAAAATGTAGGTAGTGTAAAAGTAGCGCTTGAAGCTTAAGGTTGGAAGGGCTCAGACTATATCACTAATCCTAGAAAGCATAGACAGAGTAACTGCCGGACTCTGTAAGTGCCGCACTGAAATGTTGCGCATAAAACTCGGACGAATCGCGACAAATGAGTAAAGTTTGATGTCGACACTCGTAAAAGTTAAATGTACTAGTCCATTGCGGTTTTGCTCTACGCAGTAATTTAAATTCTAGTTAAAATTTAACATGCAAAGGTAATGTATACAAACAAATTATGTATGTATTATAAATTATGAAGGGTATCAATAGGATAAGTAATTTGGTGTAAAGTTTTCTAGGGGAAGAGAGTTAGGAAAAGATTTGAAAAGCATTTCATCGTCTCATTTTTAGATCAAAATCTAAGAAATGACAAATATCTGGTACAAATGTAACGTCACGACTTTTATCCCCATTCGGGGGTAGTCAGAGGCTTGAGTGGTCATACACCACCACATTGTGGAGGTATTAACCTACTCAAAGCCCATGTTTCACCAGATAGTCAGAACCCAACGTGACAGGTGGTGAACCTTGTCACCGTGTATACAGGAACTGACTATTACCTAATCCCGAGAGATAGGTAGGTTATCTGGTACCTATAGTCCATTCGACCACAATCAGAAATCAATCTGATTGAGACACTGAAAATTTCGTAACGATGTTACAATGGCTCGGGATACACGGCGACACTCGTCACTCGACACTCAGTGTATCTCAGTGTAGCGACACCGCCAGTCCGCCACTACATCTATATCAAGGTTTTGCGGTGGTGTACCCACGCAGACACTCGATGTATACACTGACCCCCTTATTCATAGAGATTTTAGCCAGTTTACAATGGTTTTGAAGAGCATTTTTAGGAACAAATGTGAATTGTAATTCCATTGCAAGTCGATCATAACTTTCTATGAATAAGTGAGTGAGTGTATTAGTGTCAAGTGTCGTCGTGTATCCCGAGCTTTAGTGTATTTTTAACTACTCCGAACATTCAGTGGCTCTGTAAAAACATTCCTCCTCGTATGAGTTATATGCTAGGAAAATAAAGCTCTCTACCGACGTAGATATACGCAAATGCTCGGACATCTCACCAAATCCGTACAAACGAGCAAACTTTGCGGGCGCTCGTAAAAACTTGGCAGTGCACTGCTGTATTCTGCTGAGCTTGTAACTTGGCTGTAGCTTAGAGAATATTTTGTAAGACTAATATAAAAGTCACAATTTCATCTCACATAGAATTTGTTGGATAAAGTTGACGCTGTTGATGAGTTTGAATCAATTGGTGCTTCTACACCAGCATGCCTCGCCCGAACAATATGTTATGACATTATTTTCATGCGTTCCGACATTAAAACTGAGTGCTCGGGCGAGGCATTCGCCTGATGGACTCAGCCAATGGTCAGACCTTAAGTCAGACAAGAAATTTAGGACAATCGGTTTAGGTCATAAAAGGTAAGGTTACTCACTGTTTATTTTCTAATTGCCAAATAAATTTTCTTTCTTTCTTCTTATGTATCACAACTTAATTTGCATCAGTCTTTTATTTCTTCAAGGTCTAAAATAGTTTCTACAAATTGCTACGCTTAAATGTATAGAAATGCCATTACAAGTCGATAAGTAAATCACGTGACTTATGTTATTTCCATAGATGAAGCGTAGCGATTTGTAGAAACGCTTGTAGTTAAAGCCACTTGGCTAGAGAGGCAGCCTGCTTGTACTTACCTGCGTATACGTCATCCAGCAGCAGGGTTCCACCTGGTTCGCGTCCAGCCCCCAGAACTCCAGCTCTTCCTCGAAGAGCGGCCCGCAGACGTCCGTGGGATAGTGCAGCTTACCAGTTCTGGGGACAAGGTAGTTTTATTTGCATTTCAGTTTTAGATTAATGATTGGTCGCCATGAGAGCGCACGTGCAATATTATCATAAATCTATGGTTTCATGATTTTAATAATGTCCGTTTATTTGCTATCCAGATGATTTTGATATAAGCATGGAGATGGAATACAACGATACAATTAGCAAACATGAATAAAAAAAAAAACGTTGACTTTGAGTTTTTCAAATTCATCTCCTAAGGAGGTGAAATAGGAGATGAAAGTTTGTATGGAAGTTCGTCCATTTTTGAAGTTAGAAATATGGAAATCGGTATTTGGGCTCGTTTTTTAAATAAACATAATACAGCTATAAGCGTTTTTCAAAATTCATCCCTTAGGGCCACCGTAGACATGCTACATTGTGCATCGGCGATCGGCGATTTAGTCGCTTTTAGCATCGGAGCAGTCGCTGCGTCCGACAGCAGAGAGTCGCCAAAACGCGATGCAGTCGCAAAATCGCCGATACAAAAAGTAGCATGTCCGCTAACTACTACCCTGTTTGAAACATGGAATCCTATCCATCCAAAGGTTGTCTGGAAGAGATCGCAGCTTGCGATAACACCGCCCACTGTACACTGTATTTGTTTGTGTATGTATTTGTTCCATTGGTGTACAATAAAGTGCTATCTATCTATCTATCTATCATGTCTGCGGTGGCCCTAAAGGGGTATATAATAATAATATTGTCAATTGAGTCCACAATCATCACAACATTCATTTTAATTGGGGTGCGAACTGCGAACAAAAGGTCGCATTGTTTCGATCCCCCTTTTTACGTAACAAGGGATTAGCCGTCAGATAAGCCTGTTACCTCGTCTTACAGGTGTTAGGAAACAGGTTTGGCTTACACAAATAACGGCTGAAAACCGTCTAACCATTGCCAAGGGACTTGTGGCAGAACGCTTTTTGTTAAACGTATAAATAAATATTAACTGTATGGTTCTGCAACGCTTGTACTATGGGTACCATAAAATGAACTGGGGGCGATCGCATTTAGGGCAAAATTATGAAAACGCCGTTTCCGCAATTCATCTCCGGCGGGCATCGAATCCGCAAGCACACGATGCAGTGAGCCGAGCGGCCAACGCTCAAACCACTGCGCCAAAATTTGTGAACAGCCTTACCTTAAATTTTCATACAATTTGAAAATGTAAGGTGTAATCCAACTTTTGCTACACACAGCTACGCAACTGCTACAATTTCGTAGCACAAAAATATGTTGCACATAAATTATGAACGAAAACAATACGCACAAAAGAAAATTGTATCGCCGAACGAAACACAAGAATACTTTTAAAGCACTTTATTGCTTTAAGGGATGGTTTTTGGGTGAGTTTATAGCGAGAACGCGACACGGTAAAAAAATATAAATAAAGAAACATTTGAGCTTGCAAGAACTTGTGTGTTATATAATACACCGCTTTAGAAGTGACGAAACGAATGTATACACTTTTTTAAAGACTGTCTAGTTTGAGGGTAGGTAGACTATAGGTAATATGGTTATCTGGGTATCTTATATGGAACAAATTTTTGTAAGTTGCCCCAGTCTGGGTATTACTGGGATCACGTGATGCGATGTCCCAAAAACTATTTTTCTTACGTTATTTCTTTGACGGGTGGACATAATTGAGTGACGGTTTTATTTTTAAAAGTTGGAAGACGAGTTTTTCTGTGTTTTAGTAACATTACAAAGTATTATCAACTGAATAAGGCCTAACGAAAACGTATCCAAAGTGAGCGCGGCCTAAGAGTAAAATAGTCATGTAAACTTAAATTCTCAGTTACCTGCCTAATAAAATGTATTTTAATTAACTGTAAGACAAATATTTTCCATCAAAGGAACTTATTTGTATCTCCAAATTAATTAAATTGTGAAGATATTTTCAAGTCCTTCAATATTCCTGATATTAATCAATGTTGCCTTCCATGTAATCAAACTGATATTGATTAATTAAAGATGGCCGAACGGCTGTTTAGTAATGGAATTAACAAGAACTGTGGAACGTTCACTTCGCAGAAATTATGATCTTTGTTTTGTTCTTTTAAGGCGGTATTGTCAGAGATAATGGTTAGGGAATGAATATTAATTACTGTTTTACACACGCTTCTACCTTAGTTATCTAGTGTTTTGTGATACTTTCAAAAGATCCTGGTTTAACCGGAAATTAAAGATGACACTCTTAAGCAGGTAGTAGCCTAATTAGTGAGAACAGCTGGTGTATTGGCACGTTAAGCCACGTTGGGCTTGGATGGGTGACCGAATTAGAAGATCCGACCCCCTCCGCGCTTTCGAAAGCACTTTAATCTGACGGTCCCGGGTGTCATTCTATAATCTTTGACAGTCGTTACTGGCACTCAGGAGCTTACGCTTAGGTTGTCGATAGTCCAACTAGTTGGGTCTAAGACGACTTACGGCAATAGCTTCGTGCGAATACTGGTAATCAGCCAACTCAGGGTATACTGAAAGTTGACCCTAACCACTGGAGTAAGGCTAGGAAGAAGAAGAAAATAGTCTTCAGATAGTTATAGACCCGTTTATTTTTTGAGATTGGGACCTTTACCATCCGTGAAATTAGGGTCTATAAAACTAGTATATCTTTGCTCTCTGCTATTCTGTTCAGCGTAAAGGTATTTTGACCACCTTCAACGGAAAATTCTTTACCATACTTTAAAACACCCCAAATTTCCTGTCACACTTTTGATTTACACTAAATTCCGGATAACCACGGGTGCTCCAGGGCAAAAAATTCCTGAAAACCTCAAAGGAGTCATCGCTGGTGTCAACCGCAGTATTCAGCCCGCAGCTGCGGCTGCGGCTACGGTGCGGCAACCTTCAGCGGTTACAAAGGCTTGACGTATAAATTTTTCCGTAACACATTTTGTAACGGACTCGTTGCGGTTTGAGAAGGGTTCAAGGAAAATCTGAATGTTTTGAAATAATTAAGTGTTTTTCAAAAGAGAATATAAAATTACTTATTACAGCATATCAACCTCGTATTTCTTAGTAGCTGAATTTAAATCTGATAATTTTGTAGGCATTTGAAGTCTGAAACACAACAGACTAACTGATTAGGTGCATCCACAAGTCCCAAGCAACCTGTTATGAAGTTGTGTCTACGGGGTCCGACGTCAAAACTTCTATTGCTGTGGACGCCATTTATAATGGTCAAAAATATTTATAAACCATGGTTGCATACGGCACAAATCCGAAATTTGAGTTATAGTGCAAAGAGCAGACTTCGGAAGATAGATCATTTTAAAACTTGAACAATTTGCAAAACACAGTTCGCTTACGGTGAGGGAAAACATCGTGAGGAAACCTACCTATCCCTCAGGAATAGGTAATAGTCAGTTCCTGTATACGCGGCGACAAGGTTCACCACCTGTCACGTTGGGTTCTGACTATCTGGTGAAACGTGGGCTTTGTGTTGGTTAATACCTCCACAATGTGGTAGTGTATGGCCACTCAAGCCTCTGACTACCCCCGAATGAGGATAACAGTCGTGACGTTATATTAACTTGCAAAACTTGCAAGGGAGGCTCGCGAATCGTGATGCACGTTCATTAGCAGGATACCAAAGATCTTAATTGTGTGGGTGAAATCATTTCGAGTTTCGAAGGTTGCGATGGAAAAGTGAAAATAGACGAAAGGGTCGGTAGCAACTTCAACAATGTCAATTCCACCGGACTAGACCATAGTAGAAAGATGGATAGTAGGTTATCTTCATAGAAACGCACCGCGCGTGGCTTGTATGTGTGCGCCATGCGTATCTATGCGTCGCGCACGCACACTCAGACATCACAACCATTGTTTCGCACTGATAACCGGGTCTATATTTTGTTTGAGTGTGTGTGCGCGACGCATAGATACGCATGGCGCACACATACAAGCCGCGCGCGGTGCGTTTCTATGAAGATAATCTACTACCCATCTTTCTACTATGACTAGACTTCCCCATGATACATTATTAAGACTACTTGTACCTGTATAGCAAAATTACCTGTAATAATTCAGGACCTGCGCGAAGACCCCAGGGTGCCTGTCGAAGAAGTACTCATTGAGGACGGGGTCGTAGTTGGCGAGCGCCTCGGTCAGCCTCGAGAGCCTCGTGGCCGGGATCTTCTTCAGCGTCGCCTTGTACGTCTCGTGGCGGATCCCCCCCACGTTCAGAACCACACGGTTCTCGGCGTCCATGTTTAGAAGATTCATTTCTGTTGGAAAAAAAGTCAGCAAGAATTCTTTGACATCATTTTGACAAGGGGACAACTTAATTTGATCCCCAGCAAGAATCAGAGCTACTGTTTTCATCTGTTACTATGCAAGAATTAACCTATTAGGTGGTTTAGCGTCATTTCATGCAATGAGTGAGGAAGCCGAAAGCCCAACCTCCCCCACTCCTCCTTCCCTCTGTCCCCCTCCCCATCAGGTCGCCAACGTGCGAGCGATGTCTTTTGTGTTGCAAACATCTATAGGCCTCGGTAACTGCTTAAAATTAGGCGGGCCGTACGCTTGTGTGCCACCTTGTTATTTATATAAAAAACTATCAGCCGGAAGTTGTCCACTGTTGGAGATCGGCCTCCTACAACGGCTTCTAGCATGAATGTCCTCCGCCACTCAGATTCACCGGCTCCCTGTGTCGCATACCATATCAGTCCACCTTATGCTGCGTTTGTCGATAGCAGGGCTTGGAACCGGTTTTGAAATAACGGTTAATATCGTTAATGAAACCGGTTTAATTCCATTCGTTGATTAACCGGTTTTTACTAAATCGAAATAATGTCGGTTACCGGTTATGGCAGCGAACGGAACGCTTACCGATATTAAAACCTCAATTAACTCAGACACATGCTGCAGCCGACTAGCGATCAAGATCGAGTTCCGCGCCCAAGATGCGTCAAATCTCAATTTAACCGGTTAATTTTGCTTAATAGAACCGAAATTTGTGTAAACCTGGTTTCACCATACCGAAACCGAAACCTTAACCGCAATCCATTCCAGTCTGGGGTCAATGGCCGAAACCGGTTTGAAAAATTAACCGGTTTCTGAGCCCTATCGAGCCGGTTTCCGAGCACTATCGACTCGATAGTGTATACTTACTTGCAACTTACTCCCTCCCCTCTACAAACAGCAAGTAGTGGCTACGGTGACCGACTCTGACCTCGTCTGGACATCACCGCGATATATTCATCTTCAAGTAGGCTGAATCTCTCGCGTTGCGGCATTTCTGGTGGGGGAGAGAATCCTGCGAACAAAGACAAAGGCCTAATGAGAATACTCCTCTCGTTTTACGACCTTAATACTATTTACATCAAAAAGCTCACGGAAAGTGATTCTATTATGATTCATATACTTCAGAAACATTTTCAGCGACGACTGCCTTCTAAGAATCCTTTGACCCTTTATATTATAAGGATTAAGCGACTGTAGCCTAGGGGTGAACAGGTTGGGCTAACAATCAGAAGGTCCCAGGTTCGATCCCCGGTGGGGCATGCACCAATGGATGAATTTTCATCTATGTGCATAATTTACAGTTCGCTGACGGTGAGGGAAAACATCGCGAGGAAACCTACCTATCCCTCGGGATTAGGTAATAGTCAGTTCCTGTATACACGGCGACAAGGTTCACCACCTGTCACGTTGGGTTCTGACTATCTGGTGAAACGTGGGCTTTGAGTTGGTTAATACCTCCACAATGTGGTGGTGTATGGCCACTCAAGCCTCTGACTACCCCCGAATGGGGATAAAAGTCGTGACGTTACATTATAAGGAAAAACTTCATGAAATACTTCGTCCTCCATTACCCGCACCCTTCACGACAGTACCTTATTTTCTCTATAAATTATTTCGCTATTGAATTTGTGTTCATTTGTTAAAGACACGGCCATATGCCTGTTGGGCAGAATATAAAAGGAACCATTACTAAAGTTACTCATAGTTTTCTAACAATACATTTATTTTGCTATTTCAATAAAATATTCACAGTTTACGCTTGACGCAGCAGATTTCATTGTAGACTATTGAAGTATGATTTATATCGTGTAAGTAGCTGGGTATAATAAATGATAATAGTAAATATCGACAGGCCAACACACCAACTGTATGGTCCCAAACTAAGCAACCCTTGTATAGTCCGCGACAGGTCGAGATGACATTCGGGTTATGAGCATTTTGCAGAATAAAATCCGAATCAAAATTACCAGGACCCGCAACGCAACAGAATAATTTAATTTAATAATTTTGTGGGCGATTTTAATTGTTTATCGGCTCCTGGTAATTTTGATTCGGATTTTATTCTGCAAAAAGCTCATAACCCGAATGCCATCTCGACCTGTCGCGGACTATACGATAGCTACCATAAAATGGACGAAGATTACACCCATTACCGCCTCCCCCGCCCCCTCCATCCTCCGTCCACCCCTTATTCTTGAAACTCTTGTAGTCAGTCATCTTGGCCAGAGAGGTTGCGTTTTATGAAACAGTATCACAAATGGTCATAAAACAGTTACACTGGGCGTCTCTCAATATAAATACTGATACAATACGGTCTAATAATCAAAGGCTACTCAATGTTCAGAACTATTACCCCCAACATCAAAGCCCCAACATAGCATTACCATATAGAATAATAGGAAACCGAGCATAGTTGTAAATGCCTTTGGATCGTCGAAATACGACCCTGACACGAACGCGGTAAATGGGTCGATTTTATTTCAGTACCGCCCTGTATCGATTGTAGTATATTGTGATGTTAGAATACTAAATACATACATACGGCTCTTTCTGGAAGAGACTATTAATCTGGTCGTGAAACTTTAGAATACTACTTGATTTAACAATTAAACTGGATAGTTTGTCTGTACATAATGCCTTATGATTACTAATAATGAAATAATATAACTTTAAAATTTGAAAAATACAGACGCTCAAAGTTTCCGAATAAATATTGTATATTCATAAACAAATTTATAATAACCCTGTTTTCAGCGCAAGTCAGACCACATCATCATTATCATTCTAACCGAATGCCCCATATTTATTCAATCACCAATTCAGTCAATTGCCTGAAGCAATATCCACTCAGCCTCAATACGAAACTCTTCATATAATGAGATACCTTTTTTAACCAACCGTTCTTTGATGAACCGTGCCGAAGGTAACGGGAAAAAGTAATTTCCCTCGGTCGCTTTGAGCGGCAACGGAGCGAGTGAGTGTGGGTAACTGTTGGGTTACCTACGGTCTCAGTTTGAACCCTGGTTATTGCGGATATTTCAAATCAGTGTGCTGGATTTAAAGGGCTGAATATTGATACCTTAATCCAGGGGTCGGCAAGTAGTTTTGGGTGGGGTTCGGATACTGTGGGAAAATTTTAACGAGGTCCAGAAAAAAACAACTGATAATAATTAAGTGCTACCTATTTACTGTATGGTTTCAAATATATTTCTGAATTATACCTAAAATTAATGTGAGAAACTGCACCGACGGTCTTGAGCCAGTTTTTTTATAGTTACGTATTCATTTATACTTGGTATACAATACATTACAATATTTGGCGGTCCGAGGTTCGACCTTTCGCGGTCCGCAAATGGACCGCGGTCCGCCTGTTGCCGACCGTTGCCTTAATCTATACTTCTATACTTTCAATTAAGCACAGAAGGCATCATACCAAAGCAATCGTTCTTAATATTAACCTTTTCATTTGACTGTAAAGTGGGAGTAGGCATGCACAGCTTTCTAGGCTAGCTTTTTATTTAAATACCTAACTCTGTATTTTGTTATTCACAATGTGTTAAAGCCTGCCCGCTCACATAGCGTTGCCGTTTGAAAATGTATACAATTATTATTTTTCTTTTGAAGAGAGTAACCATTGAGTTTCTTGCCGGCTCTTCTCAATGGAAGCAACATTACGAACTGGTGGTAAAGCTAAATTATTGTTTTTTTTTGACAATTTATAAACATTTAGGTACATGTTTTTTTTTTATTTGATTTGATTTGAAATATCATAAATGCGAAGGTAACTCTGTCTGTTTGTCGTGTTTTCACGACTAAACCGCTAAATTAATTTTGATGAATAATGGTATAAACATAGACTAATAGAGTAATTTTAGTTGTGAAAATAAAACTTGAACGGGGTGAAATTAGGGATGAAAGTTTGTATGGAAGATCATTTATTTCAGATTTTTTTATTTAGTTAGTATGGAAAAGAGATGAACTCTTAGGGGCCATCCATTAATTACGTCACACGAATTTCATGATTTTTAGCCCCCTCCCCCCCTTGTCACAGCTGGTCACATTTGCGAGACTTCCCCCCTCCCAGTGTGACGTCACATATTTTTTATAATTCTCAGAAAATTTCAAAATTTTTCGTTAAAAATTCTAATTTCGGTTATATTATAATACTTAGATATATTCGATTTTTAAATGTGACGTCACAAAACTTAGGACCCCTCCCACCCCCTTGTCACACAATGTCACATTTCGTCGACCCCCTCGCCCCTTTACGTGTGACGTAATTAATGGATGGCCCCTTAGAGCTTAGCTTTAATTACTTTCTAATCGTCTATCAATCACTGATTGCAGCTGTCTGATATATATGAACGAAATCCACATACTCATAGCTACAGTGAGACCAAAACTTAAAACGATCAATCAAAGTTATAATTAAAAATGTTAACTTTATCTGAATATAATCTTGGGTCACTTCATCCCTTGCTTCTCGTAAAACTTACGTAATCAAGTTGTCCGGGTGGGTGCAAAAATCCGGCTCTTTTATATTTTAACACGAAAACATCCGGTTTTTTAACCCTCCGGCTGCCACCCGTGAATAAGGGGATCCTCTTAAATAAGATCTTAAGTCTGAAAGAGATATAATAGTCTGCAGAAATAAATTCTTACTTTGAATTCTATACGAAAATCCGGAAACTACGTTTGAGTCCATTTACTAATTTATAAGTCGTGACGTTATATTTATTTATTTATTTCATTTTTACTCGTTTATCAGTTGATTAACTATCTCTATTTCTGCCAATGATTATCAATTACCAAGGTTTTTGTTTTGACCATTGATGTTTATTTTTAGCAGATATGGCACCTTCTAACATTTTAATCGCAAAACTTGTGCACTACAATATGCAGCGACATTCACACATCTGTTACCGCAATTCGACAATTCACTTAATAATACATAAAACATACCTCATCAAAAGATGAACCGTATTGGCAATACCAACATGTTTTCAAGATTATTTTAAGCAACTTAGCCGTACTATGTCCTTGGACTCAGATTAGTAGGACCAACTATTTTGGACAATGACGTGTCTCCCTCCTTCTTGGTAGTATCTTTGCTTTGGCATCTCTTTCTGAGAATAACGCATCAATAAAATTGACCAAACCAGCCAAACCAAATGGAGTACCTATCATTAGGTATCATTTGCGTCTCACAAACATTTCATATTCCAAAAAAAACATTAAAAAAAGATGATCCAACTTTTAAACGAAAATGGAGCGATTCCAACACAAACAACCCATAACTTTTTCCATCAAAATCGAAGCTCGAACGTTCAGTTATTATGAATCCCAAATTAGGGGAATGACAAAATATTGGGGATCATTGATTGATAGACCTAATGGGGGGTTTGACCGCAATAAATTGTGAATTAAGGGATCGTTAATCATTTTTGTTGAAAGCCTATTGGGTGTTGACCAAAGATGTATAAAACTTTTAGATGCGACTTAGCGCGCGTTTGTCAACATGAATGCAAGGTAACTACCCGATAACCACTCACACGCTACGCAGCGTCGCGGCTGTACAGCGCAATACACACTGAAACCGCCGGCCCGCCGACATATGTTGGCAACTTTTTGTCGGAGGGCTAGTTGGCGACTTCACTCATTGCAAGTCGGACAACTTTGTCGGCGGCATGTCGGCGGCTCGAGATGAGGAACTTTTTTGGCACTAGCACGTCACTACAGCTTGAGTCTCGCCGGGCTGAGCGCTTGCGTATGCAAGCTGCCGACATGTCAGCTGGCAACACGCTCGGGCGCATGTTGGCAACATAATTTTTTTTATACAGGCTGACTGGTTAAACACTTTACATATTAAAGGACATGATAATTTATGGTAACATGAAACGTTTAAAAAAAAAATTACTAGTGAACTACAGACAAAACCTTCATTAAATTAATGTGCTAAAACTCGGAAATTGTGAACACCGCAGTGCCTCGCGTAGAACGCTATCGCTAGTACGCGTGTTCTGCGCGAACGGAGTTAATGACACGTGATAGGTACTTCAAATCAAGGAGGTACGATCCTGACCACACTTATTGTTTTGAGTGGATAATTAAAGATAAATTAGGCAAATATTTGGCACTTATTTTTTTACATAATTAGAACGAGAATCGAGTACTGTACTCTATATCAATATGTAAAATGGTCAACCAGTCAGCCTGCGTAAGCCGCCGGGTAGTGTTGGCGTCCTATGTCGCCGGGCCGGCTTCAGTGTGTATTGCGCTTACGGCTACATGCGCGCTCGCCTATGATTATATAGCTAATAATTCTTAAATGTATATTCATCCCTTTCTAACCACAGGTCTGGCGTATATGTGCTATTTTTAGAGCACTAATGTTCGTGTGTCAGGTCTATAATATAATACGTCATTGGTGTTGACGGGACAAAAACTGGGTGTTACGTTGAGTGCAGATGGTAAACGGCTGTGTGGTAAATTAGAGGTGCTGAGTGCTCTCGTGGCTTCGCTTTTATTTGTATGATTTAGTGCATGCGAGATCTCGTTTCTTGTCGGTTCGTTTGTATAGATATTTCACTGGATTTAATTGTTAGGTAAGTATTTGTCACAGAGTAAAGACTAAAGAAAGAGGTGCCCTTACTAGATATATTTATGAAAAAAAAAACGTGGTCATTGTTTTTTAATTTTCATTGTTCTATCTACCGGTAAATAGTTGAACTACTCGCTTCGTTTTATATCGATGTTAGTACTAGGCCGACAACTCGGCCGAGTTGCTTAGGGCCAGTCCCCTTAGTAATTGGTCCATGGTTGTAACCTGTGAAACAAGCATTGATTAATTATTTGAGCAGATATGGTACCATTTTTAAACGACTTCAAAAAAAGGAGGAGGTTTTCAATTGGTCTTTTTTTTTTTTAATGTTTGTTACCTCAGAACTTTCGACTGGGTGACACGATTTTGATGATTCTTTTTTTATTTGAAAGCTGGTGCTTCCCGTGTGGTCCCATTTCAATTTGGTCGCAATCTTAGTATATCAAATCTACCTACTATAAAAGTAAGAAGATAGATTGGCACCGACCCTAAATACTCGATAACACACCATCACGCCTGATTTTCCCGAAGGGTTAGGCAGAGGTGTTAATAGAACGATTATTTCAGGCTTTTTCGTGCTTCAGGTTTTTTTTTTAAGTTGGTTTTTTTCTGACTTACAGAATAAACATTCACTGTCGAACGTACGAAATATCTGGTGTTGTTTTATTGCAATAATATTGGTGGACGAAACCAAGCAAGCCGCAGGTAGCCACCGGTCACTGCACGCAAACTGCAACCTTAAGGTGGTCAACCATCAAGTTTGTCGACTGGACCTTCTAACATCGCCATGTCGCACTCACAATTCAACAAATTAAGTTAATAAAAATTATTTTTATAAAAAAATAAATAAACAACGACATAAAAAAAACCAGGAGCACTAAAAAGCCTGAAATAATATTTGTATTACCACCTCTGCCTAACCCTTCGGGAAAATCAGGCGTGATGGTGTGTTAGCGAGTATTTGGAGTCCGTGCCAATGTATCTTCTTACTTTTATAGTTGGCTACTTCTTGCTTTTGAGACTTCTTACTTTTTAGTTTTGGCATACTAAGATTGGCACCGACTCCAAATACTCGCTAACACACCATCACGCCTGATTTTCCCGAAGGGTTAGGCAGAGGTGGTAATACAAATATTATTTCAGGCTTTTTAGTGCTTAAGTAGGTATTATTCCAACATCGCAATACCCACATGTTTTAACATTATTTTGCGCGAGCAACTGAGTCGTACTATGTCCATGGACTCTGTTTAGTAGGACAAACCATTTGGGACAGTCACGTCATGTGTGTGCCTTTTTTTTGTAGATTTTGGTTGAAAACAAGAGATTTTTAACTTGTTTTGTAGTAAATATAGTAACATTTAAACATAAATTACCAAATACATTTTATTCCGGACCATCTGAACAATGAACGCCCAAATATGACTTCCAATTTAGACCAACAAAGACTCAAGCAAATCAAATTTAATTGAATCGCACCTGCCAAAGTCAGTGTTAGGTTGTCTGCATACCTTGTTTTATACGCACGTGTAAGTACATGTGTACGTGTGTCACAGTATATCTGGACCCATACTGGCTGCTAAAACCTTTCCCCAGCTTATCAAGGGATCTTGTCACACCCAACTAAGCTACGACGTCCTCACTCCCCACCTATATTGTATCCACTAAATCTCCACCCGTTTCCACCATTCTCGTTGTATTATAAGGGTTGGACTTAGGTAGAGCGAACCAGAAAGCGAATGACCTGAATAAGAATAAGAACTCTATAAAATGTAACGTCAATGTAACGTCACGACTTTTATCCCCATTCGGGGGTAGTCAGAGGCTTGAGTGGCCGTACACCACCACATTGTGGAGGTATTAACCAACTCAAAGCCCACATGTCACCAGATAGTCAGAACCCAACGTGACAGGTGGTGAACCTTGTCGCCGTGTATACACGAACTGACTATTACCTAATCCCGAGGGATAGGTAGGTTTCCTCACGATGTTTTCCCTCACCGTTAGCGAACTGTAAATTATGCACATAGATGAAAATTCATCCATTGGTGCATGCCCCACCGGGGATCGAACCTGGGACCTTCTGATTGCTAGCCCAACCTGTTCACCTGTATAAAATGTAGAGATAATAGTCATTTTGGCAAAGTCTGAATAATGGTAGAGTGGTATTTCAAACCTATCTATCTAAATATATAAGAATCAAAGTCCTGATTGACTGACTGACTGACTGACTGACTGACTGACAGACAACGCACAGCCTAAACCGCTGATCGTAGAGTTTTGAAATTTGGAGGATGGGTTTGTCTTGATGTCTAGAGGTGTACTAAGAAAGGGTTTTTTGAAATTCAACCCCTAAGGGGGTCAAATAGGGGATGAAAGTTTGTATGGAAGTTCGTCATTTTTGAAGTTAGAATTATGAAAATTGCTGATTAGGTGTCTTATGAAAAATAAAAAAATATGGGTTTCAGGGTTTTAGAAAATTCAACCCCTAAGGGGGTAAAATAGGGGATAAAAGTTTGTATGGAAGTTCCGTCATTTTTGAAGTTAGAATTATTTAAATTGGTGATTAGGTGTCTTTTCAAAAATAAAAAAGAGTAATTTCAGGGTTTTTGAAAATTCAACCCCTAAGGGGGTAAAATAGGGGAATGAAAGTTTGTATGGAAATTCGTCATTTTTGAAGTTAGAATTATGAAAATTGCTGACTAGGTGTGTTTTATAATGAAAAAGATTAATTTTATGGTCTTTGAAAATTCAACCCCTAAGGGGGTGAAATAGGGATGAAAGTTTGTATTGAAATTCGTCATTTTTGAAGTTATAATGATGAAAATTGTTGTTTAGGTTTATTTTTACAAATAAAGAAGATTGATTTTAGCGTTTTGAAAAATTCATCCCCTGAGGGTGTAAAATAGGGAATGAAAGTTTGTATGGCAGTACCGATTCGGGATAATCTCCGAAACGGCTGGATCGATTTTGACAGGACTTTTACGGGCTAATACGATACGGGATCCGGGATATCCCAGATACGGGATCCGATATCCGGGATACGGGATCTGGGATCCAGGAAACGGGATAAGGCTCCGGCAAACGGAAGCTGGGTTCTGGGAAACGGGATCCAGGATTCAAAAATGAGATCCGGGATACGGGACCCGGGAAACGAGATCCGGCGTATGAAATCAGGGATATGGAATACGGGACCCGTGATATCCGGGATACGGGATCCGGGATCCGGAACACGGAATCTGGGATCCGGGGAACAAGATCCGGGATACGGGACCCGGGAAACAAGATCCGGGATATGAAATTAAGGATATTTGATACGGGATTCACGATATCCGGGATACGGAATCCGGGATTTAGCAAACAGAATCTGAGGAACGGGATGCGGAGTCCGGGATATACGGGATCCGGGATAAGGGACCTGGAAAACGGTATCCAGGATCCGGGCAACGAGATCCAGGATACGGGACCCGGGAAACGAGATTCGGGATATGGGTTACGAGATACGGGATCCGTGATATCCGGGATACGGGATCCGGGATTTAGCAAACAGAATCTGGGAACGGGATCCGGGATACGGGGTCCGGGATACGGGATCCGGGATCCGGGATCCGGAAAACGGGATCCAGGATCCGGGATCCGGAAAACGGGATCCAGGATTCGGGCAACGAGATCCAGGATGCAGGCGACTAGATCCAGGATACGGGACCCGGGTAACGAGATCCGGGAAATGGGATCCGGGATTCGAATTTTTAAATTTAAATTCTGCGCGGACGAAGTCGCGGGCAAAAGCTAGTCGATGATAAAATTTGAAAATTCGATCAATAAAGACTTCACAGAAAGTGAGATTTCAGCCTATTTCTGGATCTGGTATTGCAAGTATCTATAGGCTATGGTAACGACGTAACATCCACGGCTGAGGGCCTACTCTGTTTCAAACGAAATCGATATTTCGGACGAAATTCGCGTATTTCCTACTACGTTTCTCATTGATTCCGACATTTCTTAAGAACGAAAATTGCTTGACGTCTTCATCCTCGTCGAATCTAATCGTCAAACAATTTTCGTTCGTAAGAAATGTCGGAATCAATGAGAAACGTAGTAGGAAATACGCGAATTTCGTCCGAAATTTCGTTTTTGTTTGTTAAGGAGTAGGGCCTCTGTTCTTTTTTGTGCCGCTTTTGTGGTAATAAACCCTTTTTTATGACGCGAAGTCACCATTAAAAAAAAACAAATACCTATGAAATCGCTCAAATTCCTTACGAGGCTCTGAAGGGAATGCATTATTTAGTTGCATTGATCGGCTGAGACGACCAGCTGGTCTCATCACACGGTAATTTCCAATGACTGTGCTACTCTGTGGTAGTGGAACAAGCCACAACCATCGATATGATCACGCCTGTATTCACGAAGGGGCAGGCAGATGTGTAGAACAGCCCCCCTAGACAAGTGGCATGAATGCTAATCGAATAGAATAGACTTCACAATGTATGGAAATGTCAAACGTCGCTATGTAGATCAACAACAAGTTGCTGTGTAGATCACGTGACTTATGTCATTTCCATACATGAAGCGTAGCGATTTCAAGGAACGCTTGTAGACGTCAGCCACTTCAGTGCATAGAGGTGATTTTATTGTCAAAATAACAGCTTTTTACTAAGTGCATATGAAAGTATATACGGCACATTAATTAAGTCAATTTATAACATTTTTGTCTGTCTGTTTGTTCCGGCTAATCTCCTAAACAGCAGAACTTTCACTGGCAGATAGCTGTTGTTATAAAGAGTAACTTATGCTAGTTTTATTTTAGCTATATCCCGGTAACACCCAGACCAGGGCTAGGCCATTTCTAAAATTAGTCTCTGGCGGGAATCTAACCCGCAACCACCCGGTACAGTGCGCCGGGCGGGCGACGCTCGACACACTGCACCAAGCAATTGTCTCATTATAAATTCATATAACACCATTGTGTTTTTAAATCTGAAAACAAAAGTAGGTATAAAAAGCAATCCCGATTCCAGACCGCAAATGGGATGCGTAAAACAGAACGGCAGTCAGGGGAGATATTTTATATCTTTGCGTTTTGCTTACATCGGCGCTCTAAACTACAGATGCGAACTTGGGTCGTAGACAGATGTTACAATGGATGTGCCTGCATTGGCGAGTTTCGGATATATTGTTTAGTTTCTGATTGCCGACCAATTGTCCATAATCTTCTTCTTCTTATCGTATGGTTAGTGGCCAACCTGGTGTCAGAGTTGTTAAAGCCGCCCGTAGGCCTCTGACAAGGCTTAACGACTGCTGCCTAGATGACAACAACCGGGACCGACTTTTAACGTACCCTCCGAAGCACGGAGACGCTCATTTCAAATGCAACTAAATGGTCACCCATCTCTGACTGACCTTGCCGAGCATTGCTTAACCTCCGATCGTTTACCGATCAGTGGTTGCAACTGGCTACGAGCGCCTAATAATTGTCCATAATAATTATACAATATTGCCGCGCGATAAAAAATAAATAATTTAAATAAATCAATAGATTGTCTTTTGTTTTTATTTATACAGGATGTTAGGTTGGACGAGATACGTATCCCAGGACCATTGATGCTTACACGCATGGACCAGTTACTAAGGGGACTGGCCCTAAGCAAGTCGGCCGAGTGGTCGGCCTAGTACTAACATCGACATAAAACGAAGCGAGTAGTTCAACTATTTACCGGTAAATAGTAAAATGAAAATGAAAAAACAATGACCACGTTTTGTTTCATACAAATATCTAATAAGGGCACCTCTTTCTTTAGTCTTTACTCTGTGCTTACACGTAACTAAAAAAAATGAAAAACAAAATAAATAATGCTGAGTAAAATTAACAAAAAGCGTAGTCTCAGTTGCAGGATTTTATTAGTTCGCATGCCCCATCTTATTAGTGCGCCCTTGCGGAAACCAAAATAGGTCTATGCATTTTTCTTTAGGTAACTTTACTGGAACTGGGGGGGTTACCACGACCTCTTATCGCGATTCAATTATAGGAACGTTTTAACGATTCAGCGACTTTTCGTGCAATGACGTACCTTATTGTCATGACAATAAGAAACGTCATTGCACAAATGGCCGCTGAAACGTTAAAACAAAACTGCTATAAGAGGTGGTGGTGGTGGTGGTAAGGCCCCTGTAGAAAATCCTGTCCGACTCTGTTTAATCAAACAATAACTCTAGATGTTCAAAAATATATTTAGACCGGAATGGGTCCCAAATGTATCCTAGGCTTGCTAGCTTTTTTGCAAGTCTGAAAATGTAAGTTACGTAATACTGTGATGGTGAAAGGAAAATGAAATTATTTTCAGAACATTGTTTTATATTAAGTTTTGAAAGTTAATATAGAACAATCTGCTTATTTATTGCACAAGGTATTACTGCTACTTATTTTGTAATGAGTGAGTGACTTCTAAATATTTCACTACGACACTAAATCATTTCGAATCAATGGGTTCGTGTACATCAGGCGCATGCCGTGCCCGAGCACACAGTTTTGACGTCGGAACGCATCGATATTATGTCATAACATGAATGCTCGGCTTTGCCTTCTAGAGCATAGTTTAATACGTTTATTTATTTGGCTAGTGATGTCATAGGTGTACCCTACCATGTCATAGGTGTACCTCATATATGTACCATGAGGTGATCTCGAAACTGTGACCTGTAATCAGAGAGTACAAGAAAGTATGTCGTACTAAACGGAGTACATGGACACAGTACGACTCAGTCGATCGCGGAAAATTACGTTGAAAACATGTCGGTACTGCCATTGCCATCTTTTGGTGAATAATACACATCGAAATCCCTTGAAGATGATAGTTGAAATACGATTGCGATAAAAGATGTGTAGTGGTGCGCTGAGCATAAGTCTAGTGATTCCAATGTTAGGACGTACCATATCTGCTAAAATACTACATGAATGCCTGTAATAATAGATTAATAGTGACCAATTAAAATAGTACCAGGCACGAAGTTAACCGCATTCAATTAGCGAATATCGTGCCACTGTTCATTAAATGACGGTGAATGCTCACTAATTATCATTTCTTTATGTCATCACGCGAATCGTTTTGTATCAGCCACAAAATTACCAGTGCTATAATTTCGCTCCGTATATTAGTACGAGATACGCTTAAGGACGACCTTCACCCATCGACTTACCGGAGCAACCCTAGATTTTATCAAATAAAATAATATTGTTACTGAACATATACCAATAGGGTTGCCGTAAAAAATATGGCCATGGCTATGATTAATTAAAATTATAAAAAACATTTTTTTTTTATATTTTCCCCGCTTGCTTGCCAAATGAAAATTATATCAAAATGAAAGCAATTTTATTGTGAATACAGTGTATAGTGTTGCTTGCGAAAATCTAGTCAAGAATAACGGTAGCCGGGCTTTGAAATGAAAAATTTGAAATTGAAAAATTGATTGACAGAGAAGCATTGCGCATCCGAGTACAATTTCATGCGATAGAGGAGCATGCAGTACAGCTGCGCGCGACGAAGCCGTGCATGCTTTTAGCTTTTTGCTTTTTTTTTTCTTTTTTATCCTTGACCATATTCTTTATAGCAACCCTATTGGTATATGTTCAGACACATATTTTATTTGATAAAATCCAGGGTTGATCCGTTAAGTCGATCGGTGAAGGTCGCTCTTCAGTGTATCTTAGACCATATCTCTTTCGTCAGTCTACTTTCACTTATCCTCTCTACATGGCCAAACCATCTTAGCATACTCTTCTCAATCTTAGTCACCATCATCCTTCAGCTTACATCTCTCTCTTATCACACTATTTCTTATCCGGCAAGGGTGACATACATAGTACGGAGTGCATTTCCACCGCATTTACTTTAATGCTTCTTTTGCTATCTAACACTAGGCATCTATTTCACAAAAATCCCTTAAACAATTTGAAGTCCGAAAATTTACATTTCTCAGAATAGATTCGTTATAAAATTAGATTCATAGTTACCTCTTGAATCCATTTACTTGCTTATCTAAGAGGCTTGACCTAATTTAAGTATCTTCAAGTGTAACAGACAAAAGCTCTTGTAATTACTTTTTACAAACAAAAAATATGTTTCATTTTCTATCTTACTTTAAAATCTTTATGACCTACTTATTATGAAAGTTATTTTATATTATTTTTATTTCTTTGAAATCGTTTCTTTAGCATGTTTATTTAGATCTAGGAGCATAGAAGGGCTAGACAAGTGGCTGACGTCTACAAGCGTTCCTTCAAATCGCTACGCTTCATGTATGTAAATGACATAAGTCACGTGATCTACATAGCAACTTGTTGTTGATCTTCATAGCGACGTTTGACATTTCCATACATTGTGAAGTCTATTCTATTCTATTCGATTAGCGTTCATGCCACTTGTCTAGGGGGGCTGGGCGCTTTACGATTCTTTTCGATATAATAAAGCGTTTTTCGAATAAGTTTTTTTTTTTTTCACTAATATAGGTAACGGTGCTGATTATGTTGATTCACAACTAAACTTGCTTACACTTCTCATGATCGTAATGTATGACTAAGTCAGAAATACTTAACTTAAGTTTAGTCGTAATCCGTAGCCAACATAACATACATTGCCTATCTATTCTGTAGTCAAACACTGCTCTTTAAAAACCCCAAAAGACCGGCAACGTGCGAGCGATGCCTTCGGTATAACAAGCATCTATAGGCTATGGTAATTACTTAATATCAGGAGGCAGTACGCTTATATGCCACCGTATTCACATAAAAAAATATCCTTAAGTTTAAAAGGCTTTTGTAGTAGCCTCCTTGAAGCGGTCGGTCACAAGGACGCACTTTTCTTTGTCATAAAGCGCTTAATGATAACATCGTATGTACTCGTATTAGCTTGTATACTCACGTATCTATTGTGGCGGTGACCGCCGTTTTACTGCCAACCCTGCTAGGGTTGTGTATGGTATCTGGAATAGAAATAAATGTGATGGTTTAAATATTGAATTTAAAATGAGCTTGCTAAAGACACAATGAATAGGGAGATACGTGACTTTCCAACATCGTTTTTCCTATTAATCAATATCCGTGGACACAGTATGACTAAGTCACTCGAGGAAAATAATAATAGAAATATGTTGGTGATGACAATACGGCTCATTTTCTGGTGAATAATACACATAAAAATGCGTTTAAGTTGATTGTAAAATTGCGAGTGCGATAAAAGATCCGTGAATTTTGTTCAGGACACGTCTGGTGATTGCAATGTTAGGGGGTACCATATCTACTAAAATAGTTCATCAATGTTTGATTCTTATGAAACCAAACTTGGCCCACCACACTGCCTTGTGTCTAAGGGCCTCTGCAGACTTGCTACTTTTAGCATCGGCGAGCGGCGATTTTGATGCTGCGTCTCGCTCGTTCGCGCTCGAAGAAACGCGACGCAGCATCGATACGTCACAAAATCGCCGCTCGCCGAAGCTAAATGTAGCAAGTCTGCGGAGGCCCTAAATAAAACCATACGTTTTAAATCACCGCTTCCCAAAATAGAAAAGAAAATTCCGCACACTCGGCATCTATTTCACAAAATATCGAAACTTTATTAGGGCTCGGCCCTGCACACCAGCGGGCTGACGTAAGATTTGACAATAAACGCCCCAAAAAGGGTTCCCAAATAAAGTAGGTAAACAGCGGAAAGCCTTGAACCCAAATGTGACGGACATTACGGGGGCTACGCGTGTGTTCATGGAAAATATACCCCTAAATTTATAGAAAGTTGTATTCGACTTGTGGCATGACAAATCACTTATGTTCCTAGAAATGCTTTTTAAAACCATTGTAAACTGGCTAAAATCTCTATAAATTTAGGGGATAGACTATAGACCAATGATATTATCAGAAAAAGAGGTAGATAGGTTATCTAGACGACATAAATTGTTAACAAACGACCAGTGAACTTTAATCGGTAAAAAATAATAGACTGGAAAAGACAATTTCCGAAATACGGGCCCGATTATCAAGTAACAGATATAGATAAATATCGGAATAGCTCTCAAAATACCATACTAATTTGCCACTTTTTGTAATGTTTATCTAATG